>OU612046.1:166956096-167371096 GCA_914767935.1 Coremacera marginata
GCAAAATACCTGGGGCTCATACTCGATAGAAAGCTCAGCTGGAAATTAAACACAGCAGAGCGCACTAAAAAAGCCACAGGGCACTATATACTTGAAAAAAAGCCATAGGGATATGATGGGGGTTCTCACCCTGTATCGTTCACTGGCTGTATATGGTGGCCTTCCCCAGACAAATAACAGCTCCAAAAAGTGCAGAAAATGGCATCTATATGCATCAGTGGTTGAGAACAACACTGACTGCCGCCTTAAAGACCCTACTTCATCTTCTACCACTGGACCTGGTTGTCAAACAGACAGCAGCCTGTTCGGCGATAAGACTAAGATAACTCTGTGTGTATGGAAAATTCTGACAGCGGGACACTCATCCATACTTAACAACTTCAACTGCATTCTATCAACGACTGATTACTGCAAGCCCTCGCTTTCCTTCGAAGGCATTTATGATACGCTAATTCCACCTAGGACATACTGGGTCAAAGGTGCGCCATGGAAACAAAGGTATCTAATTTCTATACAGAAAGATCAGAATTGAACGACAAGGTCGGGTACGGGGCCTACTCAAAAGAGCTTGGTGTATCTCTGTCTCTGTAACGTTGTCTCGAAACGTGAAATTTATATCTTCTTGAATAGCCAGGCGGCGATCAAATCGATGGAACAAGTAGCCATAAACTCTGAAGTAGCCAAAGAATGTCGTGCTTCATAAGGTGAAATGTTGAATTATTTCAGCATCAACCTAATAAGAACATATGTGGCATACCAGTTTGAGCGGGGTCTGAGCGTCGCCGATCCGGAATTCAGTTCCATGTGGGTGAGGTTCAGAGTTCGTTCGCACTTGCTACATTTCTGTTTCGTGTATAGAAGTCCGAATTTAGGAAGAGAACCCACTTTTAATAAACTGGACTCTCTCTCTGATTCGATTACGCACATTTTGGGGTTGTTTCCTGACAGCGAAATCGTTGTTGCCGGCGATTTCAATGTCCACAACTCGGCTTGGCTATGTCACTCAAGCCACACCACACATGAAGGACAACATGTTGAGCTTTTTGATGAATCGAACCAATTGATTCAATTAGTGAAGGAACCAACATTTTTCCCACGAAATGATTTGCAAAGCCTTAACATCTTAGACCTTTTTCTGACTTTTCCTCATGAAAAATACGATGTGAGTGTCAATGCACCTCTTGGTAATTCGGACCATTGTACCATCTCCGCTGTTTTTTCATATTTTGACCTTCGCACCTCTACGCCTAAAGCCACGAAAATGACTGCATAGTTTTATGAAAGAGCAAATTGGAGGAATGCGTTAAATAATTTTGATCGCAACTTCAATTGGAAATTATGTTTCGCTGATAGAAATGTGAATGCCGCGGCTGCCATGGTACAAGAAATTATCTTATTGGGTATGCGTTCTTTTATCCCCAATAAGAAGAAAAGCATTAAACCAAAAGATCACTCATGGTTTAATGAGACTTGCAGGATTGCAGTCAGGTCCAAAGAGGAAGCCTATCAGAATTGGCGATCTGATAAGAATGCTGATACTAATAGACTTCGCATCGAGGCTAGGAATCACTGTAACGCGAAGTTTCTTCACGGAACTCGCATTAGAGAACAGGTTCTTCTCTGCCCTAAAGGGAGCAAAAACTTTTGGTCATTTGTTAAAAGAGATTTGTTAAATCAAACGTCTTCGTCGATTCCAACTCTTTTAAAAGATGACCAAATCTTCACTGACTCGGTTGATAAAGCACACACAATTTCGGATAGCAGTCAGCCACTGCCCTTTATCGGGACTAGTTCTTCTTCAATGAAGGAGACATATCTTCGAACAAGAGCAGTGAAAAGAGTCCTTGCAAATCTTAACATAAGCAAAGCCTCTGGTCCCGATGGCATAACACCAATTGTGCTTAGAAAGTGTGCTTCTACACTGGCTCGGCCTTTGCGCAACCTTCTCAACATCTCCTACAGGACAGGAGTATTTCCATCTTGTTGGAAGGTCGCAAATGTCCAGCCGATACCTGAAAAGAGCGATGCGACGAATCCTGCAAACTACCAACCCATTGCGATATGCTCTATGCTTTCCAAAGTTATAGACAGCGTAATAAACTTCCACCTTATGAACTATTTGGGGCACAACGAGCTGCTAAGGGACCGTCATTATGGTTTTCGTAGGGCCCGCTCTACTGGTCACCTGATGGCGTTCCTTACAGAAAAATGGAACCAACCTGTTCGGTGAGAGCAGGGTTGTTGCTCTGGATATTTCAAAGGCATTTGACCGAGTGTGGCATAAAGCACTCGTCTCTAAGCTAATTGCATACGGTGTCGGTGGTATCTTTGCTCGGTGGATCACGTGCTTTCTTAAGGACAGAACTATCCGTGTCGTAATCGACGGCATTTCGTCCAGTGAGCACGCCATCAACGCAGGAGTACCGCAGGGTTCAGTTCTATTGCCAACTTTGTTTTTGTTTTTTATCAACGACCTTCTGTCGTTGACTAATAACCCAATTCTTTCGTTTGCGGACGACAGCAGCATTTGTCATTCATATTTTTTAAAAAAACGCCCGAGTTCTTTGGGAGTAAGAGGCAAAATATGAATGACACACTTCTTATTGACTTGAAAAAAATCTTCGAGTGGGGTCTTGCTAATAGAGTAGATTTTAATGCAAACAAGACCCAGTGTTGCCTGTTAACCCTTGAATATGAATGGTGTAGATCTTTTGGAGTCAGATGCTCTTGACGTTCTGGGCATATCGATACAATCAGACCTTCGATGGAATGATCATATTTTCCATGTGTCGAAAGAGCGGCCAAGTGCCTAGATTAAAACGGTGCAAGCGATACTTCACCCCATCTGATCTTCGAGTGATCTATGCCTCATATATAAGGCCTAAAATGGGGTACAATTCGCACGTTTGGACAGGAGCTTCGAGATCTTATTTGGAGCTTCTGGACCGAATTCAACGCCGTGCGATATATGAAAACATTTTATCTCCTCTCAGTTCTCTTGGGCATAGGCGCAATGTTGGTTGCCTAAGCCCTTTGTATACGTTCTACCATGGGAAGTGTTCAAGGGAGGTACATGTCCTGATGCCACCAGTTTGTGTATTTCCTAAGTCTACTCGGGCAGCTTTTCAAGCCCATCCCTTTACCATTGCATCGGTGCCCAATAGAACCTCGCATTACCGAGATAATTCGTTTTTTTAGTCGCTCGGTACGATTGTGGAATAATCTCCCTGTGAGCGTGTTCTCCGGCAGTTTTGATCTGTGTAAGTTTAAAGCAAATCTTCACCGTCACTACTCTATCTTTCCACCCTCCAACTAACTATCACCCGTTTCCGAATTAACGCAATGCTTTCGTATCTAAAGGGGGCATCCCCTGAGCGTTGGTTTAGTTAAAATAAAAAAAAAATAAAATATGGGTACCTGGACATAAAAGGTAATGAAAAGACACACGAGCTTGCTAGAAATGGGACACGAACCCACCGAGTATCCCGTTAGCGACTCCTAAGCTGCTAATCAGCAACAACATTATATCCAAAGCCAACACTAGGTGGGCTGAAATCTCGACATTCAGAGCATCAAAGCTTACCTGGCCGACTCTAGAACACGGGCGATTAAGAGCCCTTTTCACAATGGCAAGACCAGAATTAGTCACAATAGGGGCTGTCACCACAGGGCAATGCTTGATAGGCAGACATGCCGACAGGTTAGGAGTTATCTCAAATGACTTCTGTAGAAGCTGCAGGGACAAGGAAGAGAAAGAACCCATATCCCATCTTTTGTAATCCTGTCCTGCACTAGACAGAAGAAGCCACAAATATTTATGAACATGGCGACCTGTCAACAACTAATGCTAGGCGTCTAATAGGGTTCATCAAGTGCTCAAGGTGGTTCAATTTTGAATGAAGGCTTGTGTAGCGGTATCACAATGGACCTTTCTAGTCTAAGTGAGCTGGTATGGCATTATATGCATGGCATTGTATGTATACCGGCTGCCGCCTCTACCTAACCTAACCTTATCTAGGCAATTTTCTGGAGCATGTTTTGGATAAAATACAAAACAAATTCATAGTGAAAAATAAAGGGTTTCGTTCAAATCCTTCAAACTGATGTATTTTTTTCGCGAATGAAACTATAAAATAACTATATATACCAAATTTTATGGATCTGGGATAATTTTTTGGGGAAATAATCATATTACCGATTTCGGTTATATGGGAGCTAGGCGTATTAGTCTGTCGATTTGATTTATTTCCACACCAACTTTTTCTTGCTATAAAATAATTATGGGTGTAAAATTTGATTGATCTGGAATAATTGTTTAGGGAAATATACCAGATTACCCAATGCTGGCATATGGGAGGTAGGCGTATTAGTCGGTCGATTTCTTCCTATAAAGTTATTTTGCGTACCAAATTTTATTAATCTGGGTTAATTTTTTTGGAGAAATATACCAGATTACCTATTTCAGTTATAGAGGATATCGCTCGTTTTCTTTAATAACGTCTCAATCCAAAAAACATAAATATTGAGTTAATAACGCAGAAACTTGTGTAATACTTTGGTTAATACTGTGTGTATTTTTGGTGACGATATCTTCTTAACTTTTCGCGTGAGAGCAAAATATATTAGCTCATTATATTTTTAATTTACATACATAAGAAATTGAAAATTGGAAGTTTCTTTGTTTGTGCAAGTGTAAAAGTATCAAAATATTTGAAATTTAGTAGTATATTTGGTATAATAGTATAATGGTTAAAACTTTAAAAGCTTATCCTGAAAAATCAGATTTTTTGAGTTGTGACGTTATTGAAGAAAACGAGCAGTATGAGCGTGCTAGTCAACCGATTTGGTTCATTTTTCACCAACTATTTTCTGTGACAAAAAACCTTGTACGCAAAAGAAACAAAAATTGGAAAAGAAAGAACACATTTGTGTTATTGGTAACCAACAAACTTTATGAACAAAAATATATATGATATATTTTTTGTATATATGCAATTTTGCAATAAATTCAATTAAAAGCTTTAAATTGCAAAAATTTACCAATTCAATTTTGTGCCACTTTGACCTCAATTAAACAACCACATTGGACATAACTTTAACACAAGGAATATTTTTTTATTCTACCTCAGTTGATGGTACAAAAGGAACGCGTTCGGAATATGCCTTATGAATAAAGAAACACAAAAATAAATAAAAAAAAAAAAGTCATTCCGAACGTATGGAATGAATAAAGAAATACAGCCAAAGTCAATTGAATCATAATAAATCAAAAAGCAGATTCTGAATTTTCACAAAATTCAATTCTCCACAAAATATTAAAAAAAAAATGCTCGTACCTTTTATTGTAACTTGAGTTGCTGTTTGCTTAAGCTCTGTTGGCTGCTTTAAAGTTATAGTTGGCTGCTTTAAAGTGAGATTAGGTTGAACAGTTACAGGTGTTATTGATATAGACATAGGTACATTGGCAGCAGTTATCGGCGTCACGGTAACAGGTGTGGTGGGCGTTGTATTGTTCTCAAACATATTCTTTACTCTTAAGCGCGGTTGCGCCTTCTCTTTTTCTTTTTGCTCGTTCCTGCGAGCTTTAAACTCTTCGGCGCGTACCAAGTCGTCATCTTCTATAATTTCTACATCAGAGTCAGACGCATTGCCATCATCGTCTGGTATTTCTTCTTTTATACGTATCTGAGTTGAGGAACTTTCAGCAGACCCATCAACACATGGTGCTTTGTGTTGATCTATTGTTCCAGATTTTGCTGTACAACCGCTTAACTGAGCAGCACTAGATTGCTTACTTTTTGCTGTTAGCACTGAATCAGCTGACATTATGTCTATACTTAGTGGGAATGTACTGCGTACAATTAGTTGCAAGTGCGATACAAATTCGCAACGTATTTTCATTTGACTACCTGCATGTAAGCTACTATGGTGCGCATCCACTTCGGTAAGATTCTTGAATTGTGCGCTGCAGATCTCACAAAAATGATGCATGCTTACATTATGTACTTGTTTAAAATGCTTACTTAATGTTTCCACAGACAAGTTCTTGGCATTGCAGAAGAAGCATGTGTTTGTGGTGGAAAACGTTTTATAGGATGCAGCAAAAATAACTCCTGCTCCTATATAAGTATGTTCGCTAGAGTGAAATAAGCTCACAAAGGGAACATCGCGTGAGTTGTGCTCTAGCATTATGTGTGTGGACATTTGCTGTCGTCCAAAATGATGATAGTTGCAAACACTGCACACATATGAGCTATCGTGCATGCGCACATGATCCACGATGGGTCGCCAACTGTTGAGATTAGTAAGATGTAGTGAACAACGGGAACATTTAAAGTCACCAGTTATACTATGACTGGTCTCGAAGTGTTGGAACATTTCTTCCATATTTCTAGTTTTATATTGGCATATTTTGACAATGCATGTTTTTATGCTGCTTCGATTTGATGATGGATAATCCTCAAGCCATTCGGCTGAAGCCGGCACTAACCATTTGGAAAGCAACTTGGAACTTTCCTCGTTAGCTAGCTGTTCCAAACGTTTCGCAACGTTGTCATGCAGTATTTGGCAGAATTCTAAACGTTCAGCAGATGCACTCTCACTCAAAATGATGTGATACGAGTGCATTAAATTGAATTTAATCAATTCAAAACGAAATCTCGGCTCATTGCTATGGATAGCTTGAAAATGCAAGATGGTATCTTGTTCGCTAGCAAACGTTTCACTGCAATGAAAACACACATAGAGATGACGACAGTGCTGCTCGAAATGTTGTTTGAAATCTGATAGTGCTAATTCCAATTGCTTTGGACAATGCGGACAACGTGTAATCAAACAGTTATGTCTCAAGCTCATATGGCGTGACCAGAGCGCATGCGTAGAAAAGAAACCTCCACAGGTCGCTACTGGACAGTGGTAAAGCCTATCGGGTGATAGGCCTGTTTTGGCAGTAAGTTTATTGAGAAGAGCACGAAGAGTCTCTTCTGCTATGTACACCAATTGTTCAGGACTTGGCTTTAAGTCTCGTTGCTCATCAAGCAGTTCGGGTGCAGCACTTTCTGTACCAGAATCTGTTGTATTTAGCTCTTGATTTGGAATGCACTCTTCTGGCAATAAGTTGGTGGCATTTTCTGTTTGTTCTAATGGCGATGATGAGCATGTTGATTGTACTAATGTTGCGGGAGTTATAGGCTTACGTATAGCTGTTAATGAAACTATTTCTGTTATGTTCTGGAGCAGTAAGTTTTCAATGACATCACCCTGAAATAGATACCATTCATATATTGTCCAATTCTGATATTTTTTAAGTTTGTTAAAGGCTCACCGTAACAAGCGGGTTTTTCAAGATTCTTCTACAGGCAAAGACTAACTCATCAGGATGTTTAAGGGCTATATGTTCTGCCATATCCTTTTTTTGCGGTAAATCCTTTACACAATATATGCAGGAGTATTCCAAAAGTAATACAGGGTCATCGGCTAGGCTACCGTGAGCTCTATTGAGATGTTCTTTTAAGGCGGAAATGGCATAAAAGCCCAGCGAGCAATCTGAAATAAAAAAATGCTTATTAAAAGGAATTTATGTCTGAATTTAAGTAAATTTTTAAAACTTAAAAACCCCCATATATGCCCCAACATTTTTGTTTATGTAAATCTTATTTTATATATTGCATGAAACACGTGAGTCAATGAGTTGCAAATGTTGGCAATAAGTCCAAAAGTACTATTTTTGAAGTCTAGCCGTGGCAGTGGCGAAATGGTTAATGGTGCCTGGCCCGTATGCCTAGGAACCGTGGCACAACAGCTATTAAACCCCATCTGACGCAGAAAATTTTTGAATAGATAGAATTTTTCTGATCGGCCGACACCTATCTAGAGACAATGGCAACCCTCAAAGCCATGTAAAGTTTCCCGAGAACAGTTTGAAGTCGGCGTAAAACTTGTAGGTCTGGTTCTCGATCATTTGTGTACAAACAATTAATAAGGCGAACAACACGAATTGATCAATAGAAAAGCTCGGTCGAAGTCCTGTCAAGGGCTGAAATAGCCATCTCTTTAGCCACGTATACAACTGTACAGTGAATACGATGGTGGCGGGAGGCGGGAGGTGGGGTGGAAGAAATTAATCATTAGCAGTAAAATCACAATAAACTGGAGATCAATTTACAGGTCCATTTTACGCGTTAATTCAATTTTTCCTTCAAATTGTTAATTGCTTCGTTTGCTCTCTCTACACATCTATTCCACATTCATGTTATTCAATCGGGTAAGTAAAGTCATTAATCATAGCTTTGTAGTGAATATTGTTTACCGTAACACGCTGATTAGTCCACAGACTGCACCAAACTGTTAATTTCTCGAAATATAACGGTGTTTCGATAATCGCATGCCGGATTATCTTCGCTCTAAATGTGACAATTTTGCTAATTGAGTCAGAAATGCATACAATACCAGTAGATTTTAGGCCTATGTCCCGGTTTCCACTCGTCAAGTCTTGATGGTCAAGTTTTTGAATTCAAGAGTTGACGATCAAGTCCGAAAGAATAAGAAAGAGTTACACATAAAAAGAGTCATGTGTGAAAGTGAAATAGAACAAAAACTTGAAGGTACATTCAAGTCTGTTCCCCTTCCCCTTTCGTTATGTTCCGATATCCCACAAACTCGACTTGCTTTCAAGAAAACTTGATGTGTGGAAAAGGGTTGAAATCCATTGAAATTTCAACGCGAATAATGGTAATTCGGCTTCAATTCTCACTCTACTGAACGGATGCAAAGTATTCTCTTCATTACGTACTCTTCTTATGCGTAGCGGTGCCACTGCATCTTTCAAAGAAAATGTGCAAAAACGATCAACAATAATAAAAGAACAACAACTAAACTACAACATGCCTGTGAGTGGTAAAAAGCTTTGATATATCTTCGAAGAAAGAGCTTACACCTAATAAGTGTGAATCTGAAAATTCGAAGAACTTCAACGGCTTTTTGTATCATTTGTGTGTACAATGTAATTCAGAGTAATTTTCTCTAACATTGACGGAAAACAAATAGACATGAACGGCTAGGTTTATCGTCGCTATCATAAAATGGCTACTGTTGAGTTGGTGTAGCGGCCAACGAAACAGCTGTCTAGTCTGCTGTATGATTGTCACTCTATACAACTTCGCCAGGTTTCGGCCTGCCTGTCCCAAGCCAGGATAAAGGAGGAGGGTTGTTTGTAGGATACGTCCTGCAAACGTAAAAACTGATAAAGCCAACCAAGAGCTTGGGGTGGCGCCCATCTTGGTAGCAGGTCATATTCGGTATATCGATATGAAACAAGCCTGCGAAGGTATAGCAATTGACCTTAAAACTTGTTAGTACGGGGGCAGTCTTTACCCGTCGGATGGGGTTGACCCTATCTATCCACCGCATGGAGACCTTAATTCGGCTGGAAAAACTGGATGTGAAGTGTTGGCATGCGTGCGTTAAAGTGTCAACACCAGTAGATGGATGGAAGTACGTCGCTACGGAAGTCTAAACTGGTACTGCTATTACGGGCAGTATATAAATTCATAATGCTCCTAATCAACAGGGCACTGGGTGATGCTTTGTGTTTGTGAAACAGCTTCCATGTTCGTGTTGCCACACCGGATGCCCCGTACGTTTTACTTGCTAAAATGTAAACGGGTCCGTGTTGTGGTAGCACAAAGTTCATGGTTGTCTGTTTCATGAACTATTACCCTAGGTTTTGGATAACCCAACTTACTAAAGCCTTACGGCAGTTGTAAGTTGTTAATGCTGAAATCGTCTGTAACTCTATACAAACTCCGCCAGGTCTAGCTTGCGCCTGCCTGTCCCAAGCCAGGATAAAGGAGGAGGGTTGGTTATGGGATACGTCCCATACCGTAAAAGTTAGAGCCAACTAAGAGCTCGGGGTGGCGCCCATCTTGGTAGCAGGTCACTATGTAAATCATTGTGAAAAAAGCCTGCCATGGAATAGCAATGGTCCATATAACTTGTTAGCACGGGGATAGTCAAACCCGTCGAATGAGGTGACCTTATCTATCCATGGCATTGAGACATGGTCTATATGGCCAATATGTGGAAAAAATGGGTGTTTTAGGGCACAAGGATATATGGTGACCACGTGACGTTATTGGGCACGGGTCAAAAATCCTAGGCACTTCGTTTAAGGTATGTTAAAGGATCCATGCCTTAAATTGAAGTGTCAGTCATGTATGAAATAGTGCTATGTGCAGTCAAAAACAAAAATTCTAATGAATTTTTTGTCTCTTTGCTGGGATGTTGTAGAGCCCCATTTCAACGGGACCGAGTTGCCCAGGTGCCTATCATGGGTTGGCCCTTCGGGGAGACTCGTGCTGGCTGTGGTTTGTGCACATCGCTTGTACAGGTCTAGATTGACCGGCGGGGTCGCGCAGTAGTACGACCGGGCTGGCATACCTGCTTAGTATGCTAGAGATTGGATAGGTCTCGTCTTGACCAGTAGATGGTAATGAAGGTACGCCATCTACCGGTAGCCAAACTGATACTATTAAGGGCAGTATGGAATTCTTATTGCATACTGCTTTTACAGAATAGGGCACAGGGTAATGCTTTTGTGTTTATGAATGTAACATCTAGTACGTGGTTGCTTTTCTAGTGTCACTTGTATAATACAGGTCTGTGAAGAGTATTTCAGGTGCACATCCTTTTTGGAGGCACATCCAACCCAGAGTTCATGAACTATAACTCTAATGTCTGTGGACCCAGAGGAATTAAGCCTTAACGGCAGGGGTCCTCTATAAACACATAGCGGATTTCTGTCACTCTATATAGCCACACCGGATGCCCCGTATGTTTTAATTGTCTAAAACATAAACAGGTCCGTGTTGTGGTACAACACAAAGCTCTGGTTGTCTGTTTCATGAACTATTACCCTAGGTTTTAGATGACCCAAGTTGCTTAAGCCTTACGGCAGGTGCAGCTTGTTAATCCAAAAATCGTGTGTCACTTTATACAAAGGGTATTGTTGTTATTGTTGGTTGTTTTTTTCAGAAAGCAACATAGACCTTGAGCTCAAAAATATAACTCTTAATTAATAATTGAAAAATTATTAGAGTTATAAACATAACACGAAAACTTATGAAAAGAGGTCGAATAAATTTACATATTAAAATAAATAAAAAAGTGAATTGAAATATAAGTTTTCAAAAAAGTTTTACAAATTCAATTTGTAAAAAGTGAATTAAACAAATATAAGTTTTCATCGACACACATATTAGTTTTCACTTTTGGCCGACACCGTTCATAGAAGCACTTTTGTTATATAAAATTATTTCTTATTTATTGTATTTAAACTTTAATATTCAAAGAAAACTTAATTTTTTTTATTTTTTCTTAAATGTATGAAGTAGGCCGGCAAGGCACATTCAGATTCAGAAATTAGCTGTTCGTAACTTTGTGAACTTACGCCACCCACTTGTGCTCTAAAAGAATAATGTAATTTGTCCTAATAATAACAAAGTATTGCATTTCATTCAGAGATTACGTAAGCTAAGAGGTTCTAACCCGAACTCATAAATAGGTTACATTTTCCTCTTATCAAAAAAAGAACCATTTATGAGCCAGTTGCTAAATCACTCGTGTACGAAAAGATTCTTCTTCAATTAAAAATAAAATAATTATTATAATTTTAAGAATGTTGCAAATAAAAATCTTTAAGTTCAACACAATATCACAAAATATCAATCAAACGTAAAGTTTGAAAACAAAAATTCATAAAAACAAAAAAAGTTCAAGTTCAAATCGAGGGCAAAACTCTCACTCTTCGCCAAACCTTAGCTTGTTGCATTGATAGCATATTCTAGCTCCTATATAAACTGTTAAAAATTTCACTTACGTCTGCACTGCAGCTTCTTAACGTGCGCAGCCGCTGACTTCATCATATCGGGTATCCGTTCCTTTGGCGATTGACTTTCTCCTTCACACTCATACATAAATATTGTGTCTAACTCAGTGTTATGCACAACAGCACTGTGTATAGCTACACTGCCAGGCACACAGCTACGATAGCAGCAAAAGGAACACTGGAAACGACTTTGGCAATGTTTGAGTTTTATGTGGGCGATGAGATCTTCTGCTGTGGAACAAGCTTCATGTTGCAATTGGCAATAACTGCATTCAAGCCAATTAGTTGGTGGACATTCGCTAGAGCCATGATCATAAAGATGTTGCGCCATTTCAGCTTCTGCATCTGTTGAAAAGAAGCAATCTGTTGACATGCATTTATACACACCAAAGGATGGCATATTGTGAGGGTAAGTACGGTAGTCCAGATGGGCAGTATAACAATTTGGTGGCATTTCAAAATTCCCACTATCGTTCTCAATCTTCACCTCCGATTTGACAATGATAGGACGAGGGAGTTGTTCAACTACAGTTTCATCTTTGCTAGTTGCGAGTTTTTTATCAAGGAAACTGGATGTGCACGTTGTTTTCAGATTCGATATGGGAATCGTAGTCATGTGAATAGTTGTAGTATTTTGCATATTATTATCATCCAGTACAGACGAATATGGCGATAAATCAGGTTTTATATCAATTTCGCTGCAGTTCAATTCAGAGTCACTTTCCTGATGATTTTCAAATGATGCCTCTCTAGCCAAAAATTCAGTCTCTTCTTCAGGCAACAGCTCGTTAACAATCTCAGCATCATTTATGGCAGCAGCGATATATTTCTGAACATAAATCGCATCATCGCCTCGTTTTGCATGCTGCTCTCTAAGATGCTTGAAGACGTTTGCTTCATTGAGCTGCACGAAGTTGCACAGTTTGCAGCAGTGCAGATAGATCACCATCAGATTTGTAGGATATACGTAAAGCTTCTGTATCGATGCATTGCGACAGGACTTTGAGTGGTTTTTGTGCGATTGTATGTCTGCGCGATAAGGTTTCTTCAGTTCGCAGTTATAGCATTGAAAGGCGTACTCTCCGGTATGCGTAGAGTAGTGCGTATAGAAGTTGATGAAACTGTCAATTAATTCATCTGCGCAGAACAAACATTGAACTTTGTATCGCGGTACACGCGCATTGCTAGGTCCAGCTAGCACTGCGAAAGGACAATTTAACTGCAGATCTTCCAGTTCTTTGGAAGTGAGACGCGAAACGTATGGCTCAGTCTTGTGGGAGCGTATATAATGGTTAACAAGGTTGACTGGCTTTGATTTGCATAGAGCACAAATGCTTGTGTTGCGTTCGGTCATTCGAACATCTATGTTGGGCAAATTTTTAGTTTTTGACGCTGCTGCTGCTGATGGTTTACAGTATTCGGGTGCTTCCCGTGTTTTCTTTTCGATAAGTTTAACATTAAGACACATTTTTTCAGGAGGTACAGGGCGCCGTATATGCTTATTAATTTCCTCTTCAGTCAGTCGTTGCAAAAGAACGTAAGGCTGATTTTTAAGCGCAATGGCTTTTGATTTCTTATAGTTGAAATCATCAAAGTCAAAAGTATCGGTATCCGATGATGATGATTCAATTTGTAAAGCTTTTTTTGGCGCGGTGAAATATTGTCGGCCTGGCATTATTTCATCGGCACTATCTGTACTTGAATCCTGTAAAAGAGTGGCAAGACTTACTTCCGTGCAAGTTTTACGCCGTTTTGCTATAGGTGCCGGAGAATTTTGAGAAATATTAGTTTCATCTAAGGCATGATGACCCATGCTAGAACGGCGCGTTGGTATTCCTTTTCTTTTATTATTCAGGACCTCTGGCGGCGTAGTGTTCTCATTATAAAGTTGTTGCACATTAAGTTGTTTGGATATGGCAGAGCGAGCGGTTTCACTTGATTTCCGCTTGCCACTTGAGGATAGAGGCAGGTAGTCTTCTAGTTTATCAAAGCCCTTAAAAGTGCATTCTAGTTCCTTTAATATTCGCAAAGTGCTAGATAATTTCGTGTTTTTCTTTGGTGGTGTCTTCGTAGCATTACAGTTGTTTGTGCTACTGATGTCCGTTTCAACTGTTTCCAACAGTGGACTTTTTCTGTTTTTATTTGAGTGTGGTCGTTTATCCAGCTGTTTGGTTGTGTCAGCTTTTTCTGTTTCCTCTACATGTGTCCTCTTTGGGTCATTATATCGTATAACTTCAACGGTTTTTTGTGTTTGTGTGCCTTCTTTGATATTATTGCTGTTCCTTACAACAGCAGGTAGCACTGAGTTTGAATTGGTGACTTCTATACTTTTATGTTTATTCAGTTTCTCCAAATAAGCTTGTTTACGTATTTCTGCTTGTTTACGTTTTTCTGCTTGTTCGTATTCTTCCTTTTCGGCTTGGCGGCGTTTATATGCACCATATGTGTTTTTCTGAGGTTGAGAAGGTCCACTACGATAACCATTTGGTGGTCTTTCATTTGATTGGCCCACAAACTGACCATTTGGTGGCTTTTGCTTAGCTGATCCTTGGTCGGATGTCTTTTGGAAGTTTAGCAATTGCTGCATTAAACGTGGGTCGTTCAAATTTATTTTGGTACCATTTATATTAATGATGGGAAAACGGTTGGCCTCTGCCGGCGGTGGTGGAACAGGTGGTGGTTGTTGTGGCACCCTTTGCATTATGGGGAATTGCGGCATTTGTGGAAATTGTGGCGGCAATGGTTGAGCATAACTAGTGCTATAAACGTTTATATGTGGGGAACACAGTGGTGTGGGCCCAAACGCTTCTACATATTTATATTCGTTTGTTGCATAAGCATTCATATTCATATTCAAGTCAGCAGCATAATATGGAATAGTTGTTGGCGAACTAATCAATTCGTTGTCTTTTTCTGCAGCATAATATGGACTAGTTGTTGGCGAACTATTTAAGTTGTTGTCTATTTCTACTAAGAATTGCTCCAAGTTAACATTGTTGTCTTCAACCAACTTTTTAAAACAAGAAGTTAACTCATTAATATCCATTGTTTCCAATTCCTTTTCGCTACAAGTATTACTCAACAAGCTTTTTTCAGTTTTACAGTTACTAATATCTGCATTGACGCCTTTCTCAATGAGCTCATCAGTATCGGAAATAGCAAACGTCACTGTTTCAGTTTTCTGAACTCTCTTTTTTGGAATAGGTTTAGCTACATCAATAGGGACAAGATCTTCATCGCTAGAAACATCGGATAGCAGTGTTTTCTCAGTGTGGCTTAGGCGCTTTTTTTTGCGTCTTTTATTTTTCTTTTTTAAGTCAAAATCATCAAACAGTATTGGACTATTCTCAATTTTATAAGAGCGGCGTGTAAAAATCTGCTCTTCGCTTTTAATTTGTTCATCTTTAATTTCCTTTTTGGTAGCTTCATCAGCTGGTTGCTGTCTATTATTTATTAACTCAAAAGCGATTTCGTCAATTGAGTTATCAGAAATGCTCATGCATTCAATACTATCGTTATTTTTATTATCAGATTCATCGCATATCTTTTCGATCTGTTTCAGAAGAGCCTCCGTTTCCTCATCTTCTTTATCTTCTATTGGCACTTCTTTATCCATAATGGATGGGCATTTTTCCTTTGAAAGTACTTTTTCTATTTCCTTTCGAATATTGGTTACATTAGGGTATTTGAGTGTTTCAGACTTCTTTGTAGAGTCTTTTTTCTTCGAATCAATTTTTGCACTGTCAGAATTCTTCGTAGAGTTCTTATGGTCAACTTTCTCCTTAACGTATGGTTTTATACGCTCTGCACTGATTTGAAAATTAATTGGTTTCTTGACGACTGAGACTTTAGTTTCTGTATCGGAATCTACAATTTCACCATCAGATAAATCAGATAAATCATTTGTTTTTAAAATTTGTATGGATTTTTTTTCAACTAATTTAGCGCTGCATGAAGGTTTAGCTGTCACGTTATTCCGTTCAGTCTGTTCATCGTCTGAACATAGGTCAATTGTTTCAACTCTTGTATTTGCATTGTTATTAAAAAGATGCATGATGCATTTGGGGATTTTCTAAAAAGTTGAGTTTTATAATAATCAAAGTTTTGCATAGTTTTTCGAGACCTTACCACATCCTCTATAAGAAGATTTTTGTACTGCACAAGAATTGATTGCTTGAATTTTTCTAGAACTTCCACAGCAAACCTTGATAAAATGAAAAAAAAATAACAATGTAAAATATTTTTAGTGGATATATGAAGGGTGTGGATTAAAAAATGGCCAAGTCAAAAAAAAAAAAAAAAAATATCAGATATTTTAGGAACACATTTTTCTGTATGTCTACAAAATTTTAGGTCAAACAGAAATTATTTCCTTAATTATTATTTAAAAGCAGTAAAATTTTTATACCATTTTGATTAAAAACTGATTAAGTTAAACAGGCTTATTTTCAAAAGTGATCAATTCCAATAACTTAAAATTGGCCGCTTTAAAATCGTCTAAAGCCACACTTTCGACAAATTAGAATCAGAAAACATTAAAATGAAATATTTTGATTTCTGTGAAAACAATCAATATCTTAAATTGTTGAAAAATTAAAGTTTTAAGAAAAATTTAAAATGTTCGATGAATATTTAAATAAATTATTGCTTTAAATGTAACTATTGTAAATTTAAAAGACAATGCTTATTATTTATATATGGGTTATTCAAGATATAATTTAGGTTTTGGTTATATTCAAGCTAAACTAAAATTATGCAATTTTAAAACTAGACATTAAAATTTGGCCAATTAAAGCTATATAATTTAAAAATTTGTCAAATTAATTTTTATTCGAAAAAGTCCAACTAGTTTAGTTTAGAAAGTAGCTTTTCTTTACCAAAAACTTTTCTGCAATAACTCAGATTTTTTTTTGCAAATTTTTTATATAAATTACAATGCTTTTGTAAATACAATGCTGTATTTTACTCAAAAAAATTGACTTGGCCATTTTTCTAATCTAAGCTCCTCATATAATGACGGGATTGAATTTGATTATTGTCATACATTTTATTTTCAAGTATCCATTCTTTTATACGCAAAAGTTTAGAATATTTTTCTTTATCCAAACTGGCCGCGAAATCAATAAATGGAATGTACATCCTCAGGTCGCGTATTTTTTGAAGATTCTCCATTATTACTATAAATACAAATAAAAAGTCTTTTAGAATTCAATTAGTTGATTTAATTAATTAATGAACTAGTTATTTTTTATGAAATAATATTTGATAAGAAAATGTTATTTTTTATAATGTAAATATTCAGTTGATAGTTGAAATTGACCTTTGTTGTCCTAGTGAGATGGTAGCGAAGTGGTTCTCTAAGTGACAAAACAGGTTTATAGCATAAAATAAATAGGATCGAGGTGTGGTACAACTTAAGGCCGGCAATACAATTAGAGCAGAGTAAAAAAGAGTGATATTGAGGTGATGGTTTTTATTAGAAAAAATTTGTTAAGAGTTTTAAAATTTTCCAATTTGTTAAAATATACATTTATGTTTAAAAAAAAAATGTTTACAACGATTGCTGTAAAAGATTGCACTGCGGGCATTCTGCTGGCTCCTAGGTTGATCTAAAAAAAAATTTTAAAACGTATTGCAAATGTCTTTAATGTGAATAGTCAGAATTTTAAAAAAGTTTTTTAAAAACTTATAAGTGTTTGGAAAAAAATGTACTTTTTACTTATTTTTTGTTTTAAATTTGACATAAAACTATTTTAAAATGCTTTTTTAAAAATCAGTTTCATTCACATTGTTTCGTCCTCCTAAATATTGTAAGGATCGGTCAAGTACTTTTTGAGCTAGGGTGCCCGAAGTTTTGAAAAACGCAGTTTTGTTAACTTTAAAGTTATACGAAATAAATAATACGAAGCGTTAGTGTTGAACCCAAATCACTATATATACACACAATATAATTATTGTTAACATTTTCTGGAATGTTCCCCTTCTCAAACATAAGATAAAATAAATGATATAATAAAATAGCAGCTGTAGTGTAACTTGATTTTTATATTATATCGAACTCACGCGCGGGTCTCTTTTCAAGCTTATAACTTTCTTAATATTCAAGATATCTTATAAAATTTTTTTATGTTTTTTGAGGTGTTGTTATATCACTTAAAATGAAAAATTCCAATGCCTCTAACAGATCGATTATGTCGCGGTAACGTTAATCTTATTACCGAAGAAACTCGCCTTTTGGTAACATTTACATCTTTTTGGTATTCAACAAGCAAGCCTTACCAGTGAATATTGTTACCATCTCCTTAGGTGGTAACAAGCAAAACAGCCAGATGCAAGGAAAGAGTGTTATTTGTTCTTAAACGAGCTTACGGCTTTTGAAAGCGTTACCGAGTGTACAGAATACCGAGTACTAAGACCGGTAACAAATTTCGGTAACAAGATTACTATTACCGGTAACGCGCAGAATAGATCTGTAAATGTATTACCGGCCTTAAATGGTTACTTACTTACTTACATAGGTGGCCGTAACAACCCGCGTCCAGGTTTCGACCGACCTCATCAGCTCTCGCCAGGCGCCTCTGTTTTGCGCGCGTCTTCTCCAATCGGATACACCAAGTGCGGTTAGGGCTTCCTCAGCCTGGTCCATCCATCGGAGGCATCGTATCCCTCGTCGCCGTTGACCAGCGACCCTCGCCTCGAGCACCTTTTTCGCTGGAGCTTCGTCGTCCATACGATGGACATGACCCAGCCAGCGTAGTCGCTGCACAGTTATACGCCAAACTACGTCAATGTCTTCGTAGAGCTCATACAGCTCGTGTTTCATTCGGATGCGATAGTCATCGCCGACTCGAACAGGACCGAAGATTTTGCGAAGAACTTTTCTCTCGAACACCCCCAGAGCGGCTGCGTCAGTTTGCGAAACTACCCATGCCTCAGCGCCATAAAGCAGCACAGGTAGAACGAGCGTCTTGTAGAGTGTTAGTTTTGTCGATCGGGAGAGGGCTCTGGAACTTAGTTGCTTACTGAGCCCGTAGTAGCACCTATTAGCAATTATTGTTCTTCGCTTTATCTACAGGCTGATTTCGTTGGTGGAATTAATGGCGGTGCCAAGGTATACAAACTCCTTGACTACTTCAAAGTTATAGCTGCCGGATGAAACGTTGGAGTCTAAACGCCGCGCTCCCTTGTTTGTAGACAGCATATACTTTGTTTTACCCTCATTTATCGTCAAACCCACTTTGGCTGATTCCTTTTCAATAGCGGTGAAAGCAGCGGTAACATCTCTCTTGGTTCTGCCAACAATATCAATATCACCAGCGTACGCAAGGAGCTGGACACCTTTATAGAAAATGGTGCCATTACGATGCACACCGGCCTTTCGTACGATCCCCTCCATGATGATGTTGAGATCGCAAGACAGTGGATCGCCTTGCCTGAAACCTCTTTCGGTATTGAAGGTTTCGGAGAGGTCATTTCCTACCTTGACAGCTGCGTGTGTTGCTCAACGTCATTCTGCAAAGTCTAATCAACTTTGCAGGTATACCGAACTCAGACATTGTTGCGTATAGGCAATCCCTTCTCAGGCTATCGAACGAAGCTTTAAAATCGACAAAGAGATGGTGTGTGTCAATTTGATTTTCGTGGGTTAATAATATAACCTTAATGGTTAATATAACCATTAAACCAAGTGGGTTAATATAACCTTAAATGGTTATATCAAGATATTTTGATGGTTATGCAAGCTAGTGCTAATATAAGGAGAAAAGTGAAATCTTATCAAAAGTAATTTCTCCTACACTTTAAATGAGATATCTTGGCAGTAATGGAGGCGTACGGCCTTAAATAGAGAATAGGTATAGGTAAATATAATCAAAACTTATGTGTGCATGCCAAAGAACCACAGTAGATTCTGGGTTGAAAACCCATCTGATACAGAACATTTATTAAATTGAAATTAGTTTTTCTGATCTGTAGTTTCCGCAGATCTATTGCTCCATTGCTTTGCCTAAAATTAATAACAACAAAAATTTCAAATAGCAAAGCAACACAGTAAAGTAGAAAACAAACTGTGGATTTAAGAACTGTGAATTTGATAAAATTTAATTAACTTTTAGAAAAAGTGTTTAGCGAATCACTACATATAAATAAATTTATTGGGTTGTTCAAAAAGTGCGTCTTTTTCTGGTAGGCATCACTGTTAACGTCAAAAATCTGTCAGATGCCATTTTTTGTGCTCAGATGTTTATTCACACTTAAAACAAATAAATTAATTGTTTTTTAAATATGCAAAACTTTGACAAGCACATACGCCATATTTTGGTCTTTAAACATAGCTCAGAAAAGGCAAAAAAGCAAATGAAGCCAGACAAAAATTAGTGGAAGTTTACGGCGAAGATGTGATTAAAGAAAGACCATTTTAGAAATGGTAACTTAATGTTACTTAAGGGCATGGTACTGTTTTAAAGCCGACAAAAATTCATGTTTTCATGATTTTTTTTTGGAAACATGAATAATGTTGGTGTATTTATTTCATATACATGTTATAGTTTGACTTTCTACGTATATTTCGAAAACAAATCCGTGGCAGCGATTCTCCGGAGGCACCACGAAAAAAAGTTGTTTGGCAATGAACACGATTAGAGGTTAGCGGATCATCTGAAAAAAAATTCAAAATTAGTTTAGGTAATACCGAAGAGTTTTTTAAATGGTTTTTTTTTGTAGCGTTTTGAACTCAAAAATGCGAATTTCGCTGAAAAATGTAGGTTATTTTATTATTTTAAAATAGAGCGAGGGAGGAACGCTACGGCATTACCTGCTGATTTATGTGTAGAAATAGTGTAAAAAAATTTGAAAACGATCGGTCAAGTAGATTTTGCGGCATCGTGATCACCGACTTCAAAAATGTAGTTTTCCAGAAAATCGATTTAAAGTCTGGATTTTAATTGAGGTCCGCTCACTTGAAACGCTGTATCTTCGTTAGCTTTTGAAATGTTGTTCATTCGGAAAAAAATAAATAAAAAATGTCGTTAAAACAGTACCATCCCTTAATAAACACTTTAAGATGCATAAATATAAAATTTAGTTCACGGAAGAGCGTTAAAAAAAAAATGCTTAAGCCTTTACACAAATTATTGCTTCTTTAATTTTTTGTTTTGTTTAATAGAAATATGAAATTTTACATTTCAATCTTATATATAAAAATTAATATTTGTTAGTTTTTTGTTCGTATTTTCAATTCGTTCGTATCCGATTGCGATAAAACTTTGTCAACCTACTGCTTGCAATTGCGCACAATAAAAATTACCACACCGCCTTTTGACACCCAAAAATCAATAAAAATTATATCTTTAAGACGGTCATATTAGACTAAACTTTGGTATTTAAGTTGGTATTCTTACTAACGGCAACTGTTCTAAAGATAGGCGTGGCACTATATTTAAGCCTACTTTTCAGAAATAATTATAATTATTTTGTTGAAAATATTTTCATAATAAATATTCATTTTTTTCATAATTCAATATAAATAATATAATCTTTTTTAATATTTTAACCATAATAAAAACAATTCAAAACAATAAATTTTGTTTAACCATTATGATTAAATTTTATTATCAAATCTATTGTATTTCTTTTTCTATTTGAAAACTACTAGTATAGTGTACCTACGGGAATAAGATAGTATTAGTAGAAAAAAAAACAAAAATGTGAGACTAATAACTTTGTTTATTTACAAAAATTTATTATAAAAATGCTTTAAAATCAAAAATAATGATAAATGTATGTTATTAAGTAACATCAATATCATCAATCAGAGAATTTAAAAAATCTGTCCTTTTTTTCCTACTCCTATTTTTTGCAAGAAAAATCCCTACAAGTACCAACATTGGGTAGAAATAACATTCTTAGGGCCGTTTTCTCAATGTTCGGTTAAGCACTAACCGGAACTTTAACCAGCGGTTAGCAAAAAATCGTTTTCTCAATGTTCGGTTAGTGCTAATCTGACGGTTAAGTGCCGGTTAGGTTAACGGTAAGTTGTGGTTCCGGTTAGCTGCTAATCGGCAGAACAGTTGAGTACGCAATTTTTTTATTGTTTGTGTTTAAATTTATTTTACACAAAAATGGAAAGAATTGCAAGGATTTCGTTTCTTTATATTTTGAGTGTCAATCAGAATAGAGGAAGGACATATTCATAAACTCATATAGTCTGTTGCGTTTTTCCATTTTTTTTTTTGCGGCACAAAATAAAGTAATTAGAACATAATAAACAAATGACAGCTGATATGCAGTTTTTATGTATTCCCAATTGAAAAATTTACAATTAATGATTTAACCGGAGGTTACTTAATCAGCACTTGGTGAAAACGGAACTGTTTTTTTACCTATCGTATGGTTAGATATCTCCCGGTTAAGAGCTAGATTAACCGAACATTGAGAAAACGGCCCTTAATATTATAAAAATATCGCATTTAATTACTTCTTTAGTCATGGCATACATGTAAGAAAAAGTAAACAAATTTTACACCTTCTTTGTTTATATTATTCTTCTGTACGTGTGTATGTGACTGAACTCATCCTAAACAGCTGGATTTTGATGGAAATTTTTGTGTTTGAGTGGGTCCCTTAGACATCTATTTAAATTTGCAATATAAATCAAGACAAAAAAAAAATCACTCTATGGTTCATAAGAATTCTGCAAAAAGCGGTTTGTTTTCAGCGTGAGCTTTAAAGCGCTCATTAATATATACTCAAGATGAGAGAGTATAGGTGTGCAAAGCTGCCCGTTACTCATGAAGCAATTAACAAGGTGGTATTGACAGTTCTTTTGGCGAACATAGGTTGTCAAAAACGGTACAAAGCAGAAAATGAAATAAATAAAAAAAAACAGAAAAATTAACTGTCACTACCACCTTGTTAGTTGTATCATGCCCGTCACTGGTTTAGATCAGTGGTCCCCAAACACATACTACTATTTCAGATTTTGTAGCTCTCTCGCTCTCTGCACTGTCAAAAATTTTCCACAAACGAGTAATGAGGATGCATTTTTCTTTAGTAAAAAACAAAAACGAAATGGCCATTTCAGCCCTTGAAAGGACTTTGACCGAGCTTCTTATGATCAATTGTGTTGTGTGTTTTGAAATGTTTGAACACAAATGATGGAGAGCTGGACCTACAATGTTTTATGGCGACTCCGAACAGCGGGTTGGGTACGATATCCCCAAACACAAAATCCCCAAATCAAAATCCCCAAACACAAAAGCCCCAAGCACAAAATCCCCAAACACAGAATCCCAAAAAAACAAAATCCCCAAGATCTAAGTCCCCATGCTCAAAAACCTCAAATAGTCCCCAATTTTGGGGATTTTTGTTTTTTTAATTTTTATACTAAGTATTTGTTTCAGTTTTAGAAATAATAATATTTTTGGGTACTAACTCTTTTTTTTTTATTTTTCTAAATGTGTATTTGGAGCCCCTAAATTCAATGCAGCATAAAAAAGGTCGGCATCAAATGGTTTAGGAGGAAAAATTCGTAAAAGTCTTTAAACTTAAAAATCCATATTATTACACAGAAAAGTAGTTCTAAAAGTATATACCCATTAAAAGTGTAAAATATGATCTTTTAAATGCAATATTAACTGCAAACTGCCGTCCTTAAACTTTTCAACTTTTAAAAAATGAGCACCGCAGGCAAAAATTGATTAAAAATCGCTGCGATTTTCCATTCACTTTGTACCTATCCCCCGAACAGCTTATAATCTCAAGAAGTTTTTCATGGCAGTTTTTATTCTCTGAGGTTTGACATTGTCTGCAGAGAGGTGGCAGCCGAACCAAAAAATTAATTCAACTGAAAAAAATTTCTGTGTCAGGTGGGATTCTAACCAGGGTTCTCTGGCGTATAAGCCACACACTCTATCTACTGCGCCACGGCCGCCACCACCACTTCTGATATAATCTTATTTTTTATTTTTGGTAGAAATATTTTTAATACTTTATACATACATCACCGTTAACTAAGCCGATTTCGTAGTTACTCGTAGTCGTAGTTACTTTGCTGAAAAGTCAATGTAACTTTTTACCGTTATAAGGTAATCGTTTCGCAAAATATTACGCCAAGCATTATGAAATTTGTTGCTGCGCAGACATAAATAGACTGTTAACAGAACTTGACTAAAGCTACAATCAGACTGCATGGCGTTTTTACGTTGATAAATGCAAATACAGTCTTAAAGCAATTCTAATTCATAATGGCAATCAAAATCCTTCGATTCCTATCGCTCACGCCGTGGATATGAAAGAGACCTTTACTTCATGAAGCTCATAATTGGAGAGTATGCTCTGATTTAAAAGTGGTCGCTCTGCTCACTGGTTTACAAGGTGGCTCCATAAAACGCTGCTACTTTCAATGCAAGTGGGATAGCCGCGCACGTGAATACCATAACGTAGGACGATCATATCTTGGTGGAATCGCTCACCAAGCGCGCCGCTCTCCGCGCTAGTATTTTCCGGAAAAAAGCTGAGATTGACATATGTTGAATGGAACTATAGACTAAACTAAACCTCAAATTTTACAAATAATTTGAATGGACCGAGTTACTTATCTTTTCATATTTTTGGAGCAAATTATTGATTAGTTTTTCATATTTAGAACTTCCCGGATTGCCAAGGAAACAGGTGACAATATCTTGGAAAGCTTTTCGCACTGCGGTTTGATCTCCTGACAAATATTTGTCATATTCCTCGTCATGCAAGAGCTTGCGAATTTGTGGTCTATCGAAAATGCCTCCTTTTATTTTAGCTTCTGATAGTCGCGGAAATGCAGCTTTCAGATAGGTCATTGCATTGTTGCTATCTTTTAGCACCTTTACAAAGTTTTTCATCAAACCCAGTTTGATATTTGGCGGCGGGGGAATATCATCTCTAGCTGGCGAGTTTTTTCGTTCGTCATGGTGTTCATTGGCGCGGCTATACCTTTTCCATAGGAAGCAGCAGTGTTTTTTGAAGCTGCCTTGTAAATAAGTGAGCACAGCGACTGACCAATTATGAGCTTTTATGAAAAAATTGATTTTTTTCAGAAGCATTGAAGTATATGTTTCTCTCATGACCACGACGTGAGCGATAGGAATCGGAGGTTTTTAGTTTCCATTGTCAATACAGACTGACATAAGGCGCAGTAACAAATTCAATCATATTTGGCGTAATATTTAGCGAAACGATTACCTCGATAGCGGTAAATAGTTACTTTGACTTTTGCAGCTAGAAATTTTAATTATTTCATCCGAGATACATGCAGTTCCAGCATCTTTTTTTGCTCATATTTAAATCACGTATGCAATCACTAAGTTGTGTTTGTCATAAAAGGCGCGGTTGATTCGTTGATCCTTGAGGGATGAACTCATTTCCACTTGAAACTATCGTAGTGCTCGATTCTTGCGAAAGTCGCAATCGCTTCCTGCCATCTGAGCCGGGACAATCTAGCACTGATACCATCAACAGTACATCGGTGTAGTTAACGGTGCATAAACGGCGACCTTTAGTTCCAACAAACTGAGATAGACAAAAATAAATTCGTGAGTTGTTGGCTCTCTCCAGGACATTGACACTCCGAATTTAAATAATCGTGCTGACGCCCACACTTACAGAAAGCATAGCGTGCGGCCCCCACTTGTCTTCATGACTAATGGCAAATCCAAAGTAATGAAGATAAGCCGATTTTAATGCAGCTGCAATACAATATATGAGCCCAGATGAAGCTCATTTTGATCTTGGCGGGTATGTAAACAAGCAAAATTGTCGCATTTGGGGCACAGAAAACCCGCACGCATACATTAAAAAGCCGATGCACCCAAAACGAGTCACTGTTTGGTGCGGATTTTGGTCCAGAGGCATAATTGGGCCATTTTTCTTCGAAAATGAGCAAGGAGTGGCCGTTACAGTCAATGGCCATCGTTATCGGGCCATGTTGAACGAATTTTTGTTCACAAAAATTGAAGAAGAGGATATTGGCAACATTTGGTTTCAACAGGACGGCGCTACGTGCCACACAGCCGAAGCTACACTCGATGTTTTGCGCCCCGTTTTTGAAGATCGCATTATCAGCCGCAGAGCTGATGTCGTTTGGCCAAATCGGAGCTGCGATTTCACACCGTTGGACTATTATTTGTGGGGTGCCCTCAAAGATAAGTGTTACGCCGACAAGCCAGAGACAATTGACCTTTAAAGGACAATATTCGTGAAGCCATTGGTGAAATACAGCTGCACACAATCGATAATGTGCTTAAAAATTGGACCGATCGTGTAGGCTACTGCATGGCCAGCCATTTGAATGAAATTATTTTCCATTATTAACCGGAAGGATTGTACATTAAAATAAAAAAAGAAATTTGAGAATATATTCAGTAGTTTTTTTTTTTGCATTTTCAAAAAAAAAAAGTTATTTGGCGGACCCTTTATACAAATACTCGTAAGAATTATAAAAATGTTTTAAGTCCTAAGTATTTCCTCATAAGTTGGAGAATTACTTATGAGTTATACATGTTTGTATTGTACTGTAGAAGATAATGAGGTGTTCAATTCTACTAAAATCTAAAAAAAATATCTCTGTTGGACTTAATAAAAACAAAATCATGCCTATCATGAGCAATTATTTTGCCCGGAATCGGAAAAAGGAATTTCCGTTTTTAAGATAGCAGCCAGCAAAAAATGTCATGCCTGATCAAGTTGGAATTCAGTCCTGAAAGGCATAACCGAGGCATGACCATTCCTTGAAAACAGTACTGATTTTATCATACAAGTGTCCGTCTCCTCAGACCTAAATTTGTTATTACTTTTTTCAAACGTTCATCTTTGATTTCTAGTCCTAATAACTATTTTTATGTCAAATTCAGATATGAAATTTGAAAGATATGAAATCTGAAATCCAAACGGAGTAATGAAGGCATGATTATGTTAAGAAATTCAGTCCTGAATTCCAGTCTGACTATTATAGGCCTGAGCGAGCTTTCTGCTGGGCAGGTCAGACTTCACCTTTCCATATTTTACACTCATGAATATTGACGGCGGCCGTGGCGTAGTTGGCATAGTGTGTGGCCCATACGCCAGAGAACCCAGGTTCAAATACCCACCTGACACAGCAAGTTTTTTCAATTAAATTAATTTTTCTGTTCGGCCGTCACCTCTTTGCAGTCAACGGCAAGCCTCAGAGAGTAAAAACTGCCGTGAAAAGCTTCTTGAGAACATAAGCCGATCGGAGTCGGCATAAAACTTGAAGGCCCTGTTGTCGATTATTTGTGTTCGAAGATCTTACAACACGCACAATCCAACTGATCATAAGAAGCTCGGTCAAAGTCCTTTCAAGGGCTGAAATGGCCATTTCGATATTTTTTTTTTTTTTTGTTTAAGTACTTTTTGATAAATTCTCTCATTTTGACAGATAATGAAATTACTCACTTTACTTGAATTTTACTTGAAGTTAGAACGAAAACGGACCTATTGTATAAATTAAAAAAAAAATTGTTTAAATTTATGTCCGCTTAATAAAAAAGCCAATACCGATGCCAGTGTATAAAATGATACCGATAATTATATCGATGGTAATGGTGAAACCGTTGCCGATATATTTATAGATTCTTATGCTGAATTTAATGCCGATATTTTGTCTAATGCTTATACATATATGCTTGGTTTATGGTATTACGTCTTAACACATTCATTACGTTAGTATTCATTTAAAATTATAGTAATATTTTAGTTTTTATAAACTATGCGGGGTTTCCTAATATTTCTTCAATAGTATTTAAAAAGTTAATAGTACACATCACTGAAAAAGTATCACCAAAACAGTTGCCAGTTTCACTCTTACTGATGCCGACACTCTTAAATTTCAAGCGACAAAGGCTTTTTAGTATCGACCAATTCCAGTACCGATTCTCAACTTGTAATTTTAAACCCATACCGATGCAATTGCTTCAAGAAGTTTAATAAGCACTAAACGTTAGTCGTTCAAAGTCGATGAAAAATTGTGGGCTTAATACATTACTGAAAGTATATGAAAACTTAAAAAAAAAACACACACACATATCACAACTGATGATGAGAAGATCGGTCAAAAGTTTAGTAGGGCTGAAATGGCCAATTTGGAAATTACAAGTTAATTCGTAGACTTATAAAGAAAATTGAACAAATTTAAATTTTTTGAAAACTGAACTAAAATCTGAAATAAAATTTTAGTTTTTTAAGTTTAAAAAAAAAATACTAGATTTTATCGAACTTTACAAACAAGTAAAAAATTAACAAAGTGATTTATTCGGATGCGATAGTAATCGCCGACTCGAACAGGACCGAAGATTTTGCGAAGAGCTTTTCTATCGAGCACCCCCAGAGCGGCTGCGTCAGTTTGCGAAACTACCCATGCCTTAGCGTCATAAAGCAGCACAGGTAGAACGAGCGTCTTGTAGAGTGTTAGTTTTGTCGATCGAGAGAGGGCTCTGGAACTTAGTTGCTTACTGAGCCCGTAGTAGCACCTATTAGCAATTATTGCTCTTCGCTTTATCTCCAGGCTGATTTCGTTGTTAGTATTAATGGCGGTGCCAAGGTATACAAACTCCTTGACTACTTCAAAGTTATAGATGCCGGATGAAACGTGGGAGTCTAAACGCCGCGCTTCCTTGTTTGTAGACAACATATACTTTGTTTTACCCTCATTTATCGTCAAACCCACTTTGGCTGATTCCTTTTCGATAGCGGCGAAAGCAGCGGTAACATCTCTCTTGGTTCTGCCAACAATATCAATATCATCAGCGTACGCAAGGAGCTGGACACCTTTATAGAAAATGGTGCCATTACGATGCACACCGGTCTTTCGTACGATCCCCTCGATGATGTTGAGATCGCATGACAGTGGATCGCCTTGCCTGAAACCTCTTTCGGTATTGAAGGTTTCGGAGAGGTCATTTCCTACCTTGACGGAGCTGCGTGTGTTGCTCAACGTCATTCTGCAAAGTCTAATCAACTTTGCAGGTATACCGAACTCAGACATTATTGCGTATAGGCAATCCCTTCTCGGGCTATCGAACGCAGCTTTAAAATCGACAAAGAGATGGTGTGTGTCAATTTGGTTTTCGTGGGTTTTCTCCAGGATTTGTCGTAGCGTGAAAATCTGGTCTATGGTGGACTTACCAGGTCGAAAGCCACACTGAGATTGGACCAATCAGTGTTTTTGTAATCGGCTTTAATCTTTCACACAGTACGCTTGAGAACCTTATATGCGATGGAAATAAGACTGATACCTCTATAACTTGCGCAGATTGTAGGGTCTCCTTTCTTAAGTATAGGGCACAGTACACTGAGGTTCCAATCGTCGGGCATGCTTTCTGGTACCCATATTTTGCTGATGCATGTGCCTTATCAATTCATCGCTGCCGGTTTTAAACAATTCAGCTGACAGGCCGTCAGCACCCACTGCTTTATTGTTTTTGAGTCGTTGGATAGCAACTCGAACCTCTTCATGGCTATGTGGTGATTTTGACTACGTATTTTTGTTAAATTTTATTCTGCTCAAATGTTTGTTTAATGGTTATGATTACGACAGAAAGCTCTTGAAGAAAAATATATGGGTGCATAGGCATAGGCAGGCTTTTGTTCGGAGGGAG
Organism: Coremacera marginata; assembly: GCA_914767935.1. NCBI lineage: Eukaryota > Metazoa > Arthropoda > Insecta > Diptera > Sciomyzidae > Coremacera > Coremacera marginata. The sequence goes on from OU612046.1 coordinate 166,985,626, forward strand.
AAAAATTATTTTTTCATATGACTTATAAATAAATAAAACTTAGCTTTAATAAATAATCATAAACTCTATGCTTTTTAATTATAATAAAAAATGTTGAGTTTCTTAATTCAATACTAAAATGTTTATTTTGCTACTGATCAGGGGGAAAATTCCTTCTTCCCCCTGCCTTACCCTAGCTACGCCAATGTCTGAGTGTGTCGTCCACATATAAGCTTATACCCAAAACAGGGATTCCGGAATTACTGTCCAGAAATCAAAGTTCGCCAGTTAAATCGACTCGATTATAAAATTAAGCTCGCGTATGGTGATGGGAGCATTAATATTAGTAATGAGCACAAAATATCTTTTTTAAATTCACAAAAAGAGTTATGATTAGTGAGACATAAACTGTCGTTAACTTAGTTTTAGGTAGGTATTGTCGTTAATCAAAATAAAGGTACAATGCCAGAGGCATTCTTATATACTCATTTAAATTTCTCTGCTTCGCGATTATGTAAAAAAGTCGGGATTGTGTGTAATGCCAGTTATGAGTAAAAAAACGGCAGAATGTAATTTTTAACGTAAGACTGGGTACGGTGTTCCGCACTGAGACAGAGACAAAAAAAAAAATATATATATTAGCTAGCCCTAGGAATTAGCAAGGAATAACGAATTATATACAAGGTGAATCGGATAAGGAAGCCAATCTGAAAGCTGGTGATTCTCACCCTCTCCTAGTTATAAGTAAAAATATTTGAAAAAGTCGAATTTTAAAGTAATATCACTCTCTACGCTATGACTTTAAAAGTATGATAGGTACGCAAGATTTAAAACCACTTTTGGAAACTTAATTTAACAGTAAAGTGAAAACCAATTAAAGTTTCCTTGTATGTTAAATAAGAGTTTGATCAAAAAATATTTTTTTTTTTTACCAAAATTATTAGTTCGAGTGCAATTTTCTTGAAATGTTAATTATAAAAAAATTTCTTTTGATTACGATGTTTTATCTCTCTCAGCAAAGTGTCAGTTAACTTCTTTATACAAAGTTTTTATCTCCGATCAAGAAATCATCTGATTTGGAGTTTTAAATTGTGTTCAAAAAACCTATGTAAAGCTCACATTGATATGCAAACATCTCACTGTGATGGTTTTGTTGTACGATCGACAGAATGAGAGTGAAATGAAGATATTAATACATACCATTTTATAAATACAAAATTTTTATTTCATTTTTGTGCGACTCGTCATTTTTTTTTCTAGAAAATTATCAAGGTTACACAAATCGAAATTTATAAAATTATAAATTTAAATAAATCACATACAGAGCAATTACAAAATGAGCTTGACAATTCGTATCCATGTACAAAGATTTTTGTATATACATACTGCAATGGAAACTCTTCCATGGCGGAATTGTAGTACCAAAGAAGATATTTTAATCGACGAATACCTTGTAGACGGCATTTGCAAATGCGTTTGCACGATTGTGCAATACATGGTCTGCGTTGCCTGTCAGAAAGAAACTGGGCACCCGAAAGAGATTCCTTGGACGTGGAGTTAGAAATAATGCGGGTGGTTACAGCTAGTCCATCTCTTAGCACGCCCAAATTTTGCATCAGGAGGGATACCATCCGTACCACCTGACTCCTGTGCAGCATCTTCTTCCTGGGAATGCAGATCAATGCATGGTGTTCTGTCGTTGGTTGCTTCGAAGGGAATTGGAGCCGAATTTTATAAAAAAATATTGTGAACAGAAGAGGATCAATACTCGTACACGAAGGATTGTGTGAGAAAAATTCATAACCAGCACTTCTGGTCACGGGAAAATCCAAGAGTTACGCGAAGAACTTCTTTTCAAAAGTAAGAAACAATTTTTCTTTAAGACTGAGCTTAGAAGAAATCTTTTCATAAGAGGTTCAGTATCAACTTGCGAGCTGGAGTTCTTGGATCGCAACTAATAGGGCCTCATATTCGGCCTACATACGTATCTTGAGCATAATTTAAAACTCCAAAATCAATTGGTTTGTTGATTGGAGGTAAAAACTTTGTACGAGAAAATTTTAGAGAACATTTGAGAGTACAAAACGACGTAATAAAAATCATTTTTTTTAGATAAAGTTTCGAGAAACTCGAACTAAGTTTTTGTAAAAAAAAAAGAATATGTTTTGAGTTTGATCAACTCTTATTTCTTTAACTTACAAGAATTCATTTTTAATTTTTACTCAAACTTTTAATTAAGTTTCATCATACTTTTAAAATTGTTGCGTAAAAAGTGATATTACCTTAAAATTTGAGTTTTTTACATACTTTTGCTTATAACTAGGACGGGGGTGAGAATAGACCCTCCTTCCTCCCTCCCGTACAATTTTTTGTTTGTCTTGATCCAAGGAATAACTAGCTTTCGGATTGACCTTGCTATCCGAGTAGAAGTTTTTAGAAACTTCTTGATAATTATCAAAATCGACCTTCATCTAGTTATGAGTGAATATTATTTACGTGTAATTAATTGTTTATATTTTTAATATATTGATTTAGAATATGCATTTATTATATATATTATATTTATATATATATATTATAACTGTACCTAAAGACTTTGAATAATTGTCTATATACACACACAATAAAATAAATCTTAGTTCTTAATGTTTGCAGTGACAAGCAGCTGAGTGGATCACATCAATAATCACGCGAAAGTGCTTATGAGTTGGTGTAGCGGCCCACAAAACAGTTGTTTAGTCTAGCTTTGTGAATACTCTATACAGGGCGTTGCTGTTGGTTGCTTTCTTCACAAAACAACAATGACCTAGAGCTCAAAAGAATATGTCTTAATAATCAAAAAATTATAATAGCAATGGACACATAACATAAAGCAATATATTATTAAATAAATATTTATTATATCATATACTTTGCTTTCAATATTCTTTTTTTTTTCATTATTTGATCAGCACAATACATCAAGTGTTTGTAAAACAGTGGCTGTATAATCTGATTTTTAGAACAATTTTGATGTGATGAATTTCAGTCATATGCTGATTTAATATTTTTTTCTTAAGTAGAGTTCGAGATATTGTGACAGTATTGTTGTAAAAGTTGTGAAATAGGTACTTAACATATTTAATAGAACTTAATTATATTAACCTTACAGGTTTTTTAATTTTACCTCTTTCCTGCTTCGTGTTTATACACTGAATCGATTTTATGTTAACGAAATACAACACACATTGATGAATATATTCACATAAAAATTATAAAAATTGCCGGATATATAAGCTGTTTTGTAGAACGCCTTTTCTGCGGTATTCACTGGCAATCGTCTGAAATAAGAAAAAAAAGTGATGAAAATGAACAAATAGTTTTCTACTACTGATTAAGGTGTAAAAGAGTCTATATTGCCGTCTTTATTCATCTATTAAAAGTTTTCATTTGTACCAAAATTTTAAAAACTCATGATAACTGTTTACTCATAATTATGCTCATGTGTTATCGATAGAGATGCGGTGTTTCAGTAGTAATTTTTTTTGTATAAATATATATATGAATCTTTAGAAATCTTAACGATTCTTTATTTAAGCTTAAATTGATGTTTCTGCATGGCTTAAAATTTTTAAAATTAAATTTTAAAAAAGGGTAATAAATATAAAAAATATTTTATGAAAAAAGCTTTTTTTGACAGTAAATAATATTAATATAATAATAATTATTATGTAATTTGCATACGTACCTAAAAATTTTTTGCAACCGCGAGATGATTTTGGAAATACTATTGTATGCAGACTTGAATGAAGATATTTACTTCAATGACATTTACAATCGAGAGTTAATTTTAGTATTCAAGTACGTGTAGTGTTTACATATCCGTTACAATTTGGACTTTTTCGTAAAATAAGTAATTTATTACAAAATCTTTTTTATGGTAATAACAAAATATAATATAATTATATGTTGTCTGCGTACGTACCTTCAAGCTATTTACAACCGAGAGTTGATTTTGGTAATACTATAGTATGCAGCCTTAAATGATGACATTTACTTCAAAGGCATTTACAATTCAGAGTTAATTTTAGTATTCAAGTACGCGCAGTGTTTACATATCCGTCACCATTTTAACTTTTTCGTAAAAAAGTAATTATGACAAAAACTTTTTTATGGCAATAAATAAATATAATTAAAACTATATGTTATCTGCATGCATACCTTAAAACTATTTACAACCGAGAGTTGATTTTGGTAATACTATGGTACGCAGTCTTAAATGAAGGACATTTACTTTAAAGGCATTTACAATCCAGAGTTATTTTTGATATTCATGTAGGTCTAGTGTTTACATATCCGTTACATTTTGACTTTTTCATCGAAGTCAAGGCGCCAAAATCTTTACACATTTGATGCGTAGTTAGTGTACCTGAGTTCCAATACATCTTTGATGAGGTTAAGCGACCATACCAATGCGAAACATTGTATACAGTTTGACTTTTTCGAACACGATTTGTACAAATCGATTGCTTTGAAAATGGCGGGTGGCTTAATAAATTGGAATAAATTGCTTAATAATTGATTTAGTAACAAAATACTTTAAAAACAGCATAAAATATAATCTTACTCTTCGATATCGGCCACTGTTGTAAACAAAATGCCAAAGCATCACAAACATCGATAACTTTCGGAATACCATTTGAGACATGTGATATCGTCAAAGTTTACACAGTTGCTTTTAACAGCAGTTCTATAGTTAAGTATATATATATACATTATGCTTTATATAATTTTATTTTGATATTATTTCACCACATAAACTTCGACCATTAAAATTCAAAACAATAATTCTTTTAATAAAATTTTTATGCATTTGCAAAACATGTATAAAATGAATACATTAAAATTCGAAACAATAATTCTTATAATAAAATTTTTATGCATTTGCAAAACATGTATAAAATGAAAACTATTCAGAAAATGTACAAAATTCCAATTCAGTAATATTGGAGTATATTTTTGTAAATTTCCATTAAAATAATATACACAATAAATTAATTAAAAGTTTTTATAAAATTTATCAATGCGATGTTTTAAAAAATATACTTAAACAATTCCGTAAAAAGTCTTAGTAGTACAAATAATATTAGGCAAATAATATAAAAAATGTTCGGAAATGATATTAGTATGTTAGGTATACATCAGTTATATAATTATATAACTACTACTTAACTGCAAAATATTTCCCGACTTTAAAAAAAAGCTCTTCTCTTTCTCTGTATCAAAACTAAGCGTAATGAATTATTTTTAATTTTCCCTTTTATTTCACAATTTTCCAGGATGTATTTAAGAATACGATAACATTCTCATAAATTATTTCAATTATTGTGAAATTCTTTAACAGAGAACTGCAACGAGTCTATGATTCGAACGAATGACTATAAATCATCCATCAAAAACCGAATGCGAGTGCGTGCGGTTGCGTACAACAACCACCACTTCCACTCGAAGCATCCTCATAACAGCGATGAGTGACGAGTGCCGCCTCTCTCACTCATCGCTCATAAGAATGCCGTTCAATGATTCTAATGATTCTATAGTCATTACTTATGATTCTAGAGTCGTTAAGGGAAATCGGGTGCAGTGTTACCGCTGACATATTTTATTATACATCTATATATATAAAAATGAATGTATGTCTTGTATATATATATTGTCTTGTGCTTTATAGGAGGCCAAACCACTGGACCGATTTTCCTGAAATTTTAACAGCGTCTTAATATGACTCTGGAAGGAATATTAGGCTATAAAAAGTTGTGCTTGGACAAAGGGGCGTGGCCCCGCCCATATAACCCAAAACTTACAATCGTCATATCTTCGGCAGTTTTGGACCCACGGAAATGATATTTGGTGCATATAGTATTGGCATGAATAGACCACGCCCATTTTTGGAAAAATTAAAAACTAATATGTTCTAAACTACTGGACCTGTCGACATGAAATTTTCACAATAGGATATTGTTACGAAATAATAAGTCCTTGGCTACATAATATCTTGATCAGAGGAAGGGGTGGTGCCACGCCTACACAACCGAAAACTTAAAATCCTCATATGTCAGTCAATAATTGGCATAGAATGATGATATTTGCTACATATCATGTTTTCTTAAAAAGGATTATATGCCATGTAAATAGTGGGCGGGCCACGCCCCTTTTTTTGCTCTAGAAGCTACACCTCTACACCGACTAAAAACATTGTATATCCTAAAGCATTGCAATAATTAATTCATAATCAAATAAATAAATTTTTATGAATATCTAAATACTTTTTATTTTATCACTATAGGGGTAGCGAAGCCCACCGGGTTCAGCTAGTATAATATATAAATTTATTATTATATACATATAACACTGTGGAACAAATTCAGGTTAGCAAAAGTTAGGTCGATTCTGAGAGTGAGGGATGAAAATAGAGGCTAAATTAGAAGACCTGTATCGCGGCGTTTGATTATGTTAGTTCGAATTTTTTTTTAATCGACCTTCGAACTTTGCAGTCAAATGCCGATTTTCAGCATATTGTTATATGGTTTTTTGGCTATAACTCGTCGACTAATTGATATTTTTTCAATCTGTAAAAGCCAAATTATTGCTAGAGACCTGTGCAACAATTAAAATTTTTTAAAAAATTGATTTAGAAAATTTTTTGGTGCTTAAGCAAAATGTTGGAAAAGTATTTTTTTTTAATGCTTTTTGAAAATATTTTCCACAAAATTAAACCTTTTTTGCTTTCTTTTTGATCTATAATATGCTTCTCAGTTTCTTCAATAAATTTTATTTGAAAAGAAAACAATCATAATACAAAACTTGCGTTTTCCAGCTTAATATTAATTTACTTCTCATTTTTTATGTACCAATTTTGTTCAGTGTTGGTTTTGAAGAAACATTGAAAAAGAAATTATAAAAATATGGAAAAAAATATGATTTTGAAATGTTAGTTATGAAAAGTTTTAAGTAAAAAAATTAAATTAATGATTTGGCCAGTTGCCGTTTAGCAGGCGGCTGTGGATCAACATCACTGCTCTCTCTAATATCTTGGTCATCGTCATCATCATCAGAAAGGTGGATAATTTCTACCAACAGATATTCTGGAATTTCATCTTTGTGTTCCCCTTCTTCCTCTTTTGTCCTCGTCTTCCTCTTCTTCAAAGGTGTTTTTATACCACCAACAAATTTCAGCGAGTATTGCATTTATTTAATGGTTTTGGGATTTTTAACGCAAATTATCGACTAAGACCATTTTCTTTTCAAATGAAATTTATTGAAGAAACTGAGAAGCATATTAAAGATCAAACAGAGAAAGCAAAAAAGACTTAGTTTTGTGGAAAATATTTTCAAAGAGCATGGAAAAAAAAATTTTTCCAACATTATGCTTCATAAGTACCACAAAAATTTTCCAAATCAATTTTTAAAAAATTTTAATTGTTGCACAGATCTCTAGCAATAATTTGACTTTTACAGATTGAAAAAATATCAATTAGTCGACGAGTTATAGCCAAAAAACCATATAAACAATATGCTGAAAATCGGCATTTGACTGCAAAGTTCGAAGGTCGATTAAAAAAAAAATTCGAGGTAACATAAACAAACGCCGCGATACAGGTCTTCTAATTTAGCCTCTATTTTCACCCCTTACTTTCAGAATTGACCTAACTTTTGCTAACCTGAATTTGTTCCACAGTGTAATACTAGCGAACTCTGCAAATGTATGATAATAAATCTTAAAATAGTATTAAAAAAAAAAATTTAAATGCATACACTTAATAAAAAAAAAAAAAAAAAAAAATAATATTAAAAATTTTTGGCAAATTTTTTTAAGAATTATTAAAATTATTATAATTAAAGAATTAATAATTATTATAAAATATTAAATAAAATCATTTTATAATATATAAATCATTAACAGCGGCAATCCTGTTTATTTTGGATTGCCGCTTTCCTTATGGCTCCCTAAACAAGGTTCTTAGCAATTCATCATTGCAAGTGTGAAAGTGATTTAAAAACAATACAATAACAAGGAACAAATAATAGGCAACATACAAGTATAAAGTAAGTTTGCTACAATTTAATTCTTTAAACTAGCGATTCCCAACTTAGAAGCTGGCTATTTATCTTAATCAACACGTAAAACACAAAACAAAGGTAAAACAAGGAAAACGCACGCCAATACTGAAGTGCACGCAAATAATTCAATGACTGTAGATCAGTGATGGGCACATTAATACTATTATATTTTCCGTAGTTTTGTGCTTGTAGTAGTCGAGTCTCACTCACATTTCTTTTTCGCTGCATAACAATCAAGTTTAAAGCATCAATCAGCGTGGACTACTCGGAATGAAGTCTCAGCGCCAACTGAATGAAATAACTCCTTGTCGGTGCTTATATATGTGAGACAAGAGTGAGTTCATAAACGAGTCTCTAGAACGCGTGCCTCTACGCGCCCAACACTGCTCTTGAGCAGTGATTGTTATGCACATGATTGTTGTTATGATTGTTATGCAGCGAAAAAGAAATGAGACCGAGACTTGACTACTACAAGCACAAAAGTATGGAAAATATAATGGTATTAGTGTGCCCATCACTGCTCCAGAGCAGAGAACTGCAAAACTCACTTTTTGCTTGATTAAATCATTCACTGGAATTCTTACTCAACTCAACTCATTCAACAAAGTTCAGCGTTGAATAAAATCAGCACACTACTGGCGAACGCGTCTTTTGTGTCAGTGTTAAGTTTGAGTTCGTCTGATCGAACTCACATGTTTGCGTGAACGAGTGTTGGTCTTGAATAAAATAAAATGATGCTGCTGAAGGCATCGTTTGTGTGAGCTGATTGGCGGATTGTTAAAGTCAATCGTTATAAAAACTTCACCATTCTTCTTCTTGTTCTCTTTTTCTCTCTATCTCTGTCTGCACACGAACAAACTAATACGTGTTGATTTTTGCGTTTCATTCTTCATGAAAATAATCGTTGTTGGGCCCAACGAATAAGCATGAAATATGTATCCGAAGACGTCCGTTGATTAAAATCGCTGAGCCAACACGAAGCACATGGTTTGATTGAATTTAACTCAACAGCGAGTGTATGCATTCGAGCAAGTCTGCTCGATTGAACGCAGATGCATGATTTTTACAGTGTTGATTACATATGAATATTTGTATGTGTTTTGCAGTTCTCTGCTCCAGAGTCATTGAGGGTGCTTAGAATGATATGATTAGAATTCAGCAGTCTTTCTAATGAGCGCTGTTATGAGAATGCTTCGCGTGGAAGTGGTTGTAGTTGTGCGCAACCGCACGCACTTGGTTTTTGACGAGTAATCGTTAAAAAACGATTCACTGCAGGTCTCTGTTCCTCACATAATAGGTGTGTTTCCGTACTCTACACTGTGTAAGATTTGTGTAAGTTCAAACTGAGAGTAAAAATGAAATGTGAAAATAGTTGCAAAAGTACGGAAACATTTTCTACAGGGTGGCCCAAAATGACCGAAGAGGTTTGAATTGCTTATAACTTTTTTATTATAAAATTTTTTTTTCTTTTCTTTTCAGTATTTTGTAAAGAAGACTTGGGGAATTTAAAATAGAGCAGTACTCAATTGAACAACGTGCCTCAATTGTAGAGCTTTATTTTTCAAATCAACGATCCATTGTTTTGACTCAGCGTTCATATCGTCGTTATTTTAATGTGCGGGTTGGACCCTCAGAGTCAACAATAAACCGTATGGTTGCAAATTTTCGACAACAAGGGGCAGTAAGGAACCTTCCTGGTGCTGGCAGAGGAAGAACGGTGCGCACGGATGACAATATTGAACTGGACGATGGAGAAACATCAACCAGGAGACGTTCGACACAACTTGGCCTCTCACGAGCGTCGCTGCAGAGAATTTTGCACACAATACAAATGTTTCCATGCAAGATTCAGCTTGTCCAAGAATTGAAACCGACCGATTACCAGCAACGACTTGATTATGCAGTTTTTTTGCGTGAAAAAGCAGAAGAAAATCAAAATTTTATTAATAATTTAATTATGAGCGACGAAGCCCATTTCCAATTAAGGGGGTTCGTTAATAAGCAAAACTGCAGGATATGGGCTACGGAAAATCCGAGAGTAGTTCAACAGCGAGAATTACACCGATCTAAGTGTACGGTTTGGTGCGGTTATTCATAGGAAAGGATAATTGCTCCTTTTTTTTTTGAAAATTAACACGGGGTCGCCGTTTGCGTCAATGGTGTCAGATATCGGACAATGTTGGAAAATTTTTTAAGGCCAGCCGTGGAAAACCATCCGCAAGTATGGTTCCAACAAGATGGAGCCACAGCGCACACTGCAAGGGACACAATGGCTCTTTTACGGGACATCTTTGGTGAACGAATTATTTCGCGTAGAGGTGATTTTAATTGGCCTCCCATTCACCAGATTTAACCGCTCCAGACTGTTTCCTTTGGGGTTATTTGAAAGGAAAGTCTACATTAATAAGCCTAGAACCATCCAGGAATTAAAAAGCAATATATGCGACGAAATAAACATCATAACACCTGAAGTTTTGCGAAAGGTTATGGGAAATGTGTTGGAAAGAGCACGAATTCGCGAAGCAGAAAATGGATACCACTTGCGAGATATTATTTTTCATAACTAAACTAAAAATATTCCCCAATTATATACTGTATTAAAAAAAAAAAAAACAAATTTTATAATTATTTCTTAAATAAAAAGTTATATAAGCAATTCAAACCCCTTCGGTAATTTTGGGCCAACCTGTAGTAAGTTTCAGGCATAAAACAGCTGATTTTGACTGCAGGCATGTCAAACGTAAATTGCGCCAATTAAAATTATCATCAATTTGTTTGTGAAGTTGGTGCTTGTTCTTCTTGATGCTTGTTCTTAGTTTACTCGGAGTCTTGAGTTCTAGCACTCTCTGTGCACTATGTGTCCTCGAGAGAGCGGTTTTATGCTTGTTTTTTTTCTCCCATTTTAAGCACAGAAAGTACGGAAAGAGAAAATAGTAGTGGTATTCAATGAACGACGTATTTGTGATGTAAACTGCGTATGTGTGGTAAGTTGTATGAAGTTACGGCACATACGCTATTTACACCACAAATACGACGTTAATTGAATACCACTAGTGTCCCACAAGTTACACAGTGTAAGGAAACACACCTAATGAATCATTCAACTGTCCGCGTCGTGTTATTCTATGCCTTTATAGCTGCAGATAAGAATTTCAAAAAGTACAGTTTATCGTTATAAATGAAAATAAGCAATATTTCCTTTAAATTGTAAATTTAAAATATTTTTTTAAATGGAATAAAGCCAACAATGATTGCTTCAAGTTTGCATTAAAACTGCAAAAGTAACATGATCTTTCATGGAAGGTTATCTTTGTACAGTACAGGCTATCGCTACAGCAGTCTTTCCAGTTTTTTCCCACAAAAAAAAACTGCATTTTAATCACATTTAGCTTATGTGATATTTTTATGCCGTCAAGTTATCTAGAATATTCTTATCGAATATTCTCGTATGTTGCACGTATTATCTATATTCACGCCTATATTTATATGTGTCTATGTGTGTGTATGTATATGCATCTTTAAGTACATATGCATGTGTAAGTATATACATGCATTTAAGCATATATTGATAAGTGCATAAACGTATATGTGCTCTTCTACGGATACAGCTAAATACATACATTATGTTATGAACACAAGGAAACGATAAGTAGCACGAAAAAAAAAAAAATATCTGACGATGAAATTTTTCAATTGAATATAATAAACTAGCAAGTTTACCTGCATATTTATATATAACGAAACGAAAGTCATGTGAGACACGGTAAGCAATATATTTTTTTATACCAAAAAATATTGTTGCTCGTTTCATTCACGACGTTCATGGTTCGTTTCGTTATGTACATAAAATATCCCGTTAAAAAAATGTTATATATATATATATATATATATATATATATATATATATATACACATAAATACAAAACACATACCTTTATATCAGAGTTTCACGCATGCTGTCTCTATATGCTATACCACAAAACAAATAAAAACCGGACTAACAGTAAACAAATTTATTTCTTTCCGTTCAATTTCACTTGTACACTCAATTCAACAGCTCAAAAACAACTGATGCAGTGAAAACGTATATAGCACAGAAACGAAGTGTTGTTGGCAGTGTTGTCAAATGTGGAATGATTTGTGCTACTACGATTTAGTGTTGCCATCAATGTAAAAAAAAGTATGTCGCAAGCATGTAAAAAAAAACCAACATGGTTGGCCAACTTGGACTGAGCAATGTAAAATTAATCAAACGATGACAAACTTTTATAATATAAGATATATTAAAATTTTTTTAAATTTTCCAAAAAAAAAAATCCAAACTACAAGCCAACATTTCTTGTAAAATTGCAAAATTGCAGCATAAAATTTTTTTATATAATTAGAAAAATGCACTTGATATAAAAGTCAGCGGATAAAATGTGTGTGTTGTCTTATTATTATTATTGCTCTTATCGTTTGATGTTTAGAGTACTTCTAAGTTTACAGTTACAGGGAAGCCCCATAGAACGGAGAGATAAGAAATTCGTGCACTTCAATAGAAGTAAAACATTATTCATAATTGTGTTTATATTTGTTTTGTCATTTATAATTGCGCTGTTTTCACCATTTACAAAGGGTTATAGTCCGTTTAGCGAACTGCTTTAAAATATTTAATATTACATACAATGGCAATGGATGCCAGATGGCTATGAAAAAATTCCCCTTTTTTGCATACAAAATATTTATTTTCCCCGATTTTAGTTTTTAATTTGCACACAAAAGTTTTTAATAATAAAAATAGCCAAGTTTCCACGAGGTCAATTTTAATGACAACAATCACTGATGTCAGCCCAGCAGGCAAAATCAGAAATTTTTTGTGCAACTCACAATGAGCTTACCATGAGGTAACTATTAGATTCTAAACGCAAAAAGAAAATACAATCAGTTGTGAGGTGGTAATTAGATCACAATGAGATGAAATGGAAAAGAAACCGAGATTGAATATTCTCTTGTTTACAAGTTTTTATGAGCTAATTATGAGATATTTGTTGAGGATTTAATTATTAACACGATAAAAAAACAAATTCAAACAAAAATGGCGCAGCAAATAAATGTATATTTTTTCTTTTTTTTTATAATACTTCAATTTTGTCATTTATATGCACTCTTTTAGCTTAATATTGTCAGCAGTCTAATACTACGTTCCCACTGAGGGCTAAATGCGCATTTAACGAAATGCGCATTAGCAATTTAGAATAAGTGGCCATATGCTCTTTGTTGGAGTAAAAGGGACAAATAATTATATTGCATTTCGGAAATGCGCATTTAGCTCTCAGTGTGAACGTAGTATAAGTGGCATAGTTGGAAGATGGTCGGCTTATTGAGTAATAATCCCAGATAATGATAAATCTCGGAAAAGGAATTGGAAAAATATTGTGTATGAAATTATTAAATAAAGTTAAATAAAAATAATACCTGAGAAAATAGAAAAAAAATAACAGAAAAAAAGAATTAAGAATAAAAAAAAAAATTTAAACATTTTCAGAACTTCTTGCACTCGAGGCCATTTTTTTAATTTGAAGTTTCTCTCGTCTACAGTAGAGGCCGTGGACAAATATTTTCTTATTACAAAAAGCTCAATATGAGATAATAATGAGAGCATTTTGAGTTCACGACTTACCTTATATTAAATAAAAATTTATGATTTAATACGAACAATTTGCGTATCGAAAATAGTTCATATTGAGCTCATTTTTAGCTAGAATGCCTGCTGGGAGTAGTCATCCTGATTATGACTTCAAAAACCTTGTAATAAACAACCTAAAAACTGGCATAAAATCGAATGGCAAAGACTGACTTTGAATTTATATGCCAGTTTATTGCTATACTGTTTTCACTTTTGATGTCATTTGTGAAATGTCATCGTTTGGCAGTTGTGCTTTTTTCATCCACAAATTTGAAAATATTTTATAAATTTCGCCAGTAGTGAAACGAAATAAAAATTAAAGCCATTTTTGAGCAAAACTGACACACAATGCCAAATTTTTAACTGAAAACTTACCTATGAAAAACAGGCTTCATATAATAATTTAACCGACTTAATTTTACTATATTTAATAAATATATTGTATGTATAAATATCTGAGAGAGAGATTCTAACTTTGTAGTTAGAAGTTTTAAAAAAGTTTGAATGAAAATTCAATTCAGTAGTTATGAAAAAAATGGTGTTACTTTTTGCCATCTCCCTGAGTAGTAACAATTTTGTAGCTTTTTTAACTTAAGTTTAGTGACTATGAATGGAAGGCACAGAAAAAAATCGGAATTATTTTTATTAAACATAGCTTTAGAATCAAAGTATTATAAACACTTGTGCGAAGTTACAGGACTTTTTCTGATAGAAGATTCGTAAAACCAAAAATATTTCATAATGATCTTTATTCCATATTAAGATCGTTAAGATTTCGATTGAGAAATTACATGTGAGAAGAGTTGGACTTTTTTGAACAATGATAATTTTTTTTTTCAAACAATTCTGTTCTCATGTATAAAATTGAAATGTAAAGAATAAGGATAATATATTTTGGTTCGACAAGTTATCTTAAATAATGTAAAAATTGGCTTATAACTTGCTTTTAATTTTCCCCGTTTAGATCACTGTTTTCGCCGTCATCCTGTTTTGGTTTTGGAAAAACGGGGAAAATGCCGCTATCAGTTCTACATACAATATACATACAGTTTTACCAGAAGTTTTTTGTAGAAATATGCTTTTTGTTAAAAAGAAATATGCTAAATATTTCACTAGCAATTATTATATTCCACAAAAATATTCTACTTTCAATTTTAAAGATATATATAAACAAAACTCATTATAGATATATAAGAAACACAAAAACAAGTTTAAGAACATTTATTTATTTATTTATTTTTATCACACTTTCATTTCTAAAAAGTAAGTTAATATAAATAAAATTACATTAATCAGATGTAAAAAAACAAAAAAAAAAAAAATCGTTTGTACTTTACACGTCTTTCCAATAATTATATTTTCTCAAAAATAGTAACTTATTTTTTCTCCCAGAGAAAACTTGATTTTTTTAAACACAAACAAAAAGGTGTATTATACAACGTCACCTTAAATCTACAAAGCCGTAACATTTTTATTTTTTTATATTAGAAGCCAAAACCGTTTGAAAATTTGACATATTTTCGATTTTAAGGCCATACTTTGGACACATATCCAAAAATAGCTATTTTATGAACGAAATTAAGAAGAGAGGACGACTTTCAAACCTAATTTATGTGATATTTTAAATTGTTTTTGGCTTTTACTATAAAAAATTAACAATGTTGTTATGCTTTTTTTGGAACCATGCTATTATTATTATTATAAAATAAATTATTGCTTGTATTATCATAGAAATTCGTATTTTTAAATTTTTTTATTTAGCTATCAGTTATTTGGTAGGTATTACAACACTTTTTTGAATATGAAGCCATCAATTTGAATATGTAGTTCAATCATAAATAACAAACAAGTACTTTATTTTGCATTTTACAAGCTAGTTCGGAGAAAAAACAAATAAAAAATGCATATAACAAAAAAAAATTCTGAATACAGTGGAATTCAATTATAACGACCTCGGTTATAACAACATTTCGGTTATAACGACGAATTCTCGAAGTCGAAATGTTCTAGTTGCTTATGTTTTATGTGCGGATAGAATGACATTCGGTTGTGACGACGGCCCTTTCATGGTCGTTATAACCGAATTCCACTGTATTTAAAAATATAGGTATACGAAAAATATTCCGCTTTTTATGCTGCATATTTTTGAAAAAAACCATGCTTTCCATAGGTTAAATATGCGAAAGTGAAATATTATATAAGTGAAATATAATATTCCATTTTGGTCGCACATATACATATCGCTCGTTTTTTCAATAACGTCAAAACTCAAAAAATTGATTTGTCAGGAGAAGCATTTTAAGTTTCGAACAGATATAGAAAATTGCTCCACTTCCACTCCTAAAATATAACCATTACACTAAATATGCTTCAATATTTTAAATATTGTGATCCTTACATTATGACAGACAAAAAAAAAAAAAGCTGACGATTTTCCATTTCTTATGTTGATAAATTAAAAATATATTGAGCTAAAAAAAATTCCATATTCACGCGAAAAGTAAAAAAGATATGTCATCAAAATTACACACAGAATTAATCATGGTATAACACAAGTTTCTGCGTTTTTTGAAGAGCACGAGCGATATAAATAATATATATATGTAATACGTTTGGCCAAAAAGTCAGGTCAGAAAAAATTGAGAGTTAAAAATCTCGATACTCTAATTCTAATTATGTTTAAATTAACCCTCCGATGAGTGACAGTTCTGAACTTCACGGCCGTGTGAAAAGGTCCCTACGGACCTTTTATGTAAATCATGTTTTTTTCATATAAAAAATTTTTTTTTTTAATTTTTTTTTGTTTTTATTGTTTATAACTAAATTCTACATACAAAAATATTTTTTTCAATTTTTTTAATTTTTTTTTTTTTTGTGTGAATTTTCTTAAGACTATTATAAAAAAGTTTAAAAATTATTGTTGTTGAGCGTGTACTTCTTGTCCCCCGCCCTGTGCGCAAGTGTTGCAGCGATGTAAAAGTGTGCTATGTTCTCTGCAAACAGCGTTGCCGCAGCCGAAGCAGTGTGCCCGCGTTTTCCGCTGCCGCCCGTACTCAGAACGGCAAAGGCGACATGACGGTCTACTTGACCTAGCCGCAAACGACGGTGCATTGCCTTCCATCGGTCTTGGTAATACCTGAAATGAAAAGAAAAATAAAAAACAAATAAATATATATTCTATTCTTGAATTTGAAGATGTTTTTCTTACCCTGACATCGAATGCTTCCATCGCATTGCGTATCCTTGGATATGAAGTTATATGGTTGTTCAGGGCACGTTCTTCGATATTTGGTGTGGCCAATTATTTCGTTAGCAGTAACAAGAACGACCGCCGTCTGTCACTCCTTTTTATAGGCTTCATTTCGTTGTAAATCGTAAAAGCAGCAAATGCAGCGACGTCCAGCATATTATAAAACATGGCCAACGGCCATCGTTGTGTTGCTCTTTTGCAGCTGTAAGTGCCTAGCATTTGATCCATGGTATCAACGCCGCATTTGTTGGCGTTGTAATCTAATATGGCATAGGGCTTCCGCTTCTCGGTTTGCTCGTCAACGAGGCAGGTGTAGTGCATTGTGGAGAGCACGTTCACCACCTTATTTTTTTTAGGCACGTATGAGCATAACGCTATATCCCCTTCGTTGAACCCAAATAATGTACTATTGATGGTGCGCTTCGGGTTCTTCTTGAACTCCTGTGGAATGAATGTTTTGTTGTAGCGCACTGTACCAACATATGCGGTCTTCCTCCTCAACAAAATACGCGCCAAGTCAAGAGTGGTAAAGAAATTATCCGCGTATATAGTACGGCCAGCATCTAAATATTTTTTCACAAGATCCAGCACTACGTTCTGCCCTTGGTTTATCTCCCGTTGTTGGTTTGGCAGTTTTCCAGAATATACCATTCCCTTCACAGGATAATAACTCTGTGAGTCGCATAACCACCATACTTTCAAACCATACTTAGCTGGTTTTGACGGAATATATTGTGTGAAGCGGGTGCGGCCTCTGTAAGGGAACAACTGCTCATCAACTGTTAGTGCTTCATGAGGAGTGTAAGCTGCTGCCAAGTTATGTTGCAACATTTGCCAAATATCGTCAATAGCCACAGTTTTGCTGTTGATGAGTCGCTGTTGTCGAGTATTTCCATTGTCGAATCGAATAAATTGCTTTATACACATGAAGCGATAGTACGACAACGCAGCTTTGTATATTGGGCAACGCGTCGCGCCCCATAATTCCATAGCTGGTTCATGGTTTGATCTTGTGAGTCCAGCATACAAAAGAATAGCTACAAAGGCGTCAAACTCTTTCACTGCCACTGGCTTCCACCACGTTATGATTACGAGTGCGTGATGTTGGTGGTGCTTTTTTACTCCATTGGGTGCCATCTTTACCAATATAGTAACTTTCATTCATTTCCTGTCCATCATTTTCTTCCTCTTCATCATCGTCGTCATCAGTATCTTCATTTAGCTCGACGTATCCTTCAGTTTCGGCATATGACTCTTCAGCAGGTTGGTATGTGCGATCTTCATCATCCTCAACTTCATAATTATCAATTGCAGCAATATCAATTTCTTCATCCATGTCTTCGTCCATAAAATCAGCAAATCTACTATCAGCTGCACGCCTTTCATCCGCAGTCATTTGCTGGTAACGTGTACTACGGCGTACAACAATTTCAGCAACGTCCAAATTACTTGCATCTGCCATATTTATATTTTTGTTTCTATCACACACGATTTTACTCTTCGCTGTCTAAACTTTGACTGATTTGGTTTACGAAACTACAACTTCTTTTATACTCTTTCGTACGTCTACCTAAACTCAAAGACATTAGGGATGATGATAAAAACAAAAAATTCTAAGAAAAAATTCTAAGAACAAAAATACTAAGAACAAAAAATACTAAGAACAAAATACTAAGAACAAAAAATTCTAAGAACTGGTTTATTGCTAGTAGTATAAAATTAGAATATTGTGCCTTTCCTTGAAAGCAATAAAGTTCATGTCTTCGAATTTTTCTTAGAATTTTTTGTTTTTACCATCATCCCTAATGTCTTTGAGTTTAGGTCTTTGTGTTCAGAACAAGTAAATTATGTGTTGAAACAATAAAAAAATTATAATGATGCCCAAAAACATGCATTTATTAGTGAAATTCAGTACAAGGTCCATACGGACCTATTCACACGTCCGCGTACTATTCTCACTAAAACCTCAATAACTCCTAAAGTAATGATCCGATCGGCTTGATTTTTTTTCCAAAAGATGCGCAACAAAATACTCTTGGAATACAGAGTAACTTTGGGGGGGGTTGTAGTGGCCGAAGTAGGAGTAATTTCAGTTTGAAAAGGCAAAAAGGTCCCTAGGGACCTTCTCACTCATCGGAGGGTTAAATAGTTTGTTGCTTATCAGAAAAATTTATGTTTAAAATAAAAGCAAAAAAAAAAAAACCCTAAAAAGAGAGAACATCCGGAAAGTTGGCAAGACCAAAAAGTGAAAAATTTATTTTTTTATATTTTTCTTCTAAAGAATAAGAGGTTATCAAATCATAAGCCATTTCCGTTGAATTCCTTGAGACTTTTATGTCTTCTGTCATTCAATACACAAAATGTCGTGGTACTATCCTGTTAACTAACTGTTTGCAAAAAAGTAAAGACAGTTGCAAAAGTAAATGTATATATGGGCCATGATATAATTATACCAGTAGCAGGATTTCCAAAAAGTTAACGAAGATAATAGTTGTCGTTATCGGTCATTGTGCATGCACAGTTTCATAGTAAATGACAGTTTTCGCTAATTAACTACAGCGACAATCGTCGCTAAAGCGTTTGGGAATCCCGCAACAGGTAACATTGAAAGGGTTGATTTTCTGATCTACAAGCAAACGAACTACTGTCAAAAACAGCTGTTCGTGCAACAAAGCTAAAAGTGAAGCGAATGTAAAAAACATAAATTCTATAAAATCGTGCGTTAAACATTTATAATCATGAAAGTTGTGAAAAAAACTATGTGTGATTTGTCCAAAATGTTTTCCAGTCGGTAGTGTTGAATTTTATGCAGAGCCTGAAAATGAAAGTCGTCGCCAGCGGTGGATTTCATTTTGTCCGTATGCATTTGCAGCTGCTGAGGTTGCTGCATATAAACTTTTTCAACATATTGTGTTTTTTGAGTTTGCACTACATAACATTGAATTCACAATTACTTTCATTCTACTAATAATAACTCACTATTATCGCAATGCTCACTATTATTAAGGGTATTCATGCAATGCCGAAAACGAGCCGAATATGCCGAAAATCGGAAAAACCGAAAACGCCAAATATGAACTGTCAAAATTTGTATGGAATCTGATATTCGGCATAGTTTCCAGTTTTCCGCACGATTTTGATGCGTAAATAGCGCCGAATATTTTCGGCAACCAGTTGCTGCCACCTTTCAAATATTTTACATATATTTAATACAAATATTAAACCAATGTTGCCACTTTGTCAATGCAATTTAAAGAACAGCTGATTGATATACGGCATTCACCGATAACTAAAAAAAGGTACCTCATGCAAAAACAGCGAATATTTTCCGATATTCGGCATCGGAAAATGTTCGGCATTGCATGAATAAAATTATTATCTTTTCGCTACTGTTTAGTGTAAGCATTGTGTAAATGAGAAAAAACTAGCGAAGTCTAGCTACAAAAAAGTTAAAATGGCAACACTGAAGATCATTAAAGTACGAAATTGTTCTTATATATGTTCTTATATGTACATGTTTTTATATATGTTATTATATATGTCCTTATATATATTCTTATGTATATATATATATATATATGTTGAATCACGCAAATACAGAAATATTCACACAGGTACGTACTTGGTTGCATCGTAAAGGAAGGCGCAAACTGTTTCTGATTGAAATTACATATTAGACAGGCTTCAGACAGAAAGTTAATAGTAATTCAGAAGAGATTAGATGATTTAAGGTCTAATCTATTAAAAAATTGTATTGTTTTTCTTAATTGTATTTAAAAATACTAAATTTATTTAATACTAAAATTCCTATTTCATAGATGTAAAAGTTTTGGTGTGATTTTTTTTAATGAAAATTAATATTTTTTTAATTTTTGAAATACAGAAAAATAAACAAACATGTATTTAAACTGAGTCAATTAGGTTATTCACAGTTTAAACGTATATTAACAAAGCGTATTTATAGCAATTGTTATTTTTGAAACTGTGAGCACTTCAGCATGTGTTTGCCGAATTCACGCTATTATATATGGTGTAGATAGGGCATAAACATACGAGACAAAAAACACGTCCAAGGGCTACTTTTATTTACGCGTGTTTGCGTTAGCATGCAAAACAATAAAAAAAATACGCTTACGTAAGTTGGCGTAAAAATAACCAATCGTAAATTAAACAGGCCCAAAATGCACTTCATTCATTCAATAGCCCAAATATACTAGAAACAAGGACGCCTTGAAATTCTATTCCACCATGAAAAATTAATACGCCCTTGAAGCATTGTTCGTAGCTTGATAATTCGTATCGTTAATTATACCATGGCTGTGACTTTGGATTGCGCGACAGAAGGTTTAGAAATATCAAGAAACTGTTTCACTTACTCCAGCAGAAAACCATTTCCTTGTATTTTATTTCTAAATAAAGTAGTAAATTTTGGTTGCCGCTACGAAGGTTCGTGGCTGATCATGCTCTCTAGTGCTTGTGCAATAAATATTTAGGCAATGAAATTGGACCATATTTCCGTGCTTCGGCTGAGGAGCCCAATAGCTCACGGTTGTCCCGTTCAAGGCTTGCTTGCAACGCAGTTCGCCATTTAACACTTGTAAATTTATTTAGAATTAGTTCAATTCACATCACAAAGCAATATTTTTATTAATCTTCTAATATATAAAAATTAATGTTTGTTCGTAATTTATGCGCCGGAATACAGTTCATTCGATTGCAATAAAACTTTGTCAACTTATTGCTTGCACTTGCGCAAAGGTTATAGACAGTACAATCAGGGCTGCAAACTTTTATTAGGTATAACGTGCCATATTGGGGATAAAAAATGCCACATAAAAAATTCAAAGTGCCAAAAAAAGGTGCCAATTTTATTAAACCTATAAATATTTTTTGCTAATTTTCAGTTCGAAAACATAAAAATCAAGTTGTTAAAAGAAAACAGCAATAACGAAATAAAATAAACCAGCTGTTTTAACCGTCAAAATTTATTCAAAAAATGTATTTAAATGTAAATACATATTTTGAAAATGTGTTATTATACAATAAACGAAAATTAAAAAATTTTCAGAAAGTGCCATTTTGGCACCTTGTGCCAAATTAAAAAAATTATGGTGCCATTTGGGTTTGTGTCAATCGGAAACTTTTCACTCGGATGATCAAATTTTGAGAGTTGGTGGAGCAATTTTTGATATTTGTGAGGTGAATATAACTGTCAAATTGCGTGCTAGCCCCAGGGGCTACTACAAATTCTGACAATTGAAAACGAGTTTTTGACACATCCAAAAATTGAGAAAAAAACAAGATTTTAATTTCCGCTCCATATTTACATCGAGTGCTTGTTATTTAACTTGTGAATAATTAAAAAGTACAGTTCGTGTGTGTGTCTTAGTGCTAACAGGAGCGAGTGATTGGAACTGCGCTGGCAAAACAAAGCAGCACAATTACACAGTACAACACATGATTTTGGGACTCAATTCTGAGAACTGCACGTGAAAGTAGCTCCGAAAAGAAGTTCCGCATCATTGGTTTTGTCAAGTTACATGCCATAATAATTTAATTTCGATTTCAAGTTAGCAAGTATCGTATAGGGGAATTTGTCACGTTTTAGGCTCTTTTGTTTGACATAACTCGAGAACCACTAGTCTGATTTAGCTGAAACAAATTTAAAAAAAATTAAGAATTACAATTCGTTTAATCTGTTCATATAACGCTTCCCTGCATAAGCAGAAGTTTCGCAGTTGGAAAAGAAAAAATTTTTTGCCTGAAAATTAATTTTTTTTTTTTAAATTCCTAAAAAATCCAAAACTGTAAAAAGTGTCAAGTCCTATTATTTTCACGTAAAGTCACATAATCTATGAACAAAATGCGACATAGATCATGAAAATCAATGTACGCGTTTCGCTTTTATTCACAATTAAGTAAAGGTATGAATTTCAAAAATTTGCTCTAAGTTCTTTGGAAAAAACATTGATGACTTTTTTATGATTCTCAAATTAAAAAAAAAAAAGGAATAAACAAAAGCTTATTTGATTTTTATGATTGAGGTACCAAAGTAATAAACTCTAATAAATGTGATTCTCAGATATAAAAAAAATTCCACCCACATTTGAGTTCGAAAAATATATAAAGTACACCTGAATCGATGTATAGCCACCCTTATAATATGCGCCCATTCATTTTGCTTTATTTTTTGCTCAATAACTGGATTACAAATCCACAAATATGTTTTTTTTTCTTTATAAACTTTATTTAAATAAAAAAAAAAAATAAATTTAAAAAAATAAAATAAAATATTACAGCTATTCTTACACAGAAAATATGACATTTATATATGTTGTCTATGCATAAAAACAAAATCTAGAACATTTTCAATTATTGTCAATATTCATCCTCGTTGAAGTTGACGTTTGTGGTTCTGATGATCTTCTTTTCTTCGTAGGTTGTTCATATTCATGTTCTGAGTCTGCATCATTATCCGAGATAAACATAATATTCAAGGGCACGTTTTGTTCAGTGTGTCCACCAAAATCTTCGGTGCTTTCATCTTCAAACTGCATAATTTTAGAACTCCACCAACAAACCTCCGCAAGCAATGCATCTATTTTTTTGCCTTTGAATCACTTTTCCATTTTTTCAAAATAAATACAGCAACTTGTCCACTCGTGTCTGTATGTCATCTCGCTTTACACGGTTCTTTCCTAAAACGCCTTCGATGACTTTCATTTCAATGCGTCCCATGCACATAGGTGTTTATAATGGTTCGGAAGCACATTTGTGAAAGATTCGCTTTTCATTAATTTTCGTATATCCGATCCATTGAGAATACCTGTTTCAAATATAAAAAAAAAAATCGAAAAAATTATTGGTAATGCGAATATATATATATTCGTCATATAATAATATATATTGAGTTTTGGAACGATGGATTTCAAAGTCATAGGCGTCCTCAATATCTTTGACTACCACTTCAACGAATTTTCCAGCTATTCCTAATTTCATGTGATCCTTCATATCATCTAGATCCTTTATCAAGGGTTTATTACGTAATTTTAATTGTTCTCCAGCTCGGGAGTTCTTGCTTTCCAATCTTTACATTCATATTGATTCCCTGTGTATCGTGAATCCCAATTACATAGGAAGCAGAAGAATTTTGGAAAATCGCCCTTTAATATAATGCCTTGTATTATGTTGACAACCTTCAGATCACAACAAATCTTCCATTTGAGTGCATTGCATTTCATTTCATACGTTTCATGCGTTTCCTTCATAATTGTGCTAAATCTCAATGGAATGGTCGGTTTTTGGTTTGTTTTCTGCAACAGCACAACCCTTCAAACTTGAAACTGAACCATCGATGAATAAATGCCAGTCGCCAGCGATATAACCCATTCCCAATTTTTTCACTAAACCTGGGATATCATGGCAGTAAGTGAACGTATTTGCTTCAACGGAATAAAATTTCTGAAATTCAGCTTGGCGTTTTCGGTATGATGTTGCGCTGACATTTTGGTATGTGAGTTTTTTACGATTCAAAAATGATGTCAAAAATTCTGAATTTTTTTGTGATAGTCCCATCTTAGCCACAATGTAATCCATTTCCATTTGTGTTAACGGTTATGGTGCATTATTTTCAATATCGGGTATTGATCACATCCAATCAGCATCATTCAAATTGGTCTGATTGGTGAAAACGGTTTCGGCTTGCATGGACACAGTATCCAGACTCTGAGGTTTAGGTATATCGGTATACTTTTGTTTTCTGTTTAATCCATTACGATAATTTATGCATGCGTAGCACCTGGATTCATCATGTCCAGTTAGGTCTTCCACCCAAATTACTGGCTTCATAAAAGACAACTTTGCACCTTTTCCATGTATCCACATTATAAGGGTATTATAACAACTTTTGCACACTGTGTTCGGCGTAAAATCTGCACCACTTAAATCTGCTTCATCAACATAATGACAATACGCTGTTTTGAATTCCTCAGTAAACAATTTTTTTCGATCCTGTTTGTCTATTTTTGGGACGATATGACTACAAACGTAACAAAAATAATCCAATTTTGGGCTTTTGTTATTTTCCATATTGAAATATATTATAAGTTTTGTTCTTATTCACTTTTAAAAACCGGAGAAAAATTCACTTGTACTTTTCGCGTTCGTCGACACGTGTTGAATGACAAAAATCGATCAGTGAACACCTATAAATACTACGTACTTTTTTCAATATTTTACTGACCGGTACTAATGAATGTACGCATCCAGGTATCCAACGGAAAACACACATCATTAAAAAAGTGCACGTCCCTTTTTTCCCTTTAATTGACTAAATGGAGGACCTACTATAAAAAACAAGAACAGGAATTCAGCGTCCACGCACATTTATAATCGTTTATTAGTTTGCTAACGCAATCATAAATAAAAATGAAATAACCTTTGTTTATTACTTAATTCTTTTTTAATTCTGAGAATCATAAAAAAGTCACCAACGTTTTTTTCAAAGAATTTCGTACATATCTCGAGCAAAATTTTTGTAATTCATACCTTTACTTAATTGTGAATAAAAGCGAAACGCGTACATTGATTTTCATGATCTATGTCTCATTTTGTTCATAGGTTATGTGACTTTACGTGAAAGTAATAGGACTTGACACTTTATTCAGTTTTGGATTTTTTATGAATTTAAAAAAAAAATTTTAATTTTCAGGCAAAAAATATTTTTTTTCTTCATACATTTAATTATAACTGCGAAACTGTTGCTTATGTAGGGGAACGTTATATGAACAGATTAAAGGAATTGTAATTCTTAATTTTTTTAAATTTGTTTCAGCTAAATCGGACTAGTGGTTCTCGAGTTATGTCAAACAAAAGAGCCTAAAACGTGACAAATTCCCTTATACGATACTTACTAACTTGAAATCGATATTAAATTATTATGGCATGTAACTTGACAAAACGAATGATGCAGAACTTCTTCTTTTTGGGGCTACTTTCACGTGCAGTTCTCAGAATTGAGTTCCAAATCAATGAGCTGAAAAATTTTGTATTGTGTTATTTTTGACTTCATTTGTACGGCCTAGTGTATGTTCGGCATTTTCATAGATGTGCCTTCTGTAGAATTCTGTTCATTCAGCTCTTAAACACGACCGAAATGTAAAACGTCAAAATTGGTAACTGTCAAAATTTCATTGTCCATTTGATACAACAAAAAAGACAAATTTATTTCAACACACACAAATTTAATTCAACTTGCTATTTTCTTTCCTATCATGAGTGAAAAGTTTCCTATTGACACACACCCTTTGAAGCAAAATAGGGCCAAATCTGGCACGTTAAGTGGTAACAGTTAAACCTAAATCAGCGCGGAAGAGTTTTTTATCTGTCAAAAATTTCTCATGCACATACGATTTATATGTAGCACACCATAATAACGCGGCGGCAACGCTGAGCGGTTGGAAAATCCAATTTTGACAGAGCGTTAGGAATTAAAGGTGATTGCAGAAGACAAAAAATTTTGATGTGACAATTCTTAACGCTCTTGAATTAACAATATGGAGGTAAGACTTTTGTTTATATTATAGTTTAAGAATAGTTTTAACTGCGGTGGTCACTTAAAATTAGATTTAAAAATAAAATATGCTCTAGTACATCTAATTCGATCATGTTTTATTTTTTGACATTTGCTTGCCGCTAACCGCTTTCATTTCGGTACTTCGGCGTTAAAGCTCAGCGTAAAAATGCTACGCTCAATACGCGCTGATTTGGGTTTGACTGTAAGTTGGCAGCCCTGAATACAATTAAAGCGGGGTACATTATGAGTGACAGTCAAAAATTCAAGTTGTGAAAATTGAGCAATAAACATGGAAAATAAGAATATTGGGTTTTTAGCGCATTATTATTGCGCTTGCTGAATAAAAGAATAAACATAAAAAAAAGCAAATGGGTTGCGACAAGAAAAACATATACACATCTGAATATTTTACAAGAAATGAGACTCTTACTCTCCATGGACTTTGAAAACTACTTAAGAATGTTTTTTAAGACATTGAGACATCTTAATACATAAAAGGTAAGCATAATGCTCCGTACTTAATATCAGTCAAACTGTAATTATTTTTACCATTATTTCAGTGCTTTTCCAACATATATAGTCCTGTAAAATGTTGAGCCTTAAAGTATGCACAGAAAATTAAGTTGACACTTATTAGTGACAGAGCAGCATGTTTGTCTTTTATGTATGTACATACTTTCAGGTTAAACATTTTTCAGTACAGTAGATGTTGTCTCATGCCAACAGGTGTTACTTTGGGAACAGGTGTTACAGTTCGCAATTGATAAGCAGAACCCTCTCTCGACGAACAAAAGTCACACTCTATAAGTCACTAATCATGTCCGTCCTGTTATATGTAGCACAAACCTGGACGTTGAGCAGCTCTGAGGGCCAGTTACGCAAGTTGGCTCCTATCGAAAATGGTAGCGGAATGGAATTCGATTATTATGCAATACGACTCTATTTTGTTTGTGTTCGAATTCGCCCTAATATGAACTGACATTTCTTGGCGGATTTGACACAAATAAAGTTAAGAATGTAAATTTTGCAAAGAAATGGCAAAAAGTTAATTAAATACGAAAAAGTAAGTGAAACTAATTAAATAAATATCAATTAACTTTTTTAACAAGTGCTTTACGTTGGGAAGTTAAATGCTAGCTCTTATCGAATTGCATAATAAACGAAAACGAAGCGAGGCGAGAACTTCTTCGAGTTGTATATTTGGCCGTCTGATGAAAAGACTTTTGGGGTTTCGAGAGAAAGAATCTTCGTAAGATGTACAGACAAATCTGCGTCAATGGCAAGTACTGAATACAATGCAATGATGAGCTGTATGAGCTATACGCCGACATCGACATAGTAAATTGCATAAAAATCGAGCGACTTCGCTGGCTAGGCCATGTTGAGCGAATGAAAGGCGACGATCCAGCAAAGTAAATATTCGATTCGGTACCCAGCGACGGCCAACACAGAAGAGGACGATCTCATCTCCGTTAGAAGGACCAAGGAGAGGACAACCCAAGAAACTTGGGGCGCCAACTAACGACAGTAAGCGCAAAATAACATGTCAAAACCGACTTAAGCGCCACCTAAGTAAATAAGTAAGATGTTGTAAAAGAACTGTAATAATGGCAAAAAATAATTACAGTTTGATTGTAAATGCTTCCAAGCAGTCGTAAGACGGGCTTTTATACTAGTTTTTAATAAGAGATTCTTCCCATGGACTTTAAAAACTACTTCAGAATGTTTTTCGCATGAAACCATCGTATTTTAGATTGGTATAGATCAGTGTTTGGCAGCCCATATACAAGCGTATTCAGCACAAATCGCTGCTAACGCAACAACGTGAAAGAGTGAGAGGGACAAATACTATTAATATATCCATCACCAGTATTGCCACTCGAGAATTTTAAAACGAAGTGAAATATGCTGCAAGATGGAAGTGTTTTCAGAGTTTTCGAAGTGTTAAAAAAGAATTGAGTAATT
This sequence comes from Coremacera marginata, assembly GCA_914767935.1. Taxonomy (NCBI): domain Eukaryota; kingdom Metazoa; phylum Arthropoda; class Insecta; order Diptera; family Sciomyzidae; genus Coremacera; species Coremacera marginata. The sequence goes on from OU612046.1 coordinate 167,014,162, forward strand.
TTGTCTTTCAACATAAATATTTATTATACTTCTTTAGGTACATTTTCAGGTAAATAAACAATATTACATACATGCAATAATGAATAACGAGAAAAAAAATTTAAAACAGTAAAAACAAGTTTAATCAGAAAAAACTAAAGCACATTTCAATCACTTATATGCATAAATGAACAATTTTAAGGAAAATATTTCCAATATACAGTTTTTCAAATTTAAAAAATTTAAGTTTAAAAAAATACATTTTATTACTTTATTTGATTTTATATAAGGTTTTAGTAATAAATATCAATGTTCGTTATGCTTTGACAAAATATTCTTAAAAGGATTCTAATAAAAAAAAAATTATCTTTTGGAAACTGGACTTTTATTAGCACTATCGTATTTATGGTGCTAGATTTGAACTTATTTCTTGTTGAATTTTTAAGTAGTTAGGTTTGTGAAAATACTCTTTATGTTGTTGCACTAGTATGTGGTAAGGTTAGCAACGCTTTTACAAATGTTCGTATTTTTGGGTACACCAGTTCGCATAAAGCATTTTCTAATTTAAAACATTGAACTAAAACTCTTCAAATCTTTTTAAGCAAAAAAATCATTTAGTATTTAAAGACGTCAAGCGATATCATTTTCGTCGATAAGATTAGGGGAAACTATTACCTAAAGAACTTTTATACAAAATTTGTACCGCACTCAAAACTAGATCTTTGAAATTCACTCTTTTCATAACTTTCGTACAATTTTTGAAATAGAACTGTAAACTGTACATGTGCAGAGTACAACAATGTAAAAAACCAACAGGATATATTCCAGGTATTTTTAAGGAACCCTTCGCCTCTCTTTAACACTTAACAGATTGCGCTGTGTAAACTATCGATATGCAATTCATGTGTCGCCTGTGAATTTTTTGGTATATACAAATTATAAGTGGAAAATAGACAATTTTTTCAACATGTGTACAACATGTGCTGTATTTAGTAAATATGTCAGCTCTGTTACTAAGGTGTGTCTCATATATATATATATAACGCCACTTTGAAATTTGAAATATGGTATTTTTGTAAAGGCCAGTTTAAACAAAAGAGCATGTTTTGCGAATTTGGTCATCTATGCACAACAACAATATTAAGTAGTATTCTAATAACGGTACATTGTTTATTGCTAAATATTACTTTTAATGCTCTTTCATATTTAAAATGCCACTTGCAATTATTCCGTGCGCTCCATTTAAAGTGTAGAGATTAATAAAATTTCAGTTTTCAAGACCTTAACAATAGAAAAAAATTTGACCAGAATGCCTCGTGCAACCCAACTTGCGAAAAAATGGGGAAAATAAAAATTCTTAAAGAATAAGGCTATGGATTTCGGGAAATCGGGCGTAGAATTAATCGCAGACACAGAGTGATTAAAAAATTTTTTTACAATCCTCAAAATTACGGCAAAACAGAATGTTCGGGCCAAAAAAAAAAATCCCCTGTAACCGCGATCAGCGGGAAATAATCCGAGCTGCGGGTAACACTACACACAGTTTAAAAGAGTTTCGGAGTGCTGTTGCTGAAGAAGTTTCCCGAACACCGGTATGGAGAGTGCTACATCAGTGCATTGTAGAATTATAAGGTAAGGCCGACTCGGAGAGGAATGGAGTAGAAAGCAGAATAACGCGAGATAGATGTCAAAATCAGCTGTTCATCGAGAATTTCTTAATGCTCACGTTTCGCAGTTGTTTTTAGGTTAAAACATGATACAATGATAAGGTAGGGCCGCTTCGCTGAGTGCTCTCACGCGTCAACGAAGAGTGGATAATGAGAAGCAACATATGTGTCAAAACGACGAATTTCGTAGAAATTTCAAATGAAGAAAATATTTTATATTTCCAATTTGCAAACAGTGCAAATTTATGCTAATTTGAGTGAAAATATTAAAATATATATAAAGTGTAATAAAAACTATAAAATGTGAAAGAGGTCTTAAAATTGCAAAAAAAAACCTGTAACAGTTTTAACCTAAAAACAACTGCGAAAGGTGAGCATAAAGAAATTCGCGATGAACAGCTGATTTTGACATCAATGTAACTTTATTCTGCTTTCTACTCCATTCCTCTCCGAGTCGACCCTACCTTATAATTCTGCAATGGGTTAAAACTGTTGCAGGTTTTTTTTTACAATTTTAAGAGTCTTTTACATTTTATAGTTTTTTTATAATATTTTCACTCAAATTAGCACAAATTTAACACACGCGACCCCACTGTTTGCAACTTGAAAACATAAAATATAAATACTTCATAAATAAATACTTCATTTGCAATTTCTACGAAATTCGTCGTTTTGACATATATCTTCCTTCTCATTATCCACTCTTCGTTGACGCGTGAGAGCACTCAGCGAAGCGGCCTTACCTTATCATTGTATCATGCATCAGTGTAAACATATCCTTACTGAACTGATGAAGAGTGTTCCTGGTCAAGGTTGATTTATAAGGTTGTCGCAAGGGAGAGAGCGAGTACCCATAATTGTCAAATCGAAGTTGACAGCTCATACAAAATCTGCAAGTACTCTCTATTATCATCCGTTTTTCTTTCGTAGCCATTCGCAAAATTGGCTGGTTTTGACAATTATGGGTACTGAAAAGAGAGTGCGATCAGCCCTGCGACAACCTTATAAATGAACCTTGTTCCTGCTCTTACTAGCAAACAGAAGAGAAGTCCCAAGTTGTGGGTTATTATTTACATGCCATTTTTTCTGATGAGAAAAGATGGGATCTTGATGGCCCGGATGTATTTTGGCATTATTAGTACGACATACGCCGCGAACCATTTCCGTTTTAAAAAATAAGTTTTGGTGGAGATAAAGTGATGATGTGGGGAGCTTTTTCGGAAATTTAAAGTTCAAGCATGATGAGCGCTGACTACACTCGTCTGCTGGAGATCAGTTTGACTCCACTTTTGGAAAAAACGGACAGACACAACTAGTTTTCCAGCAAGATAATTCGGCAATCCACGTAAATCGAGATGGTTTCAGGCCAATAACATTGATTTATTGGAGTGACCGGCGTACTCTTCAGATTGTAATACCATCGAGAATTTGTGGGGAGTTCTTGTACGCCAGGTGTATAAAAATAACAGACAATTTGGCAACGTGGCAGAACGGAAATCAGTTATTCTTCAAGAATGGAGCAAAATGGATTCAAATACATTAAAAAAATTAATTGCAAGTATGCAAAATCGCATTTTCAATATTTTTAGAGCCAATGGAACAGATATTGAATATTTTTTTTTAAAATTCAATAATAATCGTTTTCTATTCAAAATTTTGAAATGGTGTTATAAAGATGAAACAGCATCAAAAGTGATATTAAGCGATGAACAATTGCTCACTATTGTTGTTGTGCATAGATGACCAAATTCGCAAAACATTATCTTTTGTTTAAATTGACCATTACAAAAAGATTTCAAATTTCGAAGTCGAGTTTTATTCTCACTTCTCAAGTAACAAAGTTTACAAATATATAACATATTACGTGTTGAATAAGCAGATTTTTAATATTTTGTTACAAAATCAAATTTACTCAAGTTATGCTGCAAGAAGCGAAGACCTTTTTTTAAAAAAATATATTTTTAAAATCTGTATTGTTGCGCCGTTTAATGGAATTTATTGTATTGAAAAAAGAACCCACCGGGAAAATCAGAATTGATTCTAATAAAAACCATGAACAGAATTACCGCCTCATTTTGTATATCAAAAACGCAAACCAACGACAAGCAAAACAGGAGAAGGAAAAGAATTTTGTGTATAAAAAAGTATTGCAAATTAAAGCAGTTAATTCGTTTGCTTCCATTTAAGAATGTATTCCAAAGAATGTATAAAATTAAAGCAAAACCTATAAATTGGAATCAATAAACAAAAAATGTACTGATTCGTTTTTATTGCTGCAAGAATCGATTATAAAGTATGTAATAATTTATAGTTAAGTGCATTTATGGTAAGTGGAAAACGAATGGATTAATTTTTCGTAATGAAAAACCATCGCTCTTTACTTCTTTAAAGTATTTTGTCATTTTTGTTTTTATTTTTTTAAGTGCAGATTGTCTTACCACGGAAGGACACAACCAGGAACAGTCTCAAAAAGAACTGAAGAGAGCAATACGCAAATCTAAATGTAAATACTACAAGGAATGATAAATTTCAAGCAAAACAGAAGAAACACCCCACATCATAAAAATCAATATTATTGGATTCAATTTAGTATTAGTATTATTGTTAACTCTGCTAATTGCTTCTTAATATTATGTACGCTTTCTTATTATCTCACTAATTTTTTAATAATTTTTTTAAAAAAGAATAAAAGATTTTTCAATTCTGCCATACAAACCTATGCATTCTAAAGCTCATTCATATATATCTATTCCAAAATGACTTCTTAAAGATTCATACTTTTTTAATTTCCGAAGAATTCATAATTTTTTCATTTAAAAGAATCCATTAAATAAGCGAATAATAGAATCGATTTCAGCAGCGATTCAAGTAGAAGCGAAAAAGGAATGTACTACTTTTTATAGAACATCGCAGTGTTAAAAAGATTCAATTCTAGAATTTATAAATGGGGGAAAGAATGATTAATTTTTCGTACACAATTGATTCTTTTTTCACGGTGGGAAAGATTTGTACCTTAATACATATGTGAAAATGTGATATACATTTTTTCGTGAATTATTTTCTTTGGTCTAAAAAAAAAATGTGTGTGGCCGCCACGCACGGTACAAGTGAAACTGTTACCCAAAAATGGAATTTTAGGAAGATTTCTAATTTATTTCTTATAACATTCCCTCCTTCAGTGCAACCAAATGGTTGAAAAGCAGTCTGCCTTCATACCAGTAGTAGTTCAAGAACTGTCTTTTTTCATATGAAAAGTTCAATATTCCCGTACAGAATTAGATCGCAGTTTTTTTTTTATTTTAATTTGATTTTTTAAGTAGTACCCAGGCTCGATCCTCATAGCACAGACGACAGCTCTTGCTGTTTTATTTATAAATATGAAAAACAAAAAAATTGTCGAAAAACCTGTGTCGGGAATAATGCACTTTCACCTTTCCGTACTCGCAACGAACCGCGTACAATTCGACTGCAAGTTGAAAGTGCTACCAACGCACCATTGCCTCCCTTGCATCAAAGCGAACAAAACACGAACAAACCTGAAAGCAAGCACAATAAACATCTTCCAATTTATTCCATAGGTTTGATGTCAAAAAGAATTTATTGTTTATCCAAAATAATCATCAAGTGATTATATAATTTGGGCTTTATTTACATAATTTATTTTCAATGTATGTAGATCATGCATGTGATCTATGCGCATTAAGGACGAAATTTATTGATTAGAAAATAAGAAAGTACTTACGTAAATTGTTTCCACTACTTTGTAGAGTGGATGTAATATTATGACCAATAGAACTATTATGCTGCACATTTAATAATGACTTTCGGCGTTCACGAAATTCACGCACACGTTCCGTTGAACTTTTTGCGACTTTCTTTTTCTTATTTCGGTTTTTTTTCTGATAATACATACGACATCTTTCAGCATTGGTTTTCGGCATACTTTGAAATGTTTTATTAATAAAATGAAACGAAGAAATTATGGTATTGTTATCTTGCAAACTACGAAAACAATGGACAGGAGTTGGGAGACTACGAAGCAAGGCACAAAAAGGAGACGCGCTAAGTGCGTTTCTAGCGCCTTTTAAGTTTTGGACTCAAAATTTGTCTGACAGTTCAACAGCTACTGCAACTCTAAAAATGCTGGTTTGTGTATATAGCTAAGCGTGGTTTGCTTATCGTACAGGCTTAGTACTTTTTTGGTTTGAAACCAAATTTCTAACGTATTTTAAATGTTGCAGTAGCTATTGATCTGTAAAATTAAGTGCCACTGGGATAATTTTAGTGTCTATTCTCTTGTTAAAATTTCCTTTTTCGTGTGATTTTTTCGTTTCATTGAGTTTCAAATCACAACCGTGCTAAAGAAGTTCACTTCAAAAAGAAAATTTCATCCAAACATATGGGCACAATTTTAAACATATATATTTTTTCCGATATCAGGGACTTTTTGGAGCATCGAAACCCATAATTGAGAATGGTTCTTTAATATACAAAATTCAAGCAGTTTAAATTCAAATATAATGATTGCAACTTTTATAAGCAAAGTCAATCTTTCATTTGGCCAGCAAATGTTTCATTCATGAAGCTTACACTACGTTCACACTGACAGCTAAATGCGCATTTAACGAAATGCGCATTAGCAATTTAGAATGTATGGCCTTATGCTCTTTGAAGGAGTAAAAGAGCCAAATATATATTTTGCATTTTTTAAATGCGCATTAAGCTCTCAGTGTGAACGTAGTATTATGCTATGTTCACACTGAGGGCTAAATGCGCATTTAACGAAATGCGCATTAGCAATTTAGAATGCGTAGCCGTATGCTCCTTGTAAGAGTAAAAGAGACAAATATATACATTCAATTTCGTAAATGCGCATTTAGCTCTCAATGTGAACGTAGTATTAGTTTCTCAAATTTGTGTTGAACATTTTGTGGAAACTTTTGCCTATTAAGTAAATTTACATCATTATCTGTTTTTCTTAAAAAATTATCACGTTCTGATTTTATTAGTCTTATTTGTATTATTTTTCATGATTTCCGGACCTTTAGGGGGAAGAGAAAGGGGAGGTTTGAACTCCTATGACCCCTTTGGCTATGGACCTGTCATAGATTAGATTTTAAGTCGTGATTGAAATTTTTTTCAACTTAATTGTTAACTAAACGTGATCTTGTTTTGCACAGTCGCACTATTCGGATCGCGCCCAAATTTAGTTTCAGCATCCGTCAAAGGTCATATTATACATAATGAAGGAAGATAGATTTGCTGGACATTTAATCAGAATATGGCATCATCTTCTATGGAGAGCTACATAGTGAATCTACTGACAGGTTAATATTTAGTGTGTGTGTGTGTTCTTCCACTTGTAGTATCCAAATATATTATTCAAGCCAACACCCACAGTATTAATTTTTTATTAAACGATTTAAATAAAATTGTAATAACTTTGAAATTTTTATTGGATGTTTTTCTTCAATACACATATGGCCGTATTGTTCACTTCTGGATATCTTCAACCAGTGGATATTTTCTGATTTGCTGGTACCTGATACTACTGAAGATATAGTACTCCACCCACTGGTTAAAGATATCCAGAGGTGAACAGTACTGCCCTTAGAACATTTTTTCAGGTTTTAAATCAATTCACTGAGCCGATTTTTTTTATGAGTTTGAATGAAAATAGGGTGTTTTGAGAGGGATTGAGAATATCAGGGGTATATAAATAATAATTTGAGGGATAGAATCTGAAACATTTTCAGTAGTTGATTAGCCCAATAGCTGCTGCATACTTTATTCAAACTATATTCCAACACATTTTTCTCGCTTAAAAGCGCCAAAATGTGTTATTTCCTGAATCATATGCATCCAATCTTTTGTTATTGGTTTTGTGAGACCCCTCTACAAATTTGCTAAGAAATATATCTAAAGAATGTACCACCATATCATGAAACAAAACAATGAATACAAAATAAACGTTTAACCTGTTCTGATGATATCTAGGTTGTGCAAGCGTCTTATTTATTCCTACATAAATTTCTATCAGTACGGACTTCGTATTTAATAAATTTTTAGATAATATTTATGTTTAAAATATATAATTTTCATTAATAATCGTTCATAATGAAATATTAACTTTTCTCACAAAAATTAGAAAACAAAACTTACGACGAAAAGCCAAACAAAATCCATATGATATCCAGGGCTGCAAAAAATAGAAAAGTTCTCACTACTTTTAACTTCTGTTTTCTGTAGTGTTTCTTATGTGTGTCATACCTAATTCGAGTAGTGAGGCACATGTGTTGCGCTGTATTAAATCGATTCCAACCAATCGAGAGTTGGTTCTTAAAAACGTATATTAATTAAAGCTTTTTAAATTATTATTATTATTAAAGGGATTCACGTATGGATTCATTTTTTTATATGAACATTACGAAACGATTTGCTTATAACTTTACTCACCAAATTTGATTCGTATTGCATATAATCAGACCGCTTTTTATGCCAACATTTCTTTCAACTTTGATTTTTCGCTGCAATTTGTCATTTTTTAAATGACACATGAGATTTATTTTAAGACAGGAAACAATGAATTAAATAAAAGTGATACCTTTTATGTTCAAGAATTTTTAAGCAACGCAGGCAATTTTACGCAAAATTTTATGGCGTGCTCATGTCAATTCAATATATGCAAAGTACGCAATACACAATACGCAACACACAAACCAACACGCAGTGACTTGAATCCCTTAATTGATTTTAAAGATTTTGAATATTCATTTACTCTTATATGAACCACTATTTCATAATTTTATATATTTTTTAAAACACAGCGTAATTTTCATGACTTACAGCAACTATGACTACGCACTAAAAAAATTCTAGGGAGTTCTAGGGAGTTCCAGGGAGTTCTACACCTTTCGGTCAAAAAATAAAATCTATTCATTAATTTCACTTTCAGTTCTGAAAAATTTCAATTTTTGATTTTTTTTGTCAATGATAATGTGATTTCAATGCTGCTATTCTTCTATGCATTTCATATTTAAGCCGATCGGATAAGTTCGGACTTTCACACCGGGTAAGCAGTTAGTCTTAACACCGTTCAGTGTAAAACATGTAAATATCCGCTCACCGGTGTGAATTTATTTTGGAATTTTTTGTGTGCATGGATTAATCCGCGGTTGCAATGTAATCCTAGTAATACATTTATTTCTTTCTTACCTCTAACCAGGCGCTAATGAAAGAGCTTTCAACAAAATGTTGGAAGTTAAATTTTTTCAACAAAAAGACTAATTTTAAATTTTGCGCCATTTTTAATAGTGACATAACATATGTCAAAATAAAACTAGGAGATATTTCAATATGGAGCGATATGCGATTGCATATAGTATTGAAATTGTGAAAATTAAATTCTGTATGGAATTTAGCACCTTTAGTCTTTTGTTTATAAGCCCTCTGCTAATGCTCCAGCATTAATTCAAGTGCTCAAATACAACATTAGAGCTATTATTTGCGAAATAGAGCAACAACTATGTGAGAATGTGATGAGCAATTTCATCAAAAGAATAAACATCTTTAAGAAAAACCGAGATGGTCATTTGGACGGTAAAGTGTACCATTTCTAACCTCAGAGTCTATACTTTAAAATAAAATTACCATATAAACACCTGCAGCCACATTAATCTTACCGCTTCATATTTCGCATTTGTTTTTAAATTTGTCAGATTATGTTAAGATCATATGCAAACTTTTTCTAATTATTAATAATTAATAATTAAATGTTATTAAAATTAAAAGTAATGATAATTCCTCTTTTCATATATATATATCGGTTTTCAGAATATTTTAAGCTTAAAACCGCTTAAAAAAAATTGTTGCTTAATTTAACATAAAAAAATATTGTAATCTTAAGTCTAATAAGATGTTGACCACCCTTTGGAGGATATAACAGCTTAGATTTGGGCAGGCATTGACTCAACAAGTTTTTGCAATTTCCTGTTTAAAACCGAGTTTTCCAAAACTTTTCAGACTTCCCCCAAAACTCTTCTTAGCTCTAATTTATCCACTGGCTTAAGCTGAGCCATTTTAGGTTTCATCACTTGCCATAAAAGCTCAATTGGGAGTTTCTAGGCCAATCCATGTGTTAATTACCAAGGTCCTTGAATATTTTCTGCTCCTTTTGAAAATATTCAAGCGATGATTTTATTATTTTTAACTACAAACATGCGTATAAAAGGATAGCGTGTCTCTAAAAAACTTACCAACTTTGCGCGGTGACATGGTGCAGAGTCATCCGGAAAGATAGCCTCATTAGAATGTTCGTATTGCTTTTCCACAATAGGTACGACAAAACCCGTTATGACTGCTAGCATTTCGGAATCATTTTTAAGGTCTATATATTTAATGTGCCACGACTGATTTATAAATAATTTTTGTTTCGCAAAATGCATATACTCGCAAAGCAAAATGCATATACTCGTAATTGCGATACCACAAAAAGTACCGTTATAAAACGTATCTAAACATGCGTTTGTCAAACGAAGTTCAGAGTTAAGATGTACATGACCGCAGGTGTATATATATATATATGTGTGGTTTTCTTATATGGCGTTTTCTTTTCTCGAAAAAGTTGTGCATTTTTTCTGCCCTCTTTGAGAATTCTGCACTTTTTCTGTCCTTGTTTTTAAAAAATTGTTGACCTCTTTTATGAAAATTTTGACCTGAAAAGTATAAAATATGCAGAATTTTTGCACTGTAAAGATCGACGGTTTCAGAGTTCTGCCCTCAAATACTATCAACTGAATAGACAAAAAAGTGACATGTTAAGAGTTATGTTAATGTTCATTAACATTGTATTGACATTTTATTAAAGAGTGAGCTCTTCTTTACAAACTACAAAATCTTATTATAATTAAACATAAAATGGCTGATATTAACGAAATAGCCACATCAGTGGTTTTAACGATATTAACGAAAATATTACAAATAAGTTAATTTACCTTTAACAAAACTTTCATCGCCGGACATTTAAAATTTTATTTTGTGTTTTGCTATTTCACGGAAGACTTTTGCAATTTATTTGACGTTTCTCAATTGAAAAAATGTTGCATTTTTATGTTCTTTTGTCGACTAAGAAGAGGTCAAACTTTTTTGAGTTCAGGTCAAAATTAAAAAAATTCTGCACTCTAAGAGTTTTGCACGCCAGAGTTTTTTGGTAAGAAAGAAACGTCATTAGTTAAAAATTAAACAGTTAATAGATATTAGAGTTTATATCTTCACACTGATTTCTAAATGCACATTTACAGTTTCAAAATATTCAGCATCTGCCATGAAATGATGATTTTATTTTAAATGCGCATTTAATGCTCAACGTTAGAGTAGTATAATACGAGGGGTGCCTTTTATATTTCGGGACTAGAGAACAAAAACAAATATTAATCATCGAAAATCACTTTATTGTTTTTCAAAATATTCTCCATTAAGATCTATACACTTTTGCATGCGTTTGAACCAATTGTCGAAGCACTTTTGCCACTCTGATTGAGGTATCTCCAAAACATGCATTCTGAATGCCGCAACCGCTTCTTCGGGCGTCGAAAATCGTTGTCCACGCAGTTTATTCTTCACGTTTGGGAATAAAAAGAAGTCATTCGGTGCCAAGTCAGGACTATACGGCGGATGACCCATCAAATCGATGTTTTGGGTGCTCAAAAATGCAGTTGTTTGAGCCCATGTGTGAGAGCTCGCATTGTCGTGGTGAAGAGTGATCCGTCTTCGGCGGTTGGTTTTCCTGATTTCTTGGAAGACATCTGGCAAACAAATGGTTGTGTACCACTCAGAGTTGACTGTTCTGGGTTGTTCTAGTGGTACGGTTGCGACATGTCCATATTTTCCGAAAAAACAGGCGACCATTTGCTTGGAAGTGCTTCCTGCGCAAACAACTTTTGTTGGATTTGGCTCATCTTGAAACACCCATACAGTCGACTGCTGTTTACTTTCGAGCTCATACGCGTAAATCCACGATTCATCACCTGTCACGATGTCATAGACGTGTTTCGAAGCACCGCGATCGTATTTTTTGAGCATTTCCTTCGACCAATCGACACGAGCCTTTTTTTGAGCGATTGACAAATTGTGTGGGATCCAACGCGAACAAATTTTTTTGACAGTCAAATGTTTATGCAATATTGAATGTATGCTGGTCCCACTTATGCCTAAGGTTGCCTCAATCTCACGATAGGTAACATGCCGATCTTGCAATATCAGTTCGCGCACAGCATCAATGGTTTTCGGAACAACAGCTGATTTCGGACGACCTTCACGAAATTCGTCTTGGAGTGAACTACGACCACGATTGAATTCACCATACCATCGATAAACACTGGTCCTTGATGGAGCTTCATCGCCAAAAATTGAATTAAGTTCATCCATGCACTGTTGCTGTGTTAATTCACGTCGAAAGTTGTAAAAAATAATCGCACGAAAATGTTCACGACTTAATTCCATTTTTAGACCGAGATGAATCTTTTAAGTTACTATAAACAACACAAATAGCGCTCGTATGTCAAAACGTTCTGAGTACGTATAAGCCAACAAATGTCAAACTTTGCGATAGAGCTTTCAGTTGACAGATTGCAACACCAGGGTTGCCAAGTCCCGAAATATAAAAGGCACCATACGTACTACGTTTATTTTGTGAATAGGGAGGTTCAGACGATACAGCATGCTGTCAAGCCTTGCGTGATGACCTGATATCAAAATATTATGATTGCAAGCTAACATGTTGTCAGTCTGCTGTATTGAGCGTCCGAGCGATCCAACCTTTTAGTTGCTAAGGTGCCGTACGGTAAGGTTTGATAGCCTGCTGTATCGTCTGAACACCCCCCTATTGATCATATTGCTTTTCGTAAATGCGCATTCAGCTCTCAGTGTAAACGTAGTAAAAAACAGTTGCAATACAATAGGTTTGTTTCCGTACACATTTTCGAGTAAACGTCGAGTAAAGTTCAATGTTAGAGAGTAAAATGAAATTTGAGAATAATGTCAAAAGTACGGAAACGACTTCTAGCTAGTTTCAAGCACGAAAACAGCTGATTGCCTATCAAATGTAAACAGCGCCAATTGTAACTTTTTAAAAACGCAAACGACGCCAATATTAACTTGATATTTTATATATATTTATTTGTATTGATATTTAACAATTCGTAAATTTGTTATTTATCGCACAACATAACCAAACAACGAACTACAATTTGACATTTGCTTGTTCTTCTTGATGCTTGTTCTTATGTAGCTGGTACAAATTTCTTCTAGCAACTTTCGAGCTCGAGAGAGCGGTTTTATGCTTGTTCTTCTAGCTAGAAAAAGTACGGAAACACGTTCTAGCACATTGCAAGTTACTACAATCGAGTACGGAAACAGACCTATTTACAATGTTACACCCACAAACGCAAGGTGTGTTTGCGTACTTACACTGTGTAACATTTGACACTATTTTCTGTTTCCGTACTTTCTGTGCTTAAAATGGGAGAAGAAGAACAAGCACAAGATCACTCTCTGGGGCACACAAAGAGCACAGAGAGTGCTAAATAATAAAGAAAAATAAGCATCAATAGGAAGAAGCAACAATTTTTTGCCTTCCATTTTTAACTATAAATTAATTATTAAGAGTAATATATAGTTAGAAACAAATTTACTGACTTCACAAACAAATTGACTTTAATTTTAATTGGCGCAATTTACGTTTGACACGTCTGCAGGCACAATCAGCTGTTTTGTGCTTGAAACTTACTAAAAACTGTTTCCGTACTTTTGCAACTTTTCTCAAATTTCAATTTTACTCTCTCGGTTTGAACTTACACAAATCTTACACAGTTCACATTGTTTATCTATTCGTCAAATCATTGGTCACACAAGAATCAAAACTATTTCATTTTTTTCTTGCGTTGTTCGTTTTGGTTACCAATGTTTTTACATAAAAGTTGACAATGTGAATTTTTACAATTGTCTGTGGAACTGATTAAACATATCGAAAGTCAGTTCGAGAGACAGTAGTAGTCTATTTGAATTGCGAGAAACAAATAAAAATTTCGGAGGTTTTTTTGTTTATTGCAAGGCTGATTCAAGGTTGATTTATAAGGTTGTCGCAGGGCTGATCGTACTCTCTTCTCAGTACCCATAATTGTCAAAACCAGCCAATTTTGCGAATGACTACGAAAGAAAAACGTATGATAAAAGAGAGCACTTGCAGAATTTCTATGAGCTGTCAACTTCGATTTGACCATGGTATAATGATTTACAAGGTAGGAGTGACAGTTCTGCTGGCGATTTGGAGTTGTCAAAAACACATTGAGAAGAGAAAACGAAAACGCAGCAAAACAGGTGACAAGTTAAAATTTGTATTGATTTGACAACTCCCGATCGCCGCTCGTGAGAATAAAGGTAGTTGTCAAGGCTACCTTGTAAATTATTGTATCATGGATTTGACAATTATGGGTACTCGCTCTCTCCCTTGCGACAATCTTATAAATCAACCTTGGTTCATTGCTTCGATAATTTTAGCAAGTGTCTTGCCAGATGTGTGAAAGCAAATTTTTGACAGCTCACACAATTTATTTACTGTCTTTAAAGTAATGTCTAGTGTAAGCAATGTGTAACTCATTAATAAAACCTTTTATAAATGTGTTTTTTTTTACCATTTTATTGAAAATTTCTGTATTTTAATTAAGTTTAAGTGTTTAATTTCTGTTCATACACATAAAAACTATTTATTGGTCTAAAAATATATTCATAAATAATTTTATTTAGTCAATTTCAAAGCGTATAATTAACACTTGAATTACATTTTTTTTTTGCACCAACATATATATGTTATATAAATTCTCTGACTTGTATAATTCTGTACAATTGTGTGTGCTCCAAAATAACAATTAAGATATTACATACATCAATACTTTTATATAACGAACATTACAATTTTGATAATAAGACATCTAGTTTACCGTAAAAATGTTAATTTCTTAAATATTAAAAATGACTTTTACACTTATTTTAGTCAAAGAGTAGGAAATATGTTGCTCATATGTTGTGCGACAAAATTTATGCAAATATTTTTTTTATGCATTTACAAAATTTTTGTTCAAACCTTAATTGTTGAACAAAATAGTAAACATACATTAACACAGCTGTAGTAATTTTATTTTTAACTATTTAATGTGCTTTAAATTAGTTTAGTTAAACATTTTTTGACATATGTTAACCTCTGTACTCTTGGGGCTCTATAGAGTAGAGGGGTTTAGTTTGTTCAAGTTAGTTTCTTTGTACTGTATAGCTAGACAAATTTTTTTAAACTCATAAATTTCTTTATAAGAAATATATTTTATACATTTACACACATATTCTTCATGGGAAATGTTTTCTTTGTATTAAAATCTTAAGCCTTAAGAGTTTTGAGAATATTTAAAATATTTTTTTTTTTAAGTCTTCATAAAAACATATTTTTTGACGAGCAGGAACCATTTATTTAATTTTATAATTATGCTATCTACATATTTACAGAAATTTTTTGCAAAGCTTCTTTTTGGGTTTTCCTAAAAATAAAAACAAATCGATCTTATTTCAATAAAGTAAAAATTTGCAATTAGCATTTCTTAGCACACAGTTTAAGTTAACATTAATTAATCATAACAATTTGAAGTTACTGTTCATCAACATTTTTGTAAGTTTATCAAAATCTGATTAAAAACAGAATTAAGAAATATGAAGCATTTGAAAATGTTTAAAAATTGGTCTTTTGGTAGCAATTCTTAAGTAATATGATTTGTAACATTGTAAAACAGTTTTCCATTCAGTTAAAAACTTTTAATTTTAGATGAATCACTTTAAAAACATATCGTGTGGAGCTGGAAAATACTAGGTAAATAAATAACTTTTCACAAAAAAAAAAAAAAAAAAAAAAACAGATAACATTTAAATTATAAAATAGTTTTTTGTCATACTACGAGTATTTTAAATTCTTAAAAAATATTTACACTAATTTAATGTTTTTGCATTTTTTGGTGGGACTCTAAATGGTGAAATGGAAGTGTCCTTTTTTTGTGATAAATCATACGAAATTGCTAGTCATTCTTTATGCGAACAAGTAAAAAACAAATTTTTTTTTTTTATTTGGGTTGAGTTTGGATCTCAAACGATGCTAAAAACGTTGGAAATTTGTTCTTAAGGCTAAGTTATATTCTTACAGCACTACAGCTAAATAAATTCATATCTAGAATAGACGTAAAAGCTTAGCCTACTAATAAAAACACAGGAATTAATAAATATAAAACTTCAACCGACTCTTTGTGAGTTTCTACAGCATATCTACGTTTGATGTGCCGTTACCAGTGGTTCTTGTTGTTTTGGTTTGTTGATTCCCTTGTGTTAAAAGCGGCGGACTACCACACCAGACAATCTGTAGTAATGAAAATGATAAAAAAAAACATTTTATTTAGCCTTAAATATTTATTACTACTGCTGCGCGGTGACTTTACCTTTCTAAAAGCTTTACGGAAATTGTCTGAAAGGAATGCATAAAGAATAGGATTGATGCAGGAGTTTGTGTAGGCCAACACGTGGGCAATGATTTGTATAATAACCGTTATGTGCGAGTTGCCGTACAGTTCCAGTGCCTTCAATACTAAAATCACCTGAAATACCATAATAATAACAATGAAATGAAGATAAAAATAGTTTATATCTGGCGTTGTGTATTTGTTTCAAAATGTTTTTTATTTTTATACACAATTCACATAAAGAAATAACAGACTTTACGAGTATTAACGGATTATGGCGTAGCGTTTGTTGGCATTCTTAAAGTTTACGTCTGAAGGGCCCTATAGATGAGCAACTTATCGCAAAACTGGTTAATAAACTGGTAGCTGGTTGTTGAAATCCAGTCGTATGTAGATGAGTTGAGGTGTCATTTGACAAGCAGTTGACACAAATGAAAAAATTTTGATTTTTTGCGATTCACATCAACTAGTTCTTCAACTGGTGATGTGTTTGTAGCAAAATCAACAACTAAACGTAAGATTCATAGTAAAACAAATTATTTGCATTCATTTTCAATATGTTATATTATATGCGCGATGTTTTCAAGAAGACAAAGTTAGTTTTTGTACTGGAATTGAAAAATTGGTCCAAGTGTCTGTAGGTAAAACCATCAACCAGTTTTTCAACCAGTTTTGCGATTAGTTGCTCGTCTATAAGGGCCTTGAGTAAGGCCTTTTCCATACGGAGCAATTAAAAAAAAAGCAACATCAACAAATGTTGCTAACCCATGTAAGTATACCGAAACTTTCAGATGATGCAACTTGTTCACAACTAATTGGCAGCACGTTTGCGATAAGTTGTATGCAACACAGCTTGCTGCAATTAATATCAGCGACTTGTATTTTTCTTGATAATTTAAAACAATAGTAGTGGTATTCAATTAACACCGTATTTGTGGTGTAAATAGCGTCTGTGCCGTAAGTTCATACTACTTACCACACATACGCAGCTTACATCACAAATACGTCATTCATTGAATACCACTAATGTGTTATATACGGATGAACCCTAATTAATTTTTGGTGTTGTATTCTTTACGTATAGAAATAGGAAATAATTTCACAATCACTTAAATCACTAGAACTCATTTTGTTTCATTTTTATTTCTTTTTGTTTAAAATGCTTCAATATGAATGAGAGATCAATGTTGCGTTGTGTGTGACTTGCTCATCTGAAAGTATAGGTTGGAATAATGTTTTGAGTTGCAGTGGTTTGCAACTTTTAAGCAATTGTGTTGCAGTTGGATGCAGTTGAATATTTAATTTAGGTTTTAATGATTTAACACTAAATCGAACCATTTATTCCATACAGGTAAAGAAAACTTAATATATGCCTGTTGGGGTTTCAGACGATACAGTATGCTGCCAAGCATTGCCGTACGGCCCCATACAAACTCTAATGATTGATCGTTTGAACGGTCGATACAGAAGACTGAAGCAGCAACAGACTGGTCAAATGGCGGCCATGTTCGAACCAGTTCGATAGCTATGAAGTTAATTTGACAATTCGTGAAACCTGTTGACCTGTTGGCAAACATTTTTAATTTCCTCCGTGAGACAAGGGTTGTTTGCTAAAAATATTTTATAATTTGAACGTCATACCGTCATACCTAGTGAAACTCCGTAGAGACAACATGAAAAGCATTAATAAAAAAAAAATTTGTAAAAAGCAAATAAAGGCAAAATTATCGGCATTCAATTGGTTATTTTGTTTGATTTTATACTTCAAAGATCTAAAATAATAAAAACACACTGTTTTACACTGTACAGTTTCACTTACTGTAGGACTATCCTACATGTAGGATGGACAAAGTAGGATGGCAGAATAACGGGAAGTCTGTTCGAGCTTTGGAAACATCGTACATGTCGGACGGACGTCATTATTTTTCAGCGTTCGTGAAGAAAACATCGTGCAATGGCAAAACAATTTCTTGCTGCTCTAATAATTGATTTAATTTTGGAAGAGGAGGAAGAGCAAATAAAATAAAACAAAGGAGAAACACAGTATGTGAAAAATCTGCCATTTTAATATATTCAACTTTGCACTCTGCTTACAAATTTCTTCATATATTCACTCCACGACGTTTTTTTTAGAATGTAGAAATATATGAAGTCGGATGAATGTGCGTTCACACTTACTATATGTAGGACGGACCAACAGAAAAAAAATCAAAACTTTTTGATTTTCATCCTGCATGTCGGACGGACCGCAGTATTTGCTTTCACACTTCCTACATGTCCATCCAACCTGTCAAGTTGATCAACTGTAGGATAGTCCGAAACCCCCTAATGTCTTTAACAGATTGATAGCGAAAAACAACCAAAATTAGTCCCCTGCTTGATACACAGGTTCGTTTTATTTAAACACTAGGTTTTTCAAAAATGTTTGACTTGTCGTTTTGTTTGACGAACAGGTTCGCTGATGTGTAATGCGCACCGTACACGATCAATCATTTGACATCAATCATTTATATGTTAGTGAATATTTGTTTGTATGCGTCACACAAGCTCGTTGATGGCTTGATTGACCAAAATCAAATTATCTTAATATTTTTCAATGATTGTCCAGCTGGTTGATGTGTGTAAGAGCCAGATTGATCAATCTTTTGTCAGTTCGTTTGTTTTCCTCGTGCGGTAATCATGTCTGTAGAAATGAAAGAAGCGGTTAAAAAAAATAAAAGGAAAAACACTTTTTGGCAGAGTTTATTTATAATTTATTTATAATTTTTAGATAGGTAATTTATTTTTTTAATGCAACTTGCTATTGCAATATATTTTATGCAATCGTCCGTGCCACTCTTCGCACGTCTGTATGCTATAAAAAATTATAAAGACTGAAAAATTGACCGTATGATTGATGTGCGTAAGGGACAGCATCAATCCACACGCACGCATGATTGATGTCAAATGATTGACCGTGTAAGGTCCGCTAAGGCCTTTGTCCCAACACGTAAACTTAGAATAAAAATTTTTTTTTAATTCAATTCCATCACGCAAGGTTTGACAACATGATGTAAATTCAAATTACGCAAGCATACTTTACTTTATTGTTGTTTTGCATGCAAACGCCGACACGCGTAAATAAAAGTAGCCGTTGGGCGTGTGTTTGTGTTCCAGGCTTGAAAACACGTAGTATCGACTGAGCCACCTTCTTGTTGTAGACATGTTGTACATGTTAACTTGCAATCAAAATTTTTTGATTTCAAGGCCATCACATCAGGCTTGACAGCATGTAGTATTGTCTGAACCCCTTTCTTGTTGTAGACAATCTAGTTTCTTCACTAGTAATCAAACGTTTGAGAATGGGTCGATTATTTACGTTTTATAAGTCGATCGCAAATGTCAACTCTGATTGACATCTCATGTCGGATGAACATGGAGTCCGACAAAATAACGGCACTTTTTTCGTTGGTCGCACATGTTGGATGGACTTCAGAATTTTATAGTTGTCAAAGGGTGAATTGTAGTGTAAAATGACGAACGCATTGATTGCAGCAATCATTATTGTACTCTTTACTATTTATTTTCTAAGTCTCCGGGAGACTTCTATATACATCGAATAATTCTTTCCAAAATTTAATATTTCTTATTTAAGTATTTTCTCGCGCGAGATGTGCTTCTCGCTACCCCCTAGCCACACGTGCAAGTTCGAAGACACTAACTGTTCGAAAAACTTAATACGCTCTCATTTTTCACTAATACACTCACACCTTGACATCACTGGCAGTCCACTGGCAACAACTTTTACTCATGATACAATTATAAGATAGGTGCATTTGGAACACGCTCTCTCCGACAATAAAGCAATGACAAAGGCGTAGGTATAATGTCAAAATCAGCCGACGGTTGTCACGGCAGTTTTATTTTGGCTGCTTATATTTTACTATGGCGGCGCAGCTGCTGCTGCTGTTTTTGCTTAACAGCGAGGTTACTGTTGAAAGATGCGGTATCATCTCGTGGCTTTAAGCGATAAAATAAGCGAACAATCGCAGATTTCTTTAAAAAAGAATAAATTTAATGTTTTTCAGCATCAATTTCCCTTGTCAAAATATATTTTGACAGTTCAAAGCAGCCGTACATAGTGACACAAATAAATTGGTTACTGCACAAACCAACTAAGTAGTCGAATGAAAAGATATTAAATGTTAACTTTTATTTGCGTCGTTCAAAGCCAAAATACAATACATTCTGTATTATACCTAAAAAAACATTACATTTCAACACAAAATCTGGGTACTCAATCTATTTATACGGATACAAGTAAAATATACATCCCTATGGCTGAACAAGCAAACGGCAAATGTCAAAACTGACATTATACCTACGCCAATGTTTTGTTTTTTCATATTTTTATCTCCGAGTTGCACCTACCTTATAATTCTATCATGCTTTTACTGAGACAGTGAATTTTGACAACCACAGCCAGTGCGAAATCGAAGTAAGGAAATAGTGCTGTTTTTTCTCCCTAAAAAACTTCGAACTTTAAATATGCACTTTTCTTTCATGTCTTGTAGTGAAATATATGCAATTTTTTTAATTGCCCCTATTTGACACATAAAATATCATATGAATTTTATTTTGGAATATATTGATAAACAGATTCTTCAAAATAATTAGTTCCCCATTTTTATCCCATTTAAGTTTCGTGCTGTGTTGACATATAAAGCATCACTGAACAAAAGCAACCGAAATAATAAAGTGGTCGAACCCATGATACAATAATAAGGTAGGGTAAGGAGACTCACTATTAGATTTTTGCTTACTTTTCTTACATTTCAACACAAAATCTGGGTACTCAATCTATTTATAAGGATACAAGTAAAATATACATACCTATTACTGAACGAGCAAACGGCAAATGTCAAAACTGACATTATACCTACGCCAATGTTTTGTTTTTTCATATTTTTATCTCCGAGTTGCACCTACCTTATAATTCTATCATGTTTTTACTGAGATAGTGAATTTTGACAACCACAGCCAGTGCGAAATCGAAGTAAGGAAATAGTGCTGTTTTTTCTCCCTAAAAAACTTCGAACTTTAAATATGCACTTTTCTTTCATGTCTTGTAGTGAAATATATGCAATTTTTTTAATTGCCCCTATTTGACACATAAAATATCATATGAATTTAATTTTGGAATATATTGATAAACAGATTCTACAAAATAATTAGTTCCCCATTTTTATCCCATTTAAGTTTCGTGCTGTGTTGACATATAAAGCATCACTGAACAAAAGCAACCGAAATAATAAAGTGGTCGAACCCATGATACAATAATAAGGTAGGGTAAGGAGACTCACCAAAATGTGTTTTAGCATTGCCACTTTTCTGTATTATTGATAAATATGGGACAAATAATAAGAAACGAAATTATTTGTAGGAAAAATGGGATAAATTCGGACAAATGTACTTACAATGAAATAAATCGCTGTTTTGTGATTTTAAAGCTTTGTTTTCAGTAAATTATTGCATATTAGTTTTAGTTTAGCTTTTTGTGTTCTTTATTTCTTATTTATAATTTTATTCTAATGTCCACTATAAATGTAATACGTAATTTTTTATTGCCGTTTGACGGAGAAACTGTTGAACATAAATCAACAGTTAGTTCCAGGAAATGGACACATTGCTTTTATTTCATCTTTTAAGTCTTTTTATTTAATCTGCTGGATCTTTAAAAAACTTAAGTTTTCTTTGTTTTAAGTTATATGACAGATGGCAGAACTTCTTTTTGACATTATTAAAAATTTTTAAATTAACTATAAATATATATTTACTTAATATTTTCACAAATTAAATGGACTGAAGTGCACTACTGTATCAGAGAACGATTTTATAGCGAATGGCCTATGGCCAAATGGCGAATGGAATAACCTCAAAAAAAACTTCAAAACTTTTCTAATAATAAAATAATGTTTATTCCCGTTTGCCAGTGGCTACATTTTATAACTTTCGAAGCGAACGTTGAAGCGAAACATCAATATTAAAATATATAGTGCATTAAAAAAAAAATTCAAAAATTTGTCTGAAAAAAGGGAACAAAGCGATATTTTATCAAAATTATCGCCTGTTGAATGTGTTACACATTCCAATTTTTGACGAATTGCCGAACATCGAAGGATATTTTATAAAATACGGCAGCACAGTATTTTATAATTTTGACATTCTAGGTCGGTGTGGTGAATCTCCTTACCCTACCTTGTTATTGTATCATGGTCGAACCTTTGCCTTTGACGACATTTTGCAAATGAACATTTACTCTCACGCATGATACAATGATAAGGTAGGCCCGCTGCGCTGAGTGCTCTCACGGCGTCAACGAAGAGTGGATAATGAGAAGCAACATTAATGTCAAAACGACGAATTTCGTAGAAATTGCAAATGAAGAAAATATTTTATGTTTCCAAGTTGCAAACAGTGCGGTCGCGGGTGTTAAATTTGTGCTAATTTGAGTGAAAATATTATATAAAAAGTGTAATAAAAACTATAAAATGTGAAAGAAGTCTTAAAATTGCAAAAAAAACCTGTAACAGTTTTAACCTAAAAACAATTGCGAAACGTGAGCATAAAGAAATTCACGATGAACAGCTGATTTTGACATCAATGTAGCTTTATTCTGCTTTCTACTCCATTCCTCTCCGTGATGACCTTACCTTATAATTCTGCCATGCTCTCACGTGTGGCCGCAGCGTAGATTTGTAGATTATTTCGAAACATTTTCGTAGTTAGGCTGTGTGCTATTCGGAAGCTTTTCAATCGGATGATGAAATTTTGACAGTCTGAATGAGAATATTTGGCCCTTGCGAGGTGAATATGATTGCCAAAAATTCATGTAGCCTCAGGGGCTAGTATAAATTTTGACAATCGGCAAGAGCATTTTTGACACAAGCATAATTAGAAAAAAATCCCTTGTAAGCTTGCGCTTAAAATAACTAAAGTTAAATGAAAGCTGAACTTTTTAGTTAATTATAAATTAAACAAGCACAAAGAATTAAAAAATGATGGACATCACAACAAAACAGCAAAGGAAGTTCTACGTAATATGTAGAACTATATCGCATACTGTCCGCAATTCCATGAAGCCACTTGGTACTCGATAGCACAGCACTTCATACTCTATTGACCATCCATGATGCTTCGCTAGAATAAACTTCACAATTTTGCGAAAAGAGCTAGCAGACGCTCTTAAATGCATTTAAGTGTGTGCATTGTCTCCATTCAAAATGGCATTTAATGATTCGGAATAACCTCTTGGCCGAATATAGGTAATATCCTTATTGGAATAATGTTTTAGGTAGTTGTCCGGAGCAGAAAAGCCAAAGCAGTACTTACTCTTCTCCCTTCCTTTAAAAAAAGTCATAAAGAAGTTCAAAACTTTTTACTTCCGACAGCAAAGCAACGAGAAGTGGAAAATATTTGCGTAAAACTGTCAACAATTTTGCAAAATAAATTAAACTCTCGCGCATATACACTAACCAAATCTAAAACGCCAAAATTTCTAGTTGTCAAAATTTCATTGTTCTTTTGGCACAGCAAAAATGACAATTTTATTTCAACAGACAGAATTTGTATTCAACTCAGTAACTTCTTTCCTACCACGAGTGAAAAGTTTCTGAATAGCACACAGCTTTAATACATATTCTTTGCTGGCCTGCCAGTACTATCACGTGTGGCTGCAGCGTAAAATTTTAACCGAATAGGCCCGGTCACATGATCAAATTTTTCATCCAACAAGTCATCAAAAAATTTGACCAACAGAAATATATATGGAATTTGACGAAAAATTTGACATGTGAACACTCATCAAATTGTTGGTCAAATCGTTTGACGAAAATCAAAATATTTTGATTTTTTGGTTGTTTGACCAACGATTTGATGAAAAATTTGACGTGTGAACACTCGTCAAATTTTCTAGTGCGATTTCATCGTTAAAAAAAAGATTTCAACGCGAACACATCAGTTCAAAATGTACGATGAAGAAGATTTTTGTAATGATTTTATTGAAATTTATAGACTACATCCATAACTGGCAGATTAAATCGGAAATTTACAAAAAAAAGATTATTTAGAAATAAAGCATATGGAGTGCTGCTGATGTGTTCACTTCGGTGTGCAAGACAATAATGAAATTTGACGAAAAATTTGATAATGTGAACACTCGCGTGGTCAAACTGATTGACCAATATTTTTATGAAGAATTTGTTAATGTGACCGCCCCTAATGTCACAGTTTAGACGTCATTCAAATTGAAGGATCATTCAAAATTTGTTGTTGTTTTCCCAGCAAAAAAAAAGATGAACTCTCTGCGAGAGCGGAAATGAACTTTCAACACTTCATCGCATCAATCAAAATTTTTATGAAGAATTTGTTAATGTGACCGCCCCTAATGTCACAGTTTAGACGTCATTCAAATTGAAGGATCATTCAAAATTTGTTGTTGTTTTCCCAGCAAAAAAAAAGATGAACTCTCTGCGAGAGCGGAAATGAACTTTCAACACTTCATCGCATCAATCAAAATTTTGATGGAGCTCAAGAGCTGCATCAATCAATCACAGGGTTGCATAATCAACTTTTTTGGTACTTACAACAACACTTTTAGTCGGCATCGGCCATTCAATCAAAAAATCACGTGTGAACAGCTATTCAATCAAATGTCTCGAAGAGAGAAAAAGAGAACCAAAAATGCGATATTCTTCATTCAATTTGAATGACGTATCAACTCTGCCAATGAGAAAATGCACCAAGTTGGATGAACACGCACAAAATCGATACTACATTTGTCCGACATGTGCGACAGAACAGTCAAAAATTTTTGTCTTCCATCGGACATGTCCAGCCGACTTGATTTTTGCACACAAGCGATAATACAAGTGTGATGACATGACAGATCGTTTGGGGGGCCCTATTAACTGAAATTCTTTCAAGCCGTGTGGTACCCAGACATCCAACTTTTTGATGAAACTAGCGGAATTTAAATGACCGTGAAAGCTTCCAACGAACACACTTAGAGCACTCGTAACTCTTTGACTTTCGAATGCTTGTTTGTCTCCACTAGCATTTTGATTTGGTCGTCGTTAACCTCGGAGGGCCTACCAAAATAAGGAGCATCCATGATTGGAAAATTTGCATCACGGATACGGGCAAACCACGTCTGGCATTTTCTTTCTTTCATCACATCTTCGCCATAAGCTTCCACTAATTTTTGTCTGGCTTCAGTAGCTTTTTTGCCTTTCTTGAAGTAAAAGAGTAAAATATGGCGTACATGCTCATCATATTTCTCAATTTTTAAAACATTCCGAAAACATGTTGGAGGTCGTGTAGAAAAGTAGAAAAAACAAATTCCTAGTTTCCTAATTTCCTAATTTCCTAGTTTTTAATGTAAATAAACAGCTGAGCGCAAAAATGACATATTATACGTCAACATATGATAGATCTTTGACAATAACAGTAGTTCCTACCAGAACGCACTTTATTTTTGAACAACCTAATAATATGAACGAAATTTTTCCGGAACCTTCAATATAAGTAAAAGAAACGAAATGGCCATATCAGCCCTTGAAAGGACCTTAACCGAGCTTCTTATAATCAATTGTGTTGTGCGTGCTATAAAATGTTTGAACACAAATGATCGAGAAATGGACCTACAAGTTTTATGCCGACTCCGAACGGCTTTTGTTCTCAAGAAGTTTTTCATGGCAGTTTTTACTCTCTGCGGTTTGCCATTGTCTCCAAGAGGTGATGGCTGAACAGAAAAATTAATTCAATTAAAAAAATTTTCTGTGTCAGGTGGGAATTTTACCAGGCTTCTCTGGCGTATGGGCCACACACTCTACCCACTGCGCCACGGGCGCCACTCTCTAATATAAGTATAATTGTTTCCTTTACATTTTCAGAGGAATCATCAAAAGCAATAAGCTAAACGTGTAATTTTTCATGGCAATAATAAATCTCTCCATAGTCTTTTAATGGCAATAATGTGAAAAGGGGACTTAATAAATTTTTTTTTCGCAAAAGAAGCAACCTTCAAAATATTATTTGAGCAATAAAGGGTACATTTTAGGGATTTTTCTAGTCCTTTATCATAGTTTCATTCAAGGGTTTTAATTCAACCAGAAAAACTTTAGAAAAGTAAGTTTGTTGAAATGTGGGTTGAGGGACTTAATGGGAAAATAAACTATAAATAATTTTATGTTCAAAGAGTTCCGAGTGTTTTTTTTTTTAAATTTTACTGTCATAAACATGTTCAGCTTAATTTAGAATGTTTACTCAAAAATTTGCTTGCCTAAATAAATAAAATAAGATTCCTTTCCATGTCACAATAACCAACATAATAAAGTTGTGGAAAGGCATGACAGGACCACCCAACAAAGTTAAAAATGTTGGCATGTCGACCCACTTGAGTTTTAATATTTAACTTTGTATGATTAAAATAATTTTTTTATTTAGTATTCTTATTTAAAACTTACATGAATTGGAAGCCAACATATAGCAAAAGCCAGCACAACAACAACGACCATTCTGGTGACTCGGCGCTTTCCTTTTCTGCAAACGAAAAAAAAAAAATAAGATTTAGAATTTATTAATGCAAATTGCCATGAACACAAATCATTTTATTTCGGCTCTATACGCTCGTGATGGATTGTGTCGGACGAGGGTAAACCAAGCAGCTTATGTCTGCATACGAAAAACTAAACCCATTTCTTCGAAAATAAATCCTTAGTTAATGTGTAGCATGTGCCGGCCATGATATTACACATAGTTTACACTAAACATCATTGTTAAGACAATGAAAAATACGTTTTTGTTTTCAATTATTGTGTCTGTGAAGACCCGACCAGGCAGTTGGCAAGACAGTAGACAAAACAGTAGTGAAAAATTTTACATTTAATGAATATTTTTTTGGTAAAAAATACAAGCTCTTCAAATTGTTAAATATTTCTACATAATTCTTTAAAACCCTTAAGTTTCTGCCAAAATTCCAACTTCTTTAAAATACTGATTGACAAAATTGTGATTTTACAAAATTGTAGACTGCTCATTATTCCAAATAATATGGCTTTAGAAGGAGTTCGATTAAAATTAAAATGATTTCTTCACTGCACATAAAATAAGCTAAACCAATTAAATGATATTACTGTAAATTAAACTTATATTATTGTTAAAAATTTTCACTATACTTTACTGACAAAACAATAACAAGATTTATTTTTTTCGCAACAAAGTTGTTAATAATAATAGCAGTTAATAATTATAAAATTAAATCAATTTTCGGATTCAAACATAGGGATGACAATTAAGCCCCATACACAACCATGTAACCATTTTTGGGATGATTTTTTTTTCACCACACATAAGATGGCAATTTTTAAAATGAAATATTTGAAACTCTTACTAATA
This sequence comes from Coremacera marginata, assembly GCA_914767935.1. Taxonomy (NCBI): domain Eukaryota; kingdom Metazoa; phylum Arthropoda; class Insecta; order Diptera; family Sciomyzidae; genus Coremacera; species Coremacera marginata. Next base: position 167,041,790 of record OU612046.1, read on the forward strand.
GAACCATTAGATTACAACTACAACTAAAAAGAGCTTAATTAAGATAAATTTAATAAACACTAAATCAAAAAAAAAAATTTATCCCGCCAAATGTGTGGATTTTGACATCAAAGTCAGAAATCAGTTGATCTGGCAGGAGTGTATGCATAAAAATTGTAATGTATTGCAACTGTCTTAATACTAATGTTTAGTCTAAACACCATGCAAGTAACAACATAGTAGTGCCAGCTGTTAGTGACATTTTCTAACGAATGGTTCTCTATTTTATACTATTTTTGACACTTGTGATCGTGATTTTTTTTTTGTTTTGACAGCTCAATGTAAGCCTGTCAAAATAATAAACTTGTCAAGCAAAAACATAATAAAATCTGTGTGCAAGACATGAAAAATATATCTACGAATTTGAATTTGCAAGTATGGCGAAACTAAATGTGAATTTTTTTTTCAGATTTTTAGTTTTATAACGTGTAAAAACAGTTTTGGCACAATTTTGCCCCAACTCTTCACATCTTGTTGAATAACCCTTCAGGATAAAATTACAAGAATTTCACAACCATACAAATAATAAATTTAACATTCAAACTAATACTCAACATAATAGAAACAGGAAAATATATATTGTAGCACATTTAACAATTCTCATGATGTGTATAGCAAACATTAAATGTTCTGTATTTTAAACCATCCACATGCACACGATTTCAGGCTTTGTGGGGACGGTTAAAGTAATAAAACTTTTTTTGGTTGTAGCTTTTTTTACACAGAGAAAAGAAATATAATTTGAAACGAGCAACAGCTAATTAGCTAAAAGATTTTCAAAAGAGTTACAGTCGAACCTCGATTATTCGGCATGGTCTCGGCACAGGGAGCATTTCAGATAATTTATTTTTCCGGTTAGTTGAGGGAAGATTTTGTACAGCTTTATAGTGAATTTTCATTTTGGTCAGTGAATATATGAATATAAATATGCTTTGTTTTTAGAATTTATTAAAAAAAGAATTCACAATTCAATTAAATTTAAAATAACACTTGTTTTAAATTTATTTTAAGTCTTCTAATCTTTTCTGTAACAAGTACTTCTTCGACTAAATTGTTTTTTAATGTTAGAACAGCCAGAGTCATTTCTAAGTCGTTGTACATTTAAGTTTTTGGGTTGCTTACAAGTTCACAAGTATGTATTGAAGTCAAACAATTGCTCAAACAAGCACGGTTAATCATTAAAAATTAAATAAATTACTTTCTTTCATCGATCCCGAATAAATAATATGCCCGGTTAATCGAATCTGAGTTAATCAAAGTCCGAATACATTTTATTTTGTATTGTTTGGTAACAGCAATTTTATCTTGCATCCTAAACCACTCCGACAAGTGGGCCAGATTGGCTAATTCAGACATTTTTCCTATTCTATAACGCAGTTAGGTTCGAATGAACGACCGTTTTCACTACTAATAAACTTATAAGAAGATAATTAACAATGTTATTATTACCTTGACTCCGCCGATGGTTTACAACCTGGTGCACTCTTCCACAAACGTGCCAACATGCCCATATACAGGAAACAAATTAGCGTCAAGGGTACCACATATGATGACAAGAAGAAAGAAACCTGAAACAAACAAAAGTATGAAGAACATTATACAGACGTAGTTAAAATACAATTCGAGAAGTTAAATGAAGACAAGAGATTGTTTCGCATTAATGTTTGTATGCTAAAATATTTTAATTAGGTCTTGTAATCTGAACGCAAACACGTTGCTACGAGTTCTTATAAAAATAATTTATTAAATCATGTTTTCAATGAAAGCATACGCGATTTTACAAGCATTCATATTACAATAATCGGGTAAATGTGATTTTGGTTCCCTATTTGAATATCAGCGTAAAAAAAACACTTTTTTGTTAATTTTTTTGAAGAGTATGGCTTCAGCAAATTTATTCAAACCTTTTGTACATTATTAAGTAAACTTTTAACAATTTCCTGTAATTTTTTCATGCGGAAATATTGAACAACAAGCCGGTGACAGAACTTGCCCTAGAACGTTTTAGAAAAATAACAATTTGCGGTGTTTACTATATCTCGGTCGGAAATTATCTGACATCAAAAACCATTAAAATTTAGTCAAAGTATCATCAAATCTTCCCCCCAACATTCCATGATTATTTTTTTTCACTTAAAAATTTTTGGTGGCCATCTACAGTGTAAACTGCAATTTTCCACAAAAAAATTCCATTCCATTTTGTGGGTGGGAAACCCCCTTAATGTAAAAAAAATTTTAATTAAACGTTGGGGGAGGTAATTTGTATGTAGAAAATGTGTACCAAGTTTGAAATGAATCGGTAAAGTACTTTTTAAATCGCATTGAACACGGACTTTGAAAAGTAGTTTTGAGAAAAACGGGGTTAAAAGTTTATGAGCTTATGAATTGACGTTCGAGGTACACATACTCAAAAACTCATATCTCCGTTAGTCTTACTCGGACCGACTTCAGATTTGGAAACAATGTTTTTGAGATGTTGTGCATTCATATAAAAATAAAAAGAAATGGGAAAAAGAATATTTAAAAAACCTTACCCCGCTTCGGCCCCCCTTAAAACAAAGAAATAGTTCTTACTTTAAAAAAAAAGATTTATAGAAAGTTCAATTTAATCAATTAAAAAACTTTTTCCTTGAACCAATGTACAGAGATTCATTGAATCAAAGAATGATTCCTTGGAGCAATTCTTCGATTTTTTGGTTCAGTGTAGATCCTTGGATCAAGATTTAAAAAAACTCAAGAATAACAAAGAAGTATTCAATGGGTTTCCTTATATTGCGGAATACTCCTAGGACCTATTTAAATTTTGACGCAATAAACAATTGCTGTTGTTATCAATTAAAAACGCTGGGCTGAGATTTAAGTTTTGATTATTTCTAGGTTTTGCTTTTACACTTTTCCGGTTTAAGATTTGTTGGGGATCGAGAAACTGATGAAATGTCTTGCTTCTATTTTTTCCTTATTTTCAGTGACATAGTTAGGTTTGTTGACGTTCGGAGCAATCTCTCCCGCACCTCTCCTCCTCCCTAAAAATGGGGTGCGAATAACTTTTTGATTTTCTTTGTAACTTCGAATCAGAGATCTGCAATGAGTGACTCATGATTCGAGTATACTACCTTGTTCAAAAAGAAAGGTTCATTCACACTGTGAACCGGACTTAACTGTCCGATTCGAAAATTTTTAGTAGGCTGCCAAATGTGTCTATGACAAGGCTGCCAAATATCAGCGTCTCCCGTTGACATTTGGTAAAGTGACAGTATTTTGTTTACAACAACTTTTTTTGTGTCTTTGATTTTTACGATGGCAGAAAAAAATTGAGCCTGATTCACTCGCCTGATGCCTGGTTTGCGTGTCATACTCGTATACCCATGTCTCATCACCAGTAATGATGGATTCGATGAATGATTCGTCGTTTTCGACCATTTCCAGCATGTTTTTTGCGATAGCGATAGACACTCGGTCTCTTTTTTGCATAAAATTGAGTTCCTTCGTTACCAACTTCGCAGCGACACGTCTCAAACCCAATTCATTCTTCAAAATGTTCAGAACGGATCCAATTGAAATGTCGACGTCCTCTGCTATCTCTCTAATCGTCAATTTGCGATTTTTGACCAACATTTCTTTGATTTTTTCAACGTTTTCTTCGGTAGTCGCACACGATGGCCGCCCGGTACGAGGGTCGGCTAATACTTCTTCTTGATCAATCACAAATCGGTTAAACCACTTGTTTGTCTTCACCGTAATATTTCATCAACATTTTACGCGTATCGGCGCAGTTGAAACCATTTTTCACACAAAATTTGATACAAACTTGTTGCACAATGTTTTATTCCATCGTAAAAATCGAAGACACGAAAAAATTTGGTGTAAACAAAATTTCGAATCGGACAGTAAAGTCCGGTTCACAGTGTGAATAAACCTTTCTTTTTAAACAAGGTGGTACTCACCAGTGTATCCATGATTCGTTGTACTTATACTCATTCATACTCATAGAAATATATATAATATTCATAAGTATTCGATTTTCATAGAACTGAGTATAAATTAAACACATACTCATTGTGTGTCGTTACTCAACAGATTTGGTTTCCTGTGGGGAGGCTGTAAGTGAAGTCCGAGTGTAATTTTAATTCTCTCTCTCTGTTGTAGCTGGCAAACCATGCTACCAGCAGCATTGTCAGATTGTCTTTTAAATTTTTATTTATTTAAAATTTGTTTAAATTGTATTTAAAGCTATTTACTTTACATAAGATATTTTTTTAACTTAGTTTTAAGATGACATTTAGTTTCTAAATCGTTTAAAAATAAGGTTTTTAAATTTAATATTGTGAAAAAAATATTATAATTATTCAAAAAAGCATTTTTAAGTAAGTATCAAGTATTAAAAAAATAAAGTTTTGCCACTTTTGGTTCCTCCTGGCGTCTTATAAAGGGGACGTCTTATAAAAGTTGATTTTTAGGCCATCCATTATTTTCCGGAAAAACTGAACATGATAAAGCAAAATTTCAAAATGGGATCACTTCATTATAGGCCTCAGCAAAGAAATCCGCTATGTGTTTATAGAGGACCCCTGCCGTTAAGGCTTAATTCCTCTGAGTCCATAGACGTTGGAGTTATAGTTTATGCATCTAACATATAGTATTAAAAAATGCACATCCAAAGGATGTGCAAGTGAAATACTCTTCACAGACCTGTATTTTACAAGTGACACCTAGAAAAGCAACCACGTATTAGATGTCACATTCATAAACACAAAAGCATTACCCTGTGCCCTATTCTGTAATAGCAGTATGCAATAAGAATTCCATACTGCCCTTAATAGTACCAGTTTGGCTACCAGTAGATGGCGTACCTTCATTGCCATCTACTGGTTAAGACGAGACCTATCCAATCTCTTGCATACTAAGCAGGTATGCCAGCCCGGTCGTACTACTGCGCGACCCAGCCGAACTCCGCCAGGAGAGGGTCTTCGGACGCAAACCTGCCTGTCCAAAGCCAGGTCAAGGAGGAGGGTTGGTAATGGGATACGTCCCATACCGTAAAAAGTTTAGAGCCAACCAAGAGCTCGGGGTGGCGCCCATCTTGGTAGCAGGTCATATTCGGTATATCGATATGAAATAAGCCTGCGAAGGTATAGCAATAGCCCTAACAACTTGTTAGCACGAGATAGTCATACTCGTCAAAGAGGACGACCCTATCTATCCATGGCAAGGAGACATCTGAGAGTTGTAAAATTGGGTCAATGAATTGAGGTGTATTGATTGAAATACACATATATTCGATGTTTTGCTTGTGGTGTAAACAGGGGCAATAGGCACTTCTTCCATGGTAAGTGAATATAAGTTTCATGCCTGGATTGAAGTTGACGGTCAAGTACAATTAAGTGCTCTAATTGGGCACGGCCAAATACAAAAGTATATGTTACATAGGTCTAGATTGACCGGCGGGGTCGCGCAGTAGTACGACCAGGCTGGCATACCTGCTTAGTATGCAAGAGATTGGATAGGTCTCGTCTCAACCAGTAGATGACAATGAAGGTACGTCACTACTGGTAGTTAAACTGGTACTACTGCTATTGGAAGCTTTGCGGTTCCATGGTTATACAATTGTATGATATGTCGGAGTCGTAGTGCTTTCAATGGTAGGGCACTGGGTGATGCTTATTGTTTGTGGAAAGGCTTCCAGTTCGAGCAAGCATTGCCGGATGACCGTGTGTTTGTGCACAGCATACCACAAACGGGTCCGAGATGGGGTGAACACATAAGGGCTGGTCGTCCTTTCCATGAACTATACCCTCGTTCTATAGACCCAAGTACTGAGGCCTACAAGGCAGGCGTAATTGTTAAAGCTGGAATTCATCTGCGCGACCCCGCCGATCAATCTAGACCTGTGCAAGCGATGTACACAAATCACAGCCAGCACGAGTCTCCCCGAAGGGCCAACCCATGATAGTCATCTGGGCAACTCGGTCTCGCCGAATGGGGGTAAACAACGTTCCGACAAATGAGACAAAAAATTCATATAGAATTTTTGTATTTGACAGTGCACGAAGCACTTTTTTGTTTTTGACTGACACTTCAATTAAATAAACGAAGTGCCTAAGTTTGTGAACCCGTGCAACTTGATTGCACCAGGTCTCCCTTTTGCCGTGTCTTACAGACACAAAATAACCACACGATGTTGGCCATATAGACCATGTCTCCTTGCCGTGGATAGATAAGGTCACCTCATTCGACGGGTTTGACTATCCCTGTGCTAACAAGTTCTACTGGACCATTGCTACTCCATTGCAGGCTTTTTTCACAAGGATTTACCATAGTGACCTGCTACAAGATTGGGCGCCACACCGAGCTCTGGTGAACTTTTCTCTTTTACGACAGTAGACAAGACTTATCCACGAATGTTAAAGATAAATATTTACAAAACATGACAGTAAGGTCTTGACGCTAGGCTTCTCTGGATCCGAACGAGCTTTTGGTTTTTTGCCGAAAACATTATAACTGAGAGAGAAGTCGTTTAGCTCTAAATACAGTAGATTATATACTATTTAAAAAATCAATGAATAAAATATATCTATAGTAAAATTTAAGCAAAATGTTATTCAGTGATTGCAATAAATTCAATAAGTTCTTCCTTTAAGTTTTATTGATGTCAAAGGACGTGCTTCAGTTCCGACTGGTTGCTTTGCCGATCCGAAAAACGCTGCACATACAATCATATGAAATAAGCTCAAAGTGCGTATAGTGCCAGCAGAGCAGGCAGCTTAAAGCGGCTGGCTGGCACTATGCGGCACACAAACAACACGAAAAACAAGACACATGCAATAGCAAAATCAGCGAACATGGAAAACGTTCTGATGTTTCCGCTAAATTATGCCACGCTAAAACTACTCAAGTTATTTGAATATCTCAAGAAATTTTGCATCATTTATAAGTATCGACCAGTCATTCAGTAAATTGAGTATATATATTCTAAATACTTATAATTGAAGCGAAGCGATTCTCTTGTATGCAGATTCATGCGTAGTTGAATCGCCTCACACTCTGCTTTGTGTGAGTGGATAGAATATGAGTATCGTGCGTTGAGGTTTGAATATTTACGTATACTTTTTTTTTAGGAATATACTATTTATGTTAAAAAAAAAACCTTGACAAAGGCAAACCCATAGACGCACAAAAAAAAAAATTAATGTTTAAGCACGCTACATTTATAGAGAAGATTTTGGCAGTGAAGATTTATTTAACGACGTTGAAGACGCCATATTTCTACTATAAAGGGCAAAGAAAAACGGAGAACAAAATGGATTATTGTCTAGGCAATTGTTGTACATTTCTTTAATAGAATTGGAAGCCTACATGCAAGGTGAAAATGATAAAATCGTACTTCAGATCAACCATGAGTCATCACAGACAATAGAATCTTGCAATTACCATATTTCAATAGAAAGTGAAATTGCTACTACTTTAGATTATAAGAACATCATTATCGAATTCGCAAAATACTAAAAAAAAAAAGAAGAAATCAGATGAAAATTCAGAAAAATTTCCGAGATCTGGTCAATAAAAATTTTTAATATTATTTGCAAATTTCAATGAATACCATGGACCATTTTGCCACTTCCAAGCCTTTGCGCAAGCGGCGATTGACCCCTTTCCTCCTCCTAGCTACGCTAGGGCTTGTTTTTAGCCTTAAAGATAAATGGTATTTGTAAGATTATTTCTAATCATCGCCATCGGGTTAGGAAACCCATATTATATAAACATTTTGCGACTTTCTCATGAAACACATGTATGTTATAACCTCAATCAATGTGCTTGTTTCGAATTAACAGTCAGTTCAAGTCTGAGGAACTTGCAACGTGTAAAGGCATTTTTTTCGTGTTACAAAGCGAGCAAATATTAATGTAACAACATCATAATTAAGGCTGCAGTAGTTACTTTGCTCCTTAAAGTTTGATAACAAGTCAATAATATTAAATCAATTTCAATATCTTGAGGCAAATTTTCACTTACAAATATACATACGCATATAAAAGTGAATTTAATATGCAGAGAGTAAAGTTCACACTAATTTCGGATATATTGTTTGGAATATGTTGCCTTGCCTCAGGCTACCGACCCATAAACACATCATTATCTTCATCATCATCATCATCATCATAATCATTATGATGAGCAGCATCAAAACACTAATCACCAGTTTACAAAGGAGAGTGTAGGAAAAATGGGAGCTTTTCTTCTACGCAAAGCCTACACTGTGAAATCTTATCTTATACTATTATACGAGCAATATTTATACACTTGTATATCGGTGATTCCATGTCAAATCGGATGCTTTTTGACGACTCAGATTTTTTCGAATTTTGTACGTCGATAGTAATTTAAAAAAAATAAAAATATTTGCATATTTCTTTTAATTTTTATTCTTTTTTTCGCAAGTTATACACTGTGGAAAATTAAAAAAAAAAAAACAATTAAAAAATTGTTATTTGGATGTATCCGAAAATAAAAGAATTTTTCTCTTCTGAAATTTCATGTTCCTGTCAAATTCCCACAACCATTCAGACATGAACCATTTCTCCAGAAATACGGATGTTCTGGCTTCTAGCCTTTGCAAGCCAATCGAAACAAACTTGGTATGTATATTGAAAAACTTCGGGTTGAATAAAGCTATTCTTCTGCTGAATATTTATACCAGACTGCCATTTGAAGCAAATGGCTTCATTGTTTTTCGAAATTTCTCCAGCCAAAGTTTTTCTAATATTGAACCTTGCCCAAAATAAATGGTTAAAACGTTTTTTTTTTCGCTAACTTTTTAGCTATTTAACGAAGTATTAAATTTATTTTTTCCAAAATATTTATTATTTTAATTTTTTCGTCTAATGAAAGATTTTTTCGCAGTGCCATTCTGGTAATCAAAACTTAATGAAAAACACTAGCTAAGCTGAGAACAACACAATGGAGGTGTTCATACGTCAGTCAAATGATTGAATCAATCAAAATTTGTTGTTGCTTTCCTATGTAAAAAAAAATTAACTTTATCTCAGAGCGAAAATGAACTCCAAAATCTTCTCTCGTCAGTCAAAATTTTGATTAAGCTCCAGACCTGCATCAATCAGTCAAAGGGTTGCATTATTTTACTTGTCTGCTTTTTAGTAGGCAATTATATCAAGAAAAGTAGTTAACTGAAAACAAAGGTAGTTTTTTGAAGTGAAAAAGCGGTGTAGTTTCTTTAGTTCCTGCCATAATTTCATTAATTCTTTTGTTATTTTATGACTTGCATGCGATGGTCATTCAAATAGGTATAATTGCCGGCGTATTGATTTCCTAATGTGATCAGTTTTAATCCTAAAAGATCAACTATATTTCCGCTATTGTTTTCCATTTTGTAAAATTATTATGCACATAAAGAAACACCCAAATAAAGTAATGCACACAGCACGATATGAATTCACAAAATAGTAGGTAGCAGAAAAGTAACAAATGCCTGCGTCGGAGTTTCAATCAAAAAATCGTGTGTGAGCAAGCGTCAATCAATATTTTCAGAGAGAGTTAAAGAGAGTAAAAAATCGCGATATACTTCAATCATTTGACTGATGTATGAACACCTACAATCACTAATGCCGTGGTTATGCTAGCCAAACATGATTGCCGAACATTTGGTGTTCATTTTCGTTTATTTATTCTCTTCGCTGAAATGTTTGTTTGGTGGTTATGCTTCTGTTTGCTGCACAGTTGCATCAATGTTATAATATTACAAAACACAAATTAAACAACAACCCTAATTTTTATGTATACACTTTTTAATACACTTTTTTACACTTCGGTCAAGCTGCGACTCCAAGTAAATACCATTCCTACATAAAATATATTAAATTAAATACAACACAACAAAAAGAATTGATGGAAATTAATCTGCAATTTGATTTAAGACTAATTTTTTGGAGTAAACTTGTGAAGGCACAAAATTGTTAGTGTTTATTTGGAGCGACAATAAATACTGAAAATTTTTGCTCAACACATGTTGTTCGACTTTTTCTTAATGTCTGTTCTTTGTTTTTAAGGTTGCTTGTTATTTAAAATAAGTTGCTTTATAACTTATTTAAGTTTTGATTACTTTTTGCTACTTTTTTGATGCTTTTATGGAAAATGACTGCAACACCGGAAAGTTCGGCATGTTTGCTGTTTCAATCACCAATCAAAAATGTTCGGTCTGAGAGCGAGAGAATGAATTTGAGAAAAAGTTAATTTCTCACTTTACACGAGAAACAATAACAACAAAAAATGTTCGGCAATCTTGTTTGGCTAGCATAACCACGGCATAAGCAATCAAAGACACACAATAACATGAAAAGGCATTAGAATGTGTTAAAAGGGGAATCCACGATTTCATTGGAATTCTCGGTTGCGTATTAGTTTGTTAAAAAAGTGTTATGTGTTCGCTTAGAGAGTACGAAAGTCCGAAATGTTTAAAAATCCGCGTCCGTGTGCCCGCGTCGATGGCAGAATTATAAGGTAGGGTCGACTCGGAGAGGAATGGAGTAGAAAGCAGAATAAAGCGAGATTGGTGTCAAAATCAGCTGTTCATCGCGAATTTCTTTATGCTCACGTTTCGCAGTTGTTTTTAGGTTAAAACTGTTACAGGTTTTTTTTTGCAATTTTAAGACTTCTTTCACAGTTTATAGATTTTATTACACTTTTTTTATAATATTTTCACTCAAATTAGCACAAATTTACCACCCGCGACCCGCGAAATGTTTGCAACTTGGAAACATAAAATATTTTCTTCACTTGCAATTTCTACGAAATTCGGCGATTTGACATATATGTTCCTTCTCATTATCCACTCTTCGTTGACGAGTGAGAGCACTCAGCGAAGCGGCCCTACCTTATCATTGTATCATGATCGAGGGTATTTTGTTCTAATCATGTAGCGAAAAGCTTGTGTCTAGGAAATTTGTACGGCTTAGGGAGGTGCCCGCTTATGGAAGGTGTCCGCGAGCAAAGGATTTACTGTATATTATTTTAAAATTTTTTTTAGTAGCTTTGTTTTTACTATATTGCTGTTTTTTTAATATACCGTTGAAAGTACAAAAAATATTGAAACCCCAGTTTTGATTAAAAATAAAAGTTTTTGTATGTAAAAATTGTGTTGGCAGTTTTTAAAAAATTCTTTTTAAATAGTAAGCATTAATTCTGCATTGTAGGATTTAGGCGAATGCATTAAGAATGAATGCTCAATACGACAATGTTTTCAAAACGTTAAAAAAATAGTGGTGCTGACGTTGAGTGTGAATGAAATTTTTAGTGGCCAAAAAAATTAAAATTTTTCATTAAAGTGTTGGCAAAAAAACTACACCACAAAGTAGATAGAACAATTCGAGATCTCTCCGCGATTAAAGGAAAAATAAAAACTGGAATTTGAGAGAGCTTTGATTTCATCCGAACACTTTCAGGCAACCGACAGAAGCTAATGTTTACGTTCCGAAACTAAAAATAATTCCGACAACCGACAGAAAACAGTCTCTTAATAGAAAAAGAAATGTTGCCTATAGCATTAACTATGATATAATAATTACGAGGTAGGAGTGACAGTTTTGTAGGCGGTCAGGAGTTGTCAAAAATTCATCAAAAAAGAGAAAACGACCAAGCAGCAAAACAGATCGCAAGTTATACTTTGTATTGATTTTGACAATTTCTGGTCGGCGCTCTGAAAAAAAAGCCAGTTGTCAAGGCTACCTATTATAATTATATCAGGGCCTTACCAAACAGAAAATTAAGTGCAGCAACAAGATGTCAAAAGATGTTTTTTGTTGTTTTTGGGAAATTTTTGTGGGATGCTTTTGGCAAGTGTCAAAATTTCCTTGCAAGTAGCGCTTGAAGTAGGCTGCAAGTTTGAAAATGTGAGCGTGTTAGTAGAAATGTTTGCATGAATTGAGTTTTTCGAACTTGCACTTGCATGTGTTAGCTAACCCGGACCCGGACCCATTCAAACATTTTTACTTCTTCGAAGGAAATTTCAGGGACAGTGAATTTTGTCACTTGCTGCAAGTAAATAATGTAAGTAAAGTAAGATAAAAGTCATATTTTTCTTGTGCTTTTGTAGATTTTTCAGGGATTTCCGCAATTTTATACAAGAAGCAACATTAGTTACATATTTTCATTGTTTTATAAGGCTGAGGTCAGACTATGATTGTTTGAACGACGTTCGAAATGTTTGTTGTTGCTTTTAATGTAAAACTGGCAAAAAACAGTGAGAGCAAGAGCGGATGAACTTTTTGTAGGGCAATCAAAATTTGTTCATTTTTTAACGCTGCCCATGGCAGCATTCATCATTCAGAACAGTGTTTCTAGGTGGCGAAATAACGAGTATGCTGACTTTTAGTAGATAAAAAGTACTTTTTTGAGAAAAAGTATAGTACTTTTATACTATAACATAATAAAAAGAGTTGTATGAAACCCTTTTTCTTGGCAGGTTAATTTGCAAAATATACAGCTCAGTAAGCTGCATGATACAATTATAAGGTAGACTCACATTTAAATGGCTGCTTTAACAACAAGTTTTGCAACAACAAAGCTGTGAGAACGCTAAACGTCAAATGATAAAGGCAACAATAACAATAAGAAAAATAAAATTCGACAAACCGATTTTGACATACAACTTCCTTTTTACTCCAACTTGAGCCTACCTTATAATTCTGCCATGAGTAAGCTGAAGAAATGAAAACAAAATTCCCATAAAAAGTATATGGAAATTTTTGACAGCGTTCAGGCCACGGAATTCTTTTCTCTAGGTAGTACGCTGTTGACGAAAAAAATTTGTGCAGTGCTGCCAAGTTCACAATCATGTGTAGAGAGCTAAAATGCCAGAATTTCGCTGGCAATTATATGCCCGTACATTTACTTGGCGTGAAAATTTGACATACAGCAATAAAAAAATAAGCAGTAAAGCTTAGTATGCTGCAGCATACTGTTGGGCATAAAATTCTATACGCGAAATTTTGGTGCTGAGTCAAAATTTTTGTGTGGTGAAAAAGCATTAGCTGTTAAGGTTGACAAATTCATATTTTAATTGCTGTAATTTGACTGCAAACTACATAAATTTGTTTAATAACAAATTCAACACATACTTACTGCTTATTTGTTCATTGTAAAATGTCGATTTTCTGCGATGATTGTGAACTTGGTCAGCACTGAGCAAATTTTTTCCATCAACAGCGTACTGCCTAGCGAAAAAAAATTCCGCTGCCTGCTCGCTGTCAAAAAATTTAATGTTGGAATTTCGTTTTCGTTTCTAGCATGAAGCAACTAACAAGGTGGTAGTGACAGCAGGCTTTATTCAAGCAGGCTATATTCACGTATAGCAAAGCAGCTATACGTATATTCACACACAGCAGGATATATTTCGCTTTCTTTTGTTGTATCATTTTGACAACCTACCCAATAAACAAAACGATTCACTAATGTTATCGGTTACGAATCGTTTCCTCGTACATTTCATTCATTAGCAATTATTAGTAGCGATTCATTTATAATATCGCGAGCGGGAGAAATTCCTCTTTCGTTAATGAATCGTCAAAACCGAAAAAAGCAATTCGTTAACGAGTCGCCAAAACTATTATAAGCAATTCGTTAACGAGTCGCCAAAACTATAAAAAGCAATTCTTTAACGAGTTTCCAAAACTAAGAGAAGCAATTCGATAACGAATCATATAAATTATATAAAAAACAAGAAATAAAATATAAAAAAAAAAAAAATAAAAACTAATTTCAAGCTTACCACGTCAAGACTCGAAACCACGTCTACTGAATGCTAGTCCGACACCTTACCCACTCAGTTTTTTCAGATGCTGAATATATTTTGCTTAATTGGCTTGTTAATAAAAGCCAGCATTCGCGGACATGGGTTCGAACCCCAACTTGGTAAAAAAAAAAAATTTATTTTTTTGTTGTTTTTTTGTTATTAAGGTATTTTTTTTAAAAGATTTGGCTTTTCAAAAGTTTGAAATTATTTTTTTTATCATTTTTTGACCAACTTTTTTTCGGCTTCGTTATACATTCGTCAAAACCGGAAAAAGCAGAGTCGCCAAAACTAAAAAAAGCAATTCGTTAACGAGTCGCCAAAAACTATAAAAAGCAAAATATAAAAATATTAAAAGCAATTTGTTAACGAGTCGCCAAAACAACAAAAAGCAATTTGTTAACGAGAACTTATTCATATGAAAATCTTGAACAAATTATAAGTGGAAATTATTTATATGAAGAATAAGCACAAAATATCATAACAGAAGAAAAAATATTTCACAAAATTTTTTCATATAAAAATTTATGAAAATTTATATTTAAGTCTTTTTTCACTTAAAATTAAAAAAAAAAACATAAAATTTAAAAGACAAAAATATTCGCTTAAATTATGTATTAAGAATAGAAAGTAGTAAAAAATAATTTTTTTTTTAAAAATTTGTATATTGAAAAGTCGGAAAAAATTGTTTTTTTTTGTTTCAAAACATCTTAAATGGAGTTTAGGTAAGTCATGATTTTAATCGGTTCTTTCTTTAATCATCAAGCCAACCTCTGATGAAGTCGGTATGAAACTATTCGAAAACTTTAAAAAAAACGATTCACAAGCGATTCGTTATCGAATCACCCCTCGCCACAATGTTTATTGGGTATAATCGCGAAAATAACTGTCACTACCACCTTGTTAGTTGCATTATGCGTTTCTTCAGCATACTGAGCTCATGGCAGAATTATAAGGTAAGGTCATCACGGAGAGGAATGGAGTAGAAAGCAGAATAAAGCTACATTGATGTCAAAATCAGCTGTTCATCGCGAATTTCCTTATGCTCACGTTTCGCAGTTGTTTTTAGGTTAAAACTGTTACAGGTTTTTTTTTGCAATTTCAAGACTTCTTTCACATTTTATAGTTTTTATTACACTTTTTATATAATATTTTCACTCAAATTAGCACAAATTTAACACCCGCGACCGCACTGTTTGCAACTTGGAAACATAAAATATTTTCTTCATTTGCAATTTCTACGAAATTCGTCGTTTTGACATTAATGTTGCTCCTCATTATCCACTCTTCGTTGACGCGTGAGAGCACTTAGCGCAGCGGGCCTACCTTATCATTGTATCATGACTGAGCTTAAGTATGTGTTGCTGTTGAATTTGTTATTAACCAAATTTATTTAGTTACAATTAAAGTTATTTCTGTTATTTGTTTGACCAAGTGCTATGCTTAATTATGTTTTGCATAATCACTATTTTATGTTTTTGACATGTGCCAGCCGTTTATATACGTTGCATGCGCTGCGAGGCTAATTGGACCATATGAGCAATTTTTTATAGTACGAAATAAGAAAGGAGGAGAAAAAGTAATGAAATTTATGAAATGTCAAAAATTTAACGCCATTCACTTCGCTGCCGTCTGACCGACCAGCATTCAAAATGTGAAAGAGAGTAGAAATAGTTCATTGAATGCCGTTCAAACGATCATCGTCTGACCTCAGCCAAAGAGAGTAGAAATAGTTCATTGAATGCCGTTCAAACGATCATCGTCTGACCTCAGCCTAACTTCTTCATTTCAAGCAATACTGCAATTGCAGGGAGAACCTTCGTATACGACGACATTTTTAAATTAACTTGCACATGTGGAAGCTGAAGCAACTTGTAGCTAATTGCAAATTTTTTCGAAGACAATATATATTCTCTACTTGCAAGTAATTACTTGCACGTGTGTACGCAGGGTAAGCGATTTTTTTTATGAAAAATATTGTTAAGCGGCGAATATAGCGAAAAAAACGCACCTATAGGTCACGTATATAAAAAAAAAAAATAATTTAAATTATTTTTGTTCGTTACTTATGGGTTTAAGCATTAAGCACATAGAGGTTCACATACAGGAAAATTAAAGAAATAAAAATATTTAATGTGTTCAGCTGAATTTGAATATCTCAAGAAATTTTGCATCATTTATAAGTATCGACCAGTCATTCAGTAAATTGAGTATATATATTCTAAATACTTATAATTGAAGCGAAGCGATTCTCTTGTATGCAGATTCATGCGTAGTTGAATCGCCTCACACTCTGCTTTGTGTGAAGTGGATAGAATATGAGTATCGTGCGTTGAGGTTTGAATATTTACGTATACTTTTTTTTTAGGAATATACTATTTATGTTAAAAAAAAAACCTTGACAAAGGCAAACCCATAGACGCACAAAAAAAAAAATTAATGTTTAAGCACGCTACATTTATAGAGAAGATTTTGGCAGTGAAGATTTATTTAACGACGTTGAAGACGCCATATTTCTACTATAAAGGGCAAAGAAAAACGGAGAACAAAATGGATTATTGTCTAGGCAATTGTTGTACATTTCTTTAATAGAATTGGAAGCCTACATGCAAGGTGAAAATGATAAAATCGTACTTCAGATCAACCATGAGTCATCACAGACAATAGAATCTTGCAATTACCATATTTCAATAGAAAGTGAAATTGCTACTACTTTAGATTATAAGAACATCATTATCGAATTCGCAAAATACTAAAAAAAAAAAGAAGAAATCAGATGAAAATTCAGAAAAATTTCCGAGATCTGGTCAATAAAAATTTTTAATATTATTTGCAAATTTCAATGAATACCATGGACCATTTTGCCACTTCCAAGCCTTTGCGCAAGCGGCGATTGACCCCTTTCCTCCTCCTAGCTACGCTAGGGCTTGTTTTTAGCCTTAAAGATAAATGGTATTTGTAAGATTATTTCTAATCATCGCCATCGGGTTAGGAAACCCATATTATATAAACATTTTGCGACTTTCTCATGAAACACATGTATGTTATAACCTCAATCAATGTGCTTGTTTCGAATTAACAGTCAGTTCAAGTCTGAGGAACTTGCAACGTGTAAAGGCATTTTTTTCGTGTTACAAAGCGAGCAAATATTAATGTAACAACATCATAATTAAGGCTGCAGTAGTTACTTTGCTCCTTAAAGTTTGATAACAAGTCAATAATATTAAATCAATTTCAATATCTTGAGGCAAATTTTCACTTACAAATATACATACGCATATAAAAGTGAATTTAATATGCAGAGAGTAAAGTTCACACTAATTTCGGATATATTGTTTGGAATATGTTGCCTTGCCTCAGGCTACCGACCCATAAACACATCATTATCTTCATCATCATCATCATCATCATAATCATTATGATGAGCAGCATCAAAACACTAATCACCAGTTTACAAAGGAGAGTGTAGGAAAAATGGGAGCTTTTCTTCTACGCAAAGCCTACACTGTGAAATCTTATCTTATACTATTATACGAGCAATATTTATACACTTGTATATCGGTGATTCCATGTCAAATCGGATGCTTTTTGACGACTCAGATTTTTTCGAATTTTGTACGTCGATAGTAATTTAAAAAAAATAAAAATATTTGCATATTTCTTTTAATTTTTATTCTTTTTTTCGCAAGTTATACACTGTGGAAAATTAAAAAAAAAAAAACAATTAAAAAATTGTTATTTGGATGTATCCGAAAATAAAAGAATTTTTCTCTTCTGAAATTTCATGTTCCTGTCAAATTCCCACAACCATTCAGACATGAACCATTTCTCCAGAAATACGGATGTTCTGGCTTCTAGCCTTTGCAAGCCAATCGAAACAAACTTGGTATGTATATTGAAAAACTTCGGGTTGAATAAAGCTATTCTTCTGCTGAATATTTATACCAGACTGCCATTTGAAGCAAATGGCTTCATTGTTTTTCGAAATTTCTCCAGCCAAAGTTTTTCTAATATTGAACCTTGCCCAAAATAAATGGTTAAAACGTTTTTTTTTTCGCTAACTTTTTAGCTATTTAACGAAGTATTAAATTTATTTTTTCCAAAATATTTATTATTTTAATTTTTTCGTCTAATGAAAGATTTTTTCGCAGTGCCATTCTGGTAATCAAAACTTAATGAAAAACACTAGCTAAGCTGAGAACAACACAATGGAGGTGTTCATACGTCAGTCAAATGATTGAATCAATCAAAATTTGTTGTTGCTTTCCTATGTAAAAAAAAATTAACTTTATCTCAGAGCGAAAATGAACTCCAAAATCTTCTCTCGTCAGTCAAAATTTTGATTAAGCTCCAGACCTGCATCAATCAGTCAAAGGGTTGCATTATTTTACTTGTCTGCTTTTTAGTAGGCAATTATATCAAGAAAAGTAGTTAACTGAAAACAAAGGTAGTTTTTTGAAGTGAAAAAGCGGTGTAGTTTCTTTAGTTCCTGCCATAATTTCATTAATTCTTTTGTTATTTTATGACTTGCATGCGATGGTCATTCAAATAGGTATAATTGCCGGCGTATTGATTTCCTAATGTGATCAGTTTTAATCCTAAAAGATCAACTATATTTCCGCTATTGTTTTCCATTTTGTAAAATTATTATGCACATAAAGAAACACCCAAATAAAGTAATGCACACAGCACGATATGAATTCACAAAATAGTAGGTAGCAGAAAAGTAACAAATGCCTGCGTCGGAGTTTCAATCAAAAAATCGTGTGTGAGCAAGCGTCAATCAATATTTTCAGAGAGAGTTAAAGAGAGTAAAAAATCGCGATATACTTCAATCATTTGACTGATGTATGAACACCTACAATCACTAATGCCGTGGTTATGCTAGCCAAACATGATTGCCGAACATTTGGTGTTCATTTTCGTTTATTTATTCTCTTCGCTGAAATGTTTGTTTGGTGGTTATGCTTCTGTTTGCTGCACAGTTGCATCAATGTTATAATATTACAAAACACAAATTAAACAACAACCCTAATTTTTATGTATACACTTTTTAATACACTTTTTTACACTTCGGTCAAGCTGCGACTCCAAGTAAATACCATTCCTACATAAAATATATTAAATTAAATACAACACAACAAAAAGAATTGATGGAAATTAATCTGCAATTTGATTTAAGACTAATTTTTTGGAGTAAACTTGTGAAGGCACAAAATTGTTAGTGTTTATTTGGAGCGACAATAAATACTGAAAATTTTTGCTCAACACATGTTGTTCGACTTTTTCTTAATGTCTGTTCTTTGTTTTTAAGGTTGCTTGTTATTTAAAATAAGTTGCTTTATAACTTATTTAAGTTTTGATTACTTTTTGCTACTTTTTTGATGCTTTTATGGAAAATGACTGCAACACCGGAAAGTTCGGCATGTTTGCTGTTTCAATCACCAATCAAAAATGTTCGGTCTGAGAGCGAGAGAATGAATTTGAGAAAAAGTTAATTTCTCACTTTACACGAGAAACAATAACAACAAAAAATGTTCGGCAATCTTGTTTGGCTAGCATAACCACGGCATAAGCAATCAAAGACACACAATAACATGAAAAGGCATTAGAATGTGTTAAAAGGGGAATCCACGATTTCATTGGAATTCTCGGTTGCGTATTAGTTTGTTAAAAAAGTGTTATGTGTTCGCTTAGAGAGTACGAAAGTCCGAAATGTTTAAAAATCCGCGTCCGTGTGCCCGCGTCGATGGCAGAATTATAAGGTAGGGTCGACTCGGAGAGGAATGGAGTAGAAAGCAGAATAAAGCGAGATTGGTGTCAAAATCAGCTGTTCATCGCGAATTTCTTTATGCTCACGTTTCGCAGTTGTTTTTAGGTTAAAACTGTTACAGGTTTTTTTTTGCAATTTTAAGACTTCTTTCACAGTTTATAGATTTTATTACACTTTTTTTATAATATTTTCACTCAAATTAGCACAAATTTACCACCCGCGACCCGCGAAATGTTTGCAACTTGGAAACATAAAATATTTTCTTCACTTGCAATTTCTACGAAATTCGGCGATTTGACATATATGTTCCTTCTCATTATCCACTCTTCGTTGACGAGTGAGAGCACTCAGCGAAGCGGCCCTACCTTATCATTGTATCATGATCGAGGGTATTTTGTTCTAATCATGTAGCGAAAAGCTTGTGTCTAGGAAATTTGTACGGCTTAGGGAGGTGCCCGCTTATGGAAGGTGTCCGCGAGCAAAGGATTTACTGTATATTATTTTAAAATTTTTTTTAGTAGCTTTGTTTTTACTATATTGCTGTTTTTTTAATATACCGTTGAAAGTACAAAAAATATTGAAACCCCAGTTTTGATTAAAAATAAAAGTTTTTGTATGTAAAAATTGTGTTGGCAGTTTTTAAAAAATTCTTTTTAAATAGTAAGCATTAATTCTGCATTGTAGGATTTAGGCGAATGCATTAAGAATGAATGCTCAATACGACAATGTTTTCAAAACGTTAAAAAAATAGTGGTGCTGACGTTGAGTGTGAATGAAATTTTTAGTGGCCAAAAAAATTAAAATTTTTCATTAAAGTGTTGGCAAAAAAACTACACCACAAAGTAGATAGAACAATTCGAGATCTCTCCGCGATTAAAGGAAAAATAAAAACTGGAATTTGAGAGAGCTTTGATTTCATCCGAACACTTTCAGGCAACCGACAGAAGCTAATGTTTACGTTCCGAAACTAAAAATAATTCCGACAACCGACAGAAAACAGTCTCTTAATAGAAAAAGAAATGTTGCCTATAGCATTAACTATGATATAATAATTACGAGGTAGGAGTGACAGTTTTGTAGGCGGTCAGGAGTTGTCAAAAATTCATCAAAAAAGAGAAAACGACCAAGCAGCAAAACAGATCGCAAGTTATACTTTGTATTGATTTTGACAATTTCTGGTCGGCGCTCTGAAAAAAAAGCCAGTTGTCAAGGCTACCTATTATAATTATATCAGGGCCTTACCAAACAGAAAATTAAGTGCAGCAACAAGATGTCAAAAGATGTTTTTTGTTGTTTTTGGGAAATTTTTGTGGGATGCTTTTGGCAAGTGTCAAAATTTCCTTGCAAGTAGCGCTTGAAGTAGGCTGCAAGTTTGAAAATGTGAGCGTGTTAGTAGAAATGTTTGCATGAATTGAGTTTTTCGAACTTGCACTTGCATGTGTGGACGCAGGGTTAGCTAACCCGGACCCGGACCCATTCAAACATTTTTACTTCTTCGAAGGAAATTTCAGGGACAGTGAATTTTGTCACTTGCTGCAAGTAAATAATGTAAGTAAAGTAAGATAAAAGTCATATTTTTCTTGTGCTTTTGTAGATTTTTCAGGGATTTCCGCAATTTTATACAAGAAGCAACATTAGTTACATATTTTCATTGTTTTATAAGGCTGAGGTCAGACTATGATTGTTTGAACGACGTTCGAAATGTTTGTTGTTGCTTTTAATGTAAAACTGGCAAAAAACAGTGAGAGCAAGAGCGGATGAACTTTTTGTAGGGCAATCAAAATTTGTTCATTTTTTAACGCTGCCCATGGCAGCATTCATCATTCAGAACAGTGTTTCTAGGTGGCGAAATAACGAGTATGCTGACTTTTAGTAGATAAAAAGTACTTTTTTGAGAAAAAGTATAGTACTTTTATACTATAACATAATAAAAAGAGTTGTATGAAACCCTTTTTCTTGGCAGGTTAATTTGCAAAATATACAGCTCAGTAAGCTGCATGATACAATTATAAGGTAGACTCGCATTTAAATGGCTGCTTTAACAACAAGTTTTGCAACAACAAAGCTGTGAGAACGCTAAACGTCAAATGATAAAGGCAACAATAACAATAAGAAAAATAAAATTCGACAAACCGATTTTGACATACAACTTCCTTTTTACTCCAACTTGAGCCTACCTTATAATTCTGCCATGAGTAAGCTGAAGAAATGAAAACAAAATTCCCATAAAAAGTATATGGAAATTTTTGACAGCGTTCAGGCCACGGAATTCTTTTCTCTAGGTAGTACGCTGTTGACGAAAAAAATTTGTGCAGTGCTGCCAAGTTCACAATCATGTGTAGAGAGCTAAAATGCCAGAATTTCGCTGGCAATTATATGCCCGTACATTTACTTGGCGTGAAAATTTGACATACAGCAATAAAAAAATAAGCAGTAAAGCTTAGTATGCTGCAGCATACTGTTGGGCATAAAATTCTATACGCGAAATTTTGGTGCTGAGTCAAAATTTTTGTGTGGTGAAAAAGCATTAGCTGTTAAGGTTGACAAATTCATATTTTAATTGCTGTAATTTGACTGCAAACTACATAAATTTGTTTAATAACAAATTCAACACATACTTACTGCTTATTTGTTCATTGTAAAATGTCGATTTTCTGCGATGATTGTGAACTTGGTCAGCACTGAGCAAATTTTTTCCATCAACAGCGTACTGCCTAGCGAAAAAAAATTCCGCTGCCTGCTCGCTGTCAAAAAATTTAATGTTGGAATTTCGTTTTCGTTTCTAGCATGAAGCAACTAACAAGGTGGTAGTGACAGCAGGCTTTATTCAAGCAGGCTATATTCACGTATAGCAAAGCAGCTATACGTATATTCACACACAGCAGGATATATTTCGCTTTCTTTTGTTGTATCATTTTGACAACCTACCCAATAAACAAAACGATTCACTAATGTTATCGTTTACGAATCGTTTCCTCGTACATTTCATTCATTAGCAATTATTAGTAGCGATTCATTTATAATATCGCGAGCGGGAGAAATTCCTCTTTCGTTAATGAATCGTCAAAACCGAAAAAAGCAATTCGTTAACGAGTCGCCAAAACTATTATAAGCAATTCGTTAACGAGTCGCCAAAACTATAAAAAGCAATTCTTTAACGAGTTTCCAAAACTAAGAGAAGCAATTCGATAACGAATCATATAAATTATATAAAAAACAAGAAATAAAATATAAAAAAAAAAAAAATAAAAACTAATTTCAAGCTTACCACGTCAAGACTCGAAACCACGTCTACTGAATGCTAGTCCGACACCTTACCCACTCAGTTTTTTCAGATGCTGAATATATTTTGCTTAATTGGCTTGTTAATAAAAGCCAGCATTCGCGGACATGGGTTCGAACCCCAACTTGGTAAAAAAAAAAAAATTTATTTTTTTGTTGTTTTTTTGTTATTAAGGTATTTTTTTTTAAAGATTTGGCTTTTCAAAAGTTTGAAATTATTTTTTTTATCATTTTTTGACCAACTTTTTTTCGGCTTCGTTATACATTCGTCAAAACCGGAAAAAGCAGAGTCGCCAAAACTAAAAAAAGCAATTCGTTAACGAGTTGCCAAAAACTATAAAAAGCAAAATATAAAAATATTAAAAGCAATTTGTTAACGAGTCGCCAAAACAACAAAAAGCAATTTGTTAACGAGAACTTATTCATATGAAAATCTTGAACAAATTATAAGTGGAAATTATTTATATGAAGAATAAGCACAAAATATCATAACAGAAGAAAAAATATTTCACAAAATTTTTTCATATAAAAATTTATGAAAATTTATATTTAAGTCTTTTTTCACTTAAAATTAAAAAAAAAAAACATAAAATTTAAAAAACAAAAATATTCGCTTAAATTATGTATTAAGAATAGAAAGTAGTAAAAAATAATTTTTTTTTTAAAAATTTGTATATTGAAAAGTCGGAAAAAATTGTTTTTTTTTGTTTCAAAACATCTTAAATGGAGTTTAGGTAAGTCATGATTTTAATCGGTTCTTTCTTTAATCATCAAGCCAACCTCTGATGAAGTCGGTATGAAACTATTCGAAAACTTTAAAAAAAACGATTCACAAGCGATTCGTTATCGAATCACCCCTCGCCACAATGTTTATTGGGTATAATCGCGAAAATAACTGTCACTACCACCTTGTTAGTTGCATTATGCGTTTCTTCAGCATACTGAGCTCATGGCAGAATTATAAGGTAAGGTCATCACGGAGAGGAATGGAGTAGAAAGCAGAATAAAGCTACATTGATGTCAAAATCAGCTGTTCATCGCGAATTTCCTTATGCTCACGTTTCGCAGTTGTTTTTAGGTTAAAACTGTTACAGGTTTTTTTTTGCAATTTCAAGACTTCTTTCACATTTTATAGTTTTTATTACACTTTTTATATAATATTTTCACTCAAATTAGCACAAATTTAACACCCGCGACCGCACTGTTTGCAACTTGGAAACATAAAATATTTTCTTCATTTGCAATTTCTACGAAATTCGTCGTTTTGACATTAATGTTGCTCCTCATTATCCACTCTTCGTTGACGCGTGAGAGCACTTAGCGCAGCGGGCCTACCTTATCATTGTATCATGACTGAGCTTAAGTATGTGTTGCTGTTGAATTTGTTATTAACCAAATTTATTTAGTTACAATTAAAGTTATTTCTGTTATTTGTTTGACCAAGTGCTATGCTTAATTATGTTTTGCATAATCACTATTTTATGTTTTTGACATGTGCCAGCCGTTTATATACGTTGCATGCGCTGCGAGGCTAATTGGACCATATGAGCAATTTTTTATAGTACGAAATAAGAAAGGAGGAGAAAAAGTAATGAAATTTATGAAATGTCAAAAATTTAACGCCATTCACTTCGCTGCCGTCTGACCGACCAGCATTCAAAATGTGAAAGAGAGTAGAAATAGTTCATTGAATGCCGTTCAAACGATCATCGTCTGACCTCAGCCAAAGAGAGTAGAAATAGTTCATTGAATGCCGTTCAAACGATCATCGTCTGACCTCAGCCTAACTTCTTCATTTCAAGCAATACTGCAATTGCAGGGAGAACCTTCGTATACGACGACATTTTTAAATTAACTTGCACATGTGGAAGCTGAAGCAACTTGTAGCTAATTGCAAATTTTTTCGAAGACAATATATATTCTCTACTTGCAAGTAATTACTTGCACGTGTGTACGCAGGGTAAGCGATTTTTTTTATGAAAAATATTGTTAAGCGGCGAATATAGCGAAAAAAACGCACCTATAGGTCACGTATATAAAAAAAAAAAATAATTTAAATTATTTTTGTTCGTTACTTATGGGTTTAAGCATTAAGCACATAGAGGTTCACATACAGGAAAATTAAAGAAATAAAAATATTTAATGTGTTCAGCTGAATTTGAATATCTCAAGAAATTTTGCATCATTTATAAGTATCGACCAGTCATTCAGTAAATTGAGTATATATATTCTAAATACTTATAATTGAAGCGAAGCGATTCTCTTGTATGCAGATTCATGCGTAGTTGAATCGCCTCACACTCTGCTTTGTGTGAGTGGATAGAATATGAGTATCGTGCGTTGAGGTTTGAATATTTACGTATACTTTTTTTTTAGGAATATACTATTTATGTTAAAAAAAAAAACCTTGACAAAGGCAAACCCATAGACGCACAAAAAAAAAAAATTAATGTTTAAGCACGCTACATTTATAGAGAAGATTTTGGCAGTGAAGATTTATTTAACGACGTTGAAGACGCCATATTTCTACTATAAAGGGCAAAGAAAAACGGAGAACAAAATGGATTATTGTCTAGGCAATTGTTGTACATTTCTTTAATAGAATTGGAAGCCTACATGCAAGGTGAAAATGATAAAATCGTACTTCAGATCAACCATGAGTCATCACAGACAATAGAATCTTGCAATTACCATATTTCAATAGAAAGTGAAATTGCTACTACTTTAGATTATAAGAACATCATTATCGAATTCGCAAAATACTAAAAAAAAAAAGAAGAAATCAGATGAAAATTCAGAAAAATTTCCGAGATCTGGTCAATAAAAATTTTTAATATTATTTGCAAATTTCAATGAATACCATGGACCATTTTGCCACTTCCAAGCCTTTGCGCAAGCGGCGATTGACCCCTTTCCTCCTCCTAGCTACGCTAGGGCTTGTTTTTAGCCTTAAAGATAAATGGTATTTGTAAGATTATTTCTAATCATCGCCATCGGGTTAGGAAACCCATATTATATAAACATTTTGCGACTTTCTCATGAAACACATGTATGTTATAACCTCAATCAATGTGCTTGTTTCGAATTAACAGTCAGTTCAAGTCTGAGGAACTTGCAACGTGTAAAGGCATTTTTTTCGTGTTACAAAGCGAGCAAATATTAATGTAACAACATCATAATTAAGGCTGCAGTAGTTACTTTGCTCCTTAAAGTTTGATAACAAGTCAATAATATTAAATCAATTTCAATATCTTGAGGCAAATTTTCACTTACAAATATACATACGCATATAAAAGTGAATTTAATATGCAGAGAGTAAAGTTCACACTAATTTCGGATATATTGTTTGGAATATGTTGCCTTGCCTCAGGCTACCGACCCATAAACACATCATTATCTTCATCATCATCATCATCATCATAATCATTATGATGAGCAGCATCAAAACACTAATCACCAGTTTACAAAGGAGAGTGTAGGAAAAATGGGAGCTTTTCTTCTACGCAAAGCCTACACTGTGAAATCTTATCTTATACTATTATACGAGCAATATTTATACACTTGTATATCGGTGATTCCATGTCAAATCGGATGCTTTTTGACGACTCAGATTTTTTCGAATTTTGTACGTCGATAGTAATTTAAAAAAAATAAAAATATTTGCATATTTCTTTTAATTTTTATTCTTTTTTTCGCAAGTTATACACTGTGGAAAATTAAAAAAAAAAAAACAATTAAAAAATTGTTATTTGGATGTATCCGAAAATAAAAGAATTTTTCTCTTCTGAAATTTCATGTTCCTGTCAAATTCCCACAACCATTCAGACATGAACCATTTCTCCAGAAATACGGATGTTCTGGCTTCTAGCCTTTGCAAGCCTATCGAAACAAACTTGGTATGTATATTGAAAAACTTCGGGTTGAATAAAGCTATTCTTCTGCTGAATATTTATACCAGACTGCCATTTGAAGCAAATGGCTTCATTGTTTTTCGAAATTTCTCCAGCCAAAGTTTTTCTAATATTGAACCTTGCCCAAAATAAATGGTTAAAACGTTTTTTTTTTCGCTAACTTTTTAGCTATTTAACGAAGTATTAAATTTATTTTTTCCAAAATATTTATTATTTTAATTTTTTCGTCTAATGAAAGATTTTTTCGCAGTGCCATTCTGGTAATCAAAACTTAATGAAAAACACTAGCTAAGCTGAGAACAACACAATGGAGGTGTTCATACGTCAGTCAAATGATTGAATCAATCAAAATTTGTTGTTGCTTTCCTATGTAAAAAAAAATTAACTTTATCTCAGAGCGAAAATGAACTCCAAAATCTTCTCTCGTCAGTCAAAATTTTGATTAAGCTCCAGACCTGCATCAATCAGTCAAAGGGTTGCATTATTTTACTTGTCTGCTTTTTAGTAGGCAATTATATCAAGAAAAGTAGTTAACTGAAAACAAAGGTAGTTTTTTGAAGTGAAAAAGCGGTGTAGTTTCTTTAGTTCCTGCCATAATTTCATTAATTCTTTTGTTATTTTATGACTTGCATGCGATGGTCATTCAAATAGGTATAATTGCCGGCGTATTGATTTCCTAATGTGATCAGTTTTAATCCTAAAAGATCAACTATATTTCCGCTATTGTTTTCCATTTTGTAAAATTATTATGCACATAAAGAAACACCCAAATAAAGTAATGCACACAGCACGATATGAATTCACAAAATAGTAGGTAGCAGAAAAGTAACAAATGCCTGCGTCGGAGTTTCAATCAAAAAATCGTGTGTGAGCAAGCGTCAATCAATATTTTCAGAGAGAGTTAAAGAGAGTAAAAAATCGCGATATACTTCAATCATTTGACTGATGTATGAACACCTACAATCACTAATGCCGTGGTTATGCTAGCCAAACATGATTGCCGAACATTTGGTGTTCATTTTCGTTTATTTATTCTCTTCGCTGAAATGTTTGTTTGGTGGTTATGCTTCTGTTTGCTGCACAGTTGCATCAATGTTATAATATTACAAAACACAAATTAAACAACAACCCTAATTTTTATGTATACACTTTTTAATACACTTTTTTACACTTCGGTCAAGCTGCGACTCCAAGTAAATACCATTCCTACATAAAATATATTAAATTAAATACAACACAACAAAAAGAATTGATGGAAATTAATCTGCAATTTGATTTAAGACTAATTTTTTGGAGTAAACTTGTGAAGGCACAAAATTGTTAGTGTTTATTTGGAGCGACAATAAATACTGAAAATTTTTGCTCAACACATGTTGTTCGACTTTTTCTTAATGTCTGTTCTTTGTTTTTAAGGTTGCTTGTTATTTAAAATAAGTTGCTTTATAACTTATTTAAGTTTTGATTACTTTTTGCTACTTTTTTGATGCTTTTATGGAAAATGACTGCAACACCGGAAAGTTCGGCATGTTTGCTGTTTCAATCACCAATCAAAAATGTTCGGTCTGAGAGCGAGAGAATGAATTTGAGAAAAAGTTAATTTCTCACTTTACACGAGAAACAATAACAACAAAAAATGTTCGGCAATCTTGTTTGGCTAGCATAACCACGGCATAAGCAATCAAAGACACACAATAACATGAAAAGGCATTAGAATGTGTTAAAAGGGGAATCCACGATTTCATTGGAATTCTCGGTTGCGTATTAGTTTGTTAAAAAAGTGTTATGTGTTCGCTTAGAGAGTACGAAAGTCCGAAATGTTTAAAAATCCGCGTCCGTGTGCCCGCGTCGATGGCAGAATTATAAGGTAGGGTCGACTCGGAGAGGAATGGAGTAGAAAGCAGAATAAAGCGAGATTGGTGTCAAAATCAGCTGTTCATCGCGAATTTCTTTATGCTCACGTTTCGCAGTTGTTTTTAGGTTAAAACTGTTACAGGTTTTTTTTTGCAATTTTAAGACTTCTTTCACAGTTTATAGATTTTATTACACTTTTTTTATAATATTTTCACTCAAATTAGCACAAATTTACCACCCGCGACCCGCGAAATGTTTGCAACTTGGAAACATAAAATATTTTCTTCACTTGCAATTTCTACGAAATTCGGCGATTTGACATATATGTTCCTTCTCATTATCCACTCTTCGTTGACGAGTGAGAGCACTCAGCGAAGCGGCCCTACCTTATCATTGTATCATGATCGAGGGTATTTTGTTCTAATCATGTAGCGAAAAGCTTGTGTCTAGGAAATTTGTACGGCTTAGGGAGGTGCCCGCTTATGGAAGGTGTCCGCGAGCAAAGGATTTACTGTATATTATTTTAAAATTTTTTTTAGTAGCTTTGTTTTTACTATATTGCTGTTTTTTTAATATACCGTTGAAAGTACAAAAAATATTGAAACCCCAGTTTTGATTAAAAATAAAAGTTTTTGTATGTAAAAATTGTGTTGGCAGTTTTTAAAAAATTCTTTTTAAATAGTAAGCATTAATTCTGCATTGTAGGATTTAGGCGAATGCATTAAGAATGAATGCTCAATACGACAATGTTTTCAAAACGTTAAAAAAATAGTGGTGCTGACGTTGAGTGTGAATGAAATTTTTAGTGGCCAAAAAAATTAAAATTTTTCATTAAAGTGTTGGCAAAAAAACTACACCACAAAGTAGATAGAACAATTCGAGATCTCTCCGCGATTAAAGGAAAAATAAAAACTGGAATTTGAGAGAGCTTTGATTTCATCCGAACACTTTCAGGCAACCGACAGAAGCTAATGTTTACGTTCCGAAACTAAAAATAATTCCGACAACCGACAGAAAACAGTCTCTTAATAGAAAAAGAAATGTTGCCTATAGCATTAACTATGATATAATAATTACGAGGTAGGAGTGACAGTTTTGTAGGCGGTCAGGAGTTGTCAAAAATTCATCAAAAAAGAGAAAACGACCAAGCAGCAAAACAGATCGCAAGTTATACTTTGTATTGATTTTGACAATTTCTGGTCGGCGCTCTGAAAAAAAAGCCAGTTGTCAAGGCTACCTATTATAATTATATCAGGGCCTTACCAAACAGAAAATTAAGTGCAGCAACAAGATGTCAAAAGATGTTTTTTGTTGTTTTTGGGAAATTTTTGTGGGATGCTTTTGGCAAGTGTCAAAATTTCCTTGCAAGTAGCGCTTGAAGTAGGCTGCAAGTTTGAAAATGTGAGCGTGTTAGTAGAAATGTTTGCATGAATTGAGTTTTTCGAACTTGCACTTGCATGTGTGGACGCAGGGTTAGCTAACCCGGACCCGGACCCATTCAAACATTTTTACTTCTTCGAAGGAAATTTCAGGGACAGTGAATTTTGTCACTTGCTGCAAGTAAATAATGTAAGTAAAGTAAGATAAAAGTCATATTTTTCTTGTGCTTTTGTAGATTTTTCAGGGATTTCCGCAATTTTATACAAGAAGCAACATTAGTTACATATTTTCATTGTTTTATAAGGCTGAGGTCAGACTATGATTGTTTGAACGACGTTCGAAATGTTTGTTGTTGCTTTTAATGTAAAACTGGCAAAAAACAGTGAGAGCAAGAGCGGATGAACTTTTTGTAGGGCAATCAAAATTTGTTCATTTTTTAACGCTGCCCATGGCAGCATTCATCATTCAGAACAGTGTTTCTAGGTGGCGAAATAACGAGTATGCTGACTTTTAGTAGATAAAAAGTACTTTTTTGAGAAAAAGTATAGTACTTTTATACTATAACATAATAAAAAGAGTTGTATGAAACCCTTTTTCTTGGCAGGTTAATTTGCAAAATATACAGCTCAGTAAGCTGCATGATACAATTATAAGGTAGACTCGCATTTAAATGGCTGCTTTAACAACAAGTTTTGCAACAACAAAGCTGTGAGAACGCTAAACGTCAAATGATAAAGGCAACAATAACAATAAGAAAAATAAAATTCGACAAACCGATTTTGACATACAACTTCCTTTTTACTCCAACTTGAGCCTACCTTATAATTCTGCCATGAGTAAGCTGAAGAAATGAAAACAAAATTCCCATAAAAAGTATATGGGAATTTTTGACAGCGTTCAGGCCACGGAATTCTTTTCTCTAGGTAGTACGCTGTTGACGAAAAAAATTTGTGCAGTGCTGCCAAGTTCACAATCATGTGTAGAGAGCTAAAATGCCAGAATTTCGCTGGCAATTATATGCCCGTACATTTACTTGGCGTGAAAATTTGACATACAGCAATAAAAAAATAAGCAGTAAAGCTTAGTATGCTGCAGCATACTGTTGGGCATAAAATTCTATACGCGAAATTTTGGTGCTGAGTCAAAATTTTTGTGTGGTGAAAAAGCATTAGCTGTTAAGGTTGACAAATTCATATTTTAATTGCTGTAATTTGACTGCAAACTACATAAATTTGTTTAATAACAAATTCAACACATACTTACTGCTTATTTGTTCATTGTAAAATGTCGATTTTCTGCGATGATTGTAAACTTGGTCAGCACTGAGCAAATTTTTTCCATCAACAGCGTACTGCCTAGCGAAAAAAAATTCCGCTGCCTGCTCGCTGTCAAAAAATTTAATGTTGGAATTTCGTTTTCGTTTCTAGCATGAAGCAACTAACAAGGTGGTAGTGACAGCAGGCTTTATTCAAGCAGGCTATATTCACGTATAGCAAAGCAGCTATACGTATATTCACACACAGCAGGATATATTTCGCTTTCTTTTGTTGTATCATTTTGACAACCTACCCAATAAACAAAACGATTCACTAATGTTATCGTTTACGAATCGTTTCCTCGTACATTTCATTCATTAGCAATTATTAGTAGCGATTCATTTATAATATCGCGAGCGGGAGAAATTCCTCTTTCGTTAATGAATCGTCAAAACCGAAAAAAGCAATTCGTTAACGAGTCGCCAAAACTATTATAAGCAATTCGTTAACGAGTCGCCAAAACTATAAAAAGCAATTCTTTAACGAGTTTCCAAAACTAAGAGAAGCAATTCGATAACGAATCATATAAATTATATAAAAAACAAGAAATAAAATATAAAAAAAAAAAAAATAAAAACTAATTTCAAGCTTACCACGTCAAGACTCGAAACCACGTCTACTGAATGCTAGTCCGACACCTTACCCACTCAGTTTTTTCAGATGCTGAATATATTTTGCTTAATTGGCTTGTTAATAAAAGCCAGCATTCGCGGACATGGGTTCGAACCCCAACTTGGTAAAAAAAAAAAAATTTATTTTTTTGTTGTTTTTTTGTTATTAAGGTATTTTTTTTTAAAAGATTTGGCTTTTCAAAAGTTTGAAATTATTTTTTTTATCATTTTTTGACCAACTTTTTTTCGGCTTCGTTATACATTCGTCAAAACCGGAAAAAGCAGAGTCGCCAAAACTAAAAAAAGCAATTCGTTAACGAGTCGCCAAAAACTATAAAAAGCAAAATATAAAAATATTAAAAGCAATTTGTTAACGAGTCGCCAAAACAACAAAAAGCAATTTGTTAACGAGAACTTATTCATATGAAAATCTTGAACAAATTATAAGTGGAAATTATTTATATGAAGAATAAGCACAAAATATCATAACAGAAGAAAAAATATTTCACAAAATTTTTTCATATAAAAATTTATGAAAATTTATATTTAAGTCTTTTTACACTTAAAATTAAAAAAAAAAAACATAAAATTTAAAAAACAAAAATATTCGCTTAAATTATGTATTAAGAATAGAAAGTAGTAAAAAATAATTTTTTTTTTAAAAATTTGTATATTGAAAAGTCGGAAAAAATTGTTTTTTTTTGTTTCAAAACATCTTAAATGGAGTTTAGGTAAGTCATGATTTTAATCGGTTCTTTCTTTAATCATCAAGCCAACCTCTGATGAAGTCGGTATGAAACTATTCGAAAACTTTAAAAAAAACGATTCACAAGCGATTCGTTATCGAATCACCCCTCGCCACAATGTTTATTGGGTATAATCGCGAAAATAACTGTCACTACCACCTTGTTAGTTGCATTATGCGTTTCTTCAGCATACTGAGCTCATGGCAGAATTATAAGGTAAGGTCATCACGGAGAGGAATGGAGTAGAAAGCAGAATAAAGCTACATTGATGTCAAAATCAGCTGTTCATCGCGAATTTCCTTATGCTCACGTTTCGCAGTTGTTTTTAGGTTAAAACTGTTACAGGTTTTTTTTTGCAATTTCAAGACTTCTTTCACATTTTATAGTTTTTATTACACTTTTTATATAATATTTTCACTCAAATTAGCACAAATTTAACACCCGCGACCGCACTGTTTGCAACTTGGAAACATAAAATATTTTCTTCATTTGCAATTTCTACGAAATTCGTCGTTTTGACATTAATGTTGCTCCTCATTATCCACTCTTCGTTGACGCGTGAGAGCACTTAGCGCAGCGGGCCTACCTTATCATTGTATCATGACTGAGCTTAAGTATGTGTTGCTGTTGAATTTGTTATTAACCAAATTTATTTAGTTACAATTAAAGTTATTTCTGTTATTTGTTTGACCAAGTGCTATGCTTAATTATGTTTTGCATAATCACTATTTTATGTTTTTGACATGTGCCAGCCGTTTATATACGTTGCATGCGCTGCGAGGCTAATTGGACCATATGAGCAATTTTTTATAGTACGAAATAAGAAAGGAGGAGAAAAAGTAATGAAATTTATGAAATGTCAAAAATTTAACGCCATTCACTTCGCTGCCGTCTGACCGACCAGCATTCAAAATGTGAAAGAGAGTAGAAATAGTTCATTGAATGCGGTTCAAACGATCATCGTCTGACCTCAGCCAAAGAGAGTAGAAATAGTTCATTGAATGCCGTTCAAACGATCATCGTCTGACCTCAGCCTAACTTCTTCATTTCAAGCAATACTGCAATTGCAGGGAGAACCTTCGTATACGACGACATTTTTAAATTAACTTGCACATGTGGAAGCTGAAGCAACTTGTAGCTAATTGCAAATTTTTTCGAAGACAATATATATTCTCTACTTGCAAGTAATTACTTGCACGTGTGTACGCAGGGTAAGCGATTTTTTTTATGAAAAATATTGTTAAGCGGCGAATATAGCGAAAAAAACGCACCTATAGGTCACGTATATAAAAAAAAAAATAATTTAAATTATTTTTGTTCGTTACTTATGGGTTTAAGCATTAAGCACATAGAGGTTCACATACAGGAAAATTAAAGAAATAAAAATATTTAATGTGTTCAGCTGAATTTGAATATCTCAAGAAATTTTGCATCATTTATAAGTATCGACCAGTCATTCAGTAAATTGAGTATATATATTCTAAATACTTATAATTGAAGCGAAGCGATTCTCTTGTATGCAGATTCATGCGTAGTTGAATCGCCTCACACTCTGCTTTGTGTGAGTGGATAGAATATGAGTATCGTGCGTTGAGGTTTGAATATTTACGTATACTTTTTTTTTAGGAATATACTATTTATGTTAAAAAAAAAAACCTTGACAAAGGCAAACCCATAGACGCACAAAAAAAAAAATTAATGTTTAAGCACGCTACATTTATAGAGAAGATTTTGGCAGTGAAGATTTATTTAACGACGTTGAAGACGCCATATTTCTACTATAAAGGGCAAAGAAAAACGGAGAACAAAATGGATTATTGTCTAGGCAATTGTTGTACATTTCTTTAATAGAATTGGAAGCCTACATGCAAGGTGAAAATGATAAAATCGTACTTCAGATCAACCATGAGTCATCACAGACAATAGAATCTTGCAATTACCATATTTCAATAGAAAGTGAAATTGCTACTACTTTAGATTATAAGAACATCATTATCGAATTCGCAAAATACTAAAAAAAAAAAGAAGAAATCAGATGAAAATTCAGAAAAATTTCCGAGATCTGGTCAATAAAAATTTTTAATATTATTTGCAAATTTCAATGAATACCATGGACCATTTTGCCACTTCCAAGCCTTTGCGCAAGCGGCGATTGACCCCTTTCCTCCTCCTAGCTACGCTAGGGCTTGTTTTTAGCCTTAAAGATAAATGGTATTTGTAAGATTATTTCTAATCATCGCCATCGGGTTAGGAAACCCATATTATATAAACATTTTGCGACTTTCTCATGAAACACATGTATGTTATAACCTCAATCAATGTGCTTGTTTCGAATTAACAGTCAGTTCAAGTCTGAGGAACTTGCAACGTGTAAAGGCATTTTTTTCGTGTTACAAAGCGAGCAAATATTAATGTAACAACATCATAATTAAGGCTGCAGTAGTTACTTTGCTCCTTAAAGTTTGATAACAAGTCAATAATATTAAATCAATTTCAATATCTTGAGGCAAATTTTCACTTACAAATATACATACGCATATAAAAGTGAATTTAATATGCAGAGAGTAAAGTTCACACTAATTTCGGATATATTGTTTGGAATATGTTGCCTTGCCTCAGGCTACCGACCCATAAACACATCATTATCTTCATCATCATCATCATCATCATAATCATTATGATGAGCAGCATCAAAACACTAATCACCAGTTTACAAAGGAGAGTGTAGGAAAAATGGGAGCTTTTCTTCTACGCAAAGCCTACACTGTGAAATCTTATCTTATACTATTATACGAGCAATATTTATACACTTGTATATCGGTGATTCCATGTCAAATCGGATGCTTTTTGACGACTCAGATTTTTTCGAATTTTGTACGTCGATAGTAATTTAAAAAAAATAAAAATATTTGCATATTTCTTTTAATTTTTATTCTTTTTTTCGCAAGTTATACACTGTGGAAAATTAAAAAAAAAAAAACAATTAAAAAATTGTTATTTGGATGTATCCGAAAATAAAAGAATTTTTCTCTTCTGAAATTTCATGTTCCTGTCAAATTCCCACAACCATTCAGACATGAACCATTTCTCCAGAAATACGGATGTTCTGGCTTCTAGCCTTTGCAAGCCAATCGAAACAAACTTGGTATGTATATTGAAAAACTTCGGGTTGAATAAAGCTATTCTTCTGCTGAATATTTATACCAGACTGCCATTTGAAGCAAATGGCTTCATTGTTTTTCGAAATTTCTCCAGCCAAAGTTTTTCTAATATTGAACCTTGCCCAAAATAAATGGTTAAAACGTTTTTTTTTTCGCTAACTTTTTAGCTATTTAACGAAGTATTAAATTTATTTTTTCCAAAATATTTATTATTTTAATTTTTTCGTCTAATGAAAGATTTTTTCGCAGTGCCATTCTGGTAATCAAAACTTAATGAAAAACACTAGCTAAGCTGAGAACAACACAATGGAGGTGTTCATACGTCAGTCAAATGATTGAATCAATCAAAATTTGTTGTTGCTTTCCTATGTAAAAAAAAATTAACTTTATCTCAGAGCGAAAATGAACTCCAAAATCTTCTCTCGTCAGTCAAAATTTTGATTAAGCTCCAGACCTGCATCAATCAGTCAAAGGGTTGCATTATTTTACTTGTCTGCTTTTTAGTAGGCAATTATATCAAGAAAAGTAGTTAACTGAAAACAAAGGTAGTTTTTTGAAGTGAAAAAGCGGTGTAGTTTCTTTAGTTCCTGCCATAATTTCATTAATTCTTTTGTTATTTTATGACTTGCATGCGATGGTCATTCAAATAGGTATAATTGCCGGCGTATTGATTTCCTAATGTGATCAGTTTTAATCCTAAAAGATCAACTATATTTCCGCTATTGTTTTCCATTTTGTAAAATTATTATGCACATAAAGAAACACCCAAATAAAGTAATGCACACAGCACGATATGAATTCACAAAATAGTAGGTAGCAGAAAAGTAACAAATGCCTGCGTCGGAGTTTCAATCAAAAAATCGTGTGTGAGCAAGCGTCAATCAATATTTTCAGAGAGAGTTAAAGAGAGTAAAAAATCGCGATATACTTCAATCATTTGACTGATGTATGAACACCTACAATCACTAATGCCGTGGTTATGCTAGCCAAACATGATTGCCGAACATTTGGTGTTCATTTTCGTTTATTTATTCTCTTCGCTGAAATGTTTGTTTGGTGGTTATGCTTCTGTTTGCTGCACAGTTGCATCAATGTTATAATATTACAAAACACAAATTAAACAACAACCCTAATTTTTATGTATACACTTTTTAATACACTTTTTTACACTTCGGTCAAGCTGCGACTCCAAGTAAATACCATTCCTACATAAAATATATTAAATTAAATACAACACAACAAAAAGAATTGATGGAAATTAATCTGCAATTTGATTTAAGACTAATTTTTTGGAGTAAACTTGTGAAGGCACAAAATTGTTAGTGTTTATTTGGAGCGACAATAAATACTGAAAATTTTTGCTCAACACATGTTGTTCGACTTTTTCTTAATGTCTGTTCTTTGTTTTTAAGGTTGCTTGTTATTTAAAATAAGTTGCTTTATAACTTATTTAAGTTTTGATTACTTTTTGCTACTTTTTTGATGCTTTTATGGAAAATGACTGCAACACCGGAAAGTTCGGCATGTTTGCTGTTTCAATCACCAATCAAAAATGTTCGGTCTGAGAGCGAGAGAATGAATTTGAGAAAAAGTTAATTTCTCACTTTACACGAGAAACAATAACAACAAAAAATGTTCGGCAATCTTGTTTGGCTAGCATAACCACGGCATAAGCAATCAAAGACACACAATAACATGAAAAGGCATTAGAATGTGTTAAAAGGGGAATCCACGATTTCATTGGAATTCTCGGTTGCGTATTAGTTTGTTAAAAAAGTGTTATGTGTTCGCTTAGAGAGTACGAAAGTCCGAAATGTTTAAAAATCCGCGTCCGTGTGCCCGCGTCGATGGCAGAATTATAAGGTAGGGTCGACTCGGAGAGGAATGGAGTAGAAAGCAGAATAAAGCGAGATTGGTGTCAAAATCAGCTGTTCATCGCGAATTTCTTTATGCTCACGTTTCGCAGTTGTTTTTAGGTTAAAACTGTTACAGGTTTTTTTTTGCAATTTTAAGACTTCTTTCACAGTTTATAGATTTTATTACACTTTTTTTATAATATTTTCACTCAAATTAGCACAAATTTACCACCCGCGACCCGCGAAATGTTTGCAACTTGGAAACATAAAATATTTTCTTCACTTGCAATTTCTACGAAATTCGGCGATTTGACATATATGTTCCTTCTCATTATCCACTCTTCGTTGACGAGTGAGAGCACTCAGCGAAGCGGCCCTACCTTATCATTGTATCATGATCGAGGGTATTTTGTTCTAATCATGTAGCGAAAAGCTTGTGTCTAGGAAATTTGTACGGCTTAGGGAGGTGCCCGCTTATGGAAGGTGTCCGCGAGCAAAGGATTTACTGTATATTATTTTAAAATTTTTTTTAGTAGCTTTGTTTTTACTATATTGCTGTTTTTTTAATATACCGTTGAAAGTACAAAAAATATTGAAACCCCAGTTTTGATTAAAAATAAAAGTTTTTGTATGTAAAAATTGTGTTGGCAGTTTTTAAAAAATTCTTTTTAAATAGTAAGCATTAATTCTGCATTGTAGGATTTAGGCGAATGCATTAAGAATGAATGCTCAATACGACAATGTTTTCAAAACGTTAAAAAAATAGTGGTGCTGACGTTGAGTGTGAATGAAATTTTTAGTGGCCAAAAAAATTAAAATTTTTCATTAAAGTGTTGGCAAAAAAACTACACCACAAAGTAGATAGAACAATTCGAGATCTCTCCGCGATTAAAGGAAAAATAAAAACTGGAATTTGAGAGAGCTTTGATTTCATCCGAACACTTTCAGGCAACCGACAGAAGCTAATGTTTACGTTCCGAAACTAAAAATAATTCCGACAACCGACAGAAAACAGTCTCTTAATAGAAAAAGAAATGTTGCCTATAGCATTAACTATGATATAATAATTACGAGGTAGGAGTGACAGTTTTGTAGGCGGTCAGGAGTTGTCAAAAATTCATCAAAAAAGAGAAAACGACCAAGCAGCAAAACAGATCGCAAGTTATACTTTGTATTGATTTTGACAATTTCTGGTCGGCGCTCTGAAAAAAAAGCCAGTTGTCAAGGCTACCTATTATAATTATATCAGGGCCTTACCAAACAGAAAATTAAGTGCAGCAACAAGATGTCAAAAGATGTTTTTTGTTGTTTTTGGGAAATTTTTGTGGGATGCTTTTGGCAAGTGTCAAAATTTCCTTGCAAGTAGCGCTTGAAGTAGGCTGCAAGTTTGAAAATGTGAGCGTGTTAGTAGAAATGTTTGCATGAATTGAGTTTTTCGAACTTGCACTTGCATGTGTGGACGCAGGGTTAGCTAACCCGGACCCGGACCCATTCAAACATTTTTACTTCTTCGAAGGAAATTTCAGGGACAGTGAATTTTGTCACTTGCTGCAAGTAAATAATGTAAGTAAAGTAAGATAAAAGTCATATTTTTCTTGTGCTTTTGTAGATTTTTCAGGGATTTCCGCAATTTTATACAAGAAGCAACATTAGTTACATATTTTCATTGTTTTATAAGGCTGAGGTCAGACTATGATTGTTTGAACGACGTTCGAAATGTTTGTTGTTGCTTTTAATGTAAAACTGGCAAAAAACAGTGAGAGCAAGAGCGGATGAACTTTTTGTAGGGCAATCAAAATTTGTTCATTTTTTAACGCTGCCCATGGCAGCATTCATCATTCAGAACAGTGTTTCTAGGTGGCGAAATAACGAGTATGCTGACTTTTAGTAGATAAAAAGTACTTTTTTGAGAAAAAGTATAGTACTTTTATACTATAACATAATAAAAAGAGTTGTATGAAACCCTTTTTCTTGGCAGGTTAATTTGCAAAATATACAGCTCAGTAAGCTGCATGATACAATTATAAGGTAGACTCGCATTTAAATGGCTGCTTTAACAACAAGTTTTGCAACAACAAAGCTGTGAGAACGCTAAACGTCAAATGATAAAGGCAACAATAACAATAAGAAAAATAAAATTCGACAAACCGATTTTGACATACAACTTCCTTTTTACTCCAACTTGAGCCTACCTTATAATTCTGCCATGAGTAAGCTGAAGAAATGAAAACAAAATTCCCATAAAAAGTATATGGAAATTTTTGACAGCGTTCAGGCCACGGAATTCTTTTCTCTAGGTAGTACGCTGTTGACGAAAAAAATTTGTGCAGTGCTGCCAAGTTCACAATCATGTGTAGAGAGCTAAAATGCCAGAATTTCGCTGGCAATTATATGCCCGTACATTTACTTGGCGTGAAAATTTGACATACAGCAATAAAAAAATAAGCAGTAAAGCTTAGTATGCTGCAGCATACTGTTGGGCATAAAATTCTATACGCGAAATTTTGGTGCTGAGTCAAAATTTTTGTGTGGTGAAAAAGCATTAGCTGTTAAGGTTGACAAATTCATATTTTAATTGCTGTAATTTGACTGCAAACTACATAAATTTGTTTAATAACAAATTCAACACATACTTACTGCTTATTTGTTCATTGTAAAATGTCGATTTTCTGCGATGATTGTGAACTTGGTCAGCACTGAGCAAATTTTTTCCATCAACAGCGTACTGCCTAGCGAAAAAAAATTCCGCTGCCTGCTCGCTGTCAAAAAATTTAATGTTGGAATTTCGTTTTCGTTTCTAGCATGAAGCAACTAACAAGGTGGTAGTGACAGCAGGCTTTATTCAAGCAGGCTATATTCACGTATAGCAAAGCAGCTATACGTATATTCACACACAGCAGGATATATTTCGCTTTCTTTTGTTGTATCATTTTGACAACCTACCCAATAAACAAAACGATTCACTAATGTTATCGTTTACGAATCGTTTCCTCGTACATTTCATTCATTAGCAATTATTAGTAGCGATTCATTTATAATATCGCGAGCGGGAGAAATTCCTCTTTCGTTAATGAATCGTCAAAACCGAAAAAAGCAATTCGTTAACGAGTCGCCAAAACTATTATAAGCAATTCGTTAACGAGTCGCCAAAACTATAAAAAGCAATTCTTTAACGAGTTTCCAAAACTAAGAGAAGCAATTCGATAACGAATCATATAAATTATATAAAAAACAAGAAATAAAATATAAAAAAAAAAAAAATAAAAACTAATTTCAAGCTTACCACGTCAAGACTCGAAACCACGTCTACTGAATGCTAGTCCGACACCTTACCCACTCAGTTTTTTCAGATGCTGAATATATTTTGCTTAATTGGCTTGTTAATAAAAGCCAGCATTCGCGGACATGGGTTCGAACCCCAACTTGGTAAAAAAAAAAAATTTATTTTTTTGTTGTTTTTTTGTTATTAAGGTATTTTTTTTAAAAGATTTGGCTTTTCAAAAGTTTGAAATTATTTTTTTTATCATTTTTTGACCAACTTTTTTTCGGCTTCGTTATACATTCGTCAAAACCGGAAAAAGCAGAGTCGCCAAAACTAAAAAAAGCAATTCGTTAACGAGTCGCCAAAAACTATAAAAAGCAAAATATAAAAATATTAAAAGCAATTTGTTAACGAGTCGCCAAAACAACAAAAAGCAATTTGTTAACGAGAACTTATTCATATGAAAATCTTGAACAAATTATAAGTGGAAATTATTTATATGAAGAATAAGCACAAAATATCATAACAGAAGAAAAAATATTTCACAAAATTTTTTCATATAAAAATTTATGAAAATTTATATTTAAGTCTTTTTTCACTTAAAATTAAAAAAAAAAAACATAAAATTTAAAAAACAAAAATATTCGCTTAAATTATGTATTAAGAATAGAAAGTAGTAAAAAATAATTTTTTTTTTTAAAAATTTGTATATTGAAAAGTCGGAAAAAATTGTTTTTTTTTGTTTCAAAACATCTTAAATGGAGTTTAGGTAAGTCATGATTTTAATCGGTTCTTTCTTTAATCATCAAGCCAACCTCTGATGAAGTCGGTATGAAACTATTCGAAAACTTTAAAAAAAACGATTCACAAGCGATTCGTTATCGAATCACCCCTCGCCACAATGTTTATTGGGTATAATCGCGAAAATAACTGTCACTACCACCTTGTTAGTTGCATTATGCGTTTCTTCAGCATACTGAGCTCATGGCAGAATTATAAGGTAAGGTCATCACGGAGAGGAATGGAGTAGAAAGCAGAATAAAGCTACATTGATGTCAAAATCAGCTGTTCATCGCGAATTTCCTTATGCTCACGTTTCGCAGTTGTTTTTAGGTTAAAACTGTTACAGGTTTTTTTTTGCAATTTCAAGACTTCTTTCACATTTTATAGTTTTTATTACACTTTTTATATAATATTTTCACTCAAATTAGCACAAATTTAACACCCGCGACCGCACTGTTTGCAACTTGGAAACATAAAATATTTTCTTCATTTGCAATTTCTACGAAATTCGTCGTTTTGACATTAATGTTGCTCCTCATTATCCACTCTTCGTTGACGCGTGAGAGCACTTAGCGCAGCGGGCCTACCTTATCATTGTATCATGACTGAGCTTAAGTATGTGTTGCTGTTGAATTTGTTATTAACCAAATTTATTTAGTTACAATTAAAGTTATTTCTGTTATTTGTTTGACCAAGTGCTATGTTTAATTATGTTTTGCATAATCACTATTTTATGTTTTTGACATGTGCCAGCCGTTTATATACGTTGCATGCGCTGCGAGGCTAATTGGACCATATGAGCAATTTTTTATAGTACGAAATAAGAAAGGAGGAGAAAAAGTAATGAAATTTATGAAATGTCAAAAATTTAACGCCATTCACTTCGCTGCCGTCTGACCGACCAGCATTCAAAATGTGAAAGAGAGTAGAAATAGTTCATTGAATGCCGTTCAAACGATCATCGTCTGACCTCAGCCAAAGAGCGTAGAAATAGTTCATTGAATGCCGTTCAAACGATCATCGTCTGACCTCAGCCTAACTTCTTCATTTCAAGCAATACTGCAATTGCAGGGAGAACCTTCGTATACGACGACATTTTTAAATTAACTTGCACATGTGGAAGCTGAAGCAACTTGTAGCTAATTGCAAATTTTTTCGAAGACAATATATATTCTCTACTTGCAAGTAATTACTTGCACGTGTGTACGCAGGGTAAGCGATTTTTTTTATGAAAAATATTGTTAAGCGGCGAATATAGCGAAAAAAACGCACCTATAGGTCACGTATATAAAAAAAAAATAATTTAAATTATTTTTGTTCGTTACTTATGGGTTTAAGCATTAAGCACATAGAGGTTCACATACAGGAAAATTAAAGAAATAAAAATATTTAATGTGTTCAGCTGAAATTAACGAAAAAAGAAATAATTAAAGTTCGTTAGTTATTTTTATTCGCTACAGTAGATTGCCACATTAAAAGTGAGAAACTTATCTCTGTGTGTGGCATCAAATTTGTGTGTGGTTTAATTACACTTCATGCTGGTAAAGTTTTTTTTTTCTGATAAAGACCCGAAGAATTTAAAATTCCCTCAGTCATTT
The DNA here is from genome assembly GCA_914767935.1 of Coremacera marginata. Classification (NCBI taxonomy): domain Eukaryota; kingdom Metazoa; phylum Arthropoda; class Insecta; order Diptera; family Sciomyzidae; genus Coremacera; species Coremacera marginata. The sequence continues at coordinate 167,085,157 of OU612046.1, forward strand.
TATACCCGTATATAAAAATGTGTTTTCTTTCCCACACAAGCTGAAGTCTTTAAAAGGATTTCCAGGAGATATATTTTACTGCAGGCATGAAAAAATATTACGGAATTTATTGGATACTTTGATAGCCTAGGCGACTGTTATCCTTCGTTCGAAATATTTTCAATCATGCATCGCACTTGCATGTCCTTGCATGTCCATACAAAAAGAGTGAAATAATAACTACATATAACATATAAGTTAAAATGCTTTATAGAATTATAAATGCTGAAAACTGATCCGAAATCGATAACCATTTTATGTCGTAATGCATGAAAGGGGATATATTGTGAATAAGCTGTCAACAACATTGAAATATTAAATGGAAACATTTTGAGCGCGCTGCACTAAATCCAGATATAAGAAGCTTTTCCAAAACACACAACAGCGAATTGTTGTTCATCAAAGTGAAGGAATTGTGAAAATGTGATATTGTTATTTGCACTAGTACCTGGAAGGCGTACAGAACGGATACTTTACAAGGTGTCTGAAGGCGTTACTCTTGCCAAACCCCGGTTACAGAGACACGTTTGTTGTGTTGCCAACAGTTTTTTTTTTTTTTTTTTTTCGTTGATTGTTGGTTTTTTCGCCTTGAAGGTAAGGCATTTATTAATGTTCATATACGCTTGAGTACGTCGAGTAATTGTTCTTGTGGTTGTTTTTGGGTATATTATATTATTTTTGGGTATATTTGGTTTTTTTGCTCGTTTTAACTCAAGATAAAATTTCGCTACAGCTGTTATGTTTTCTTTACGATGATAATATATTCTGGTTCTCTACAATAATATATGTTATAGATGTAAAAGATGTATTTGTGGCAGCAGTTGAAAGTGCTACTTATCTCATATTTTATTTATTTTCACGCAGTTTCATTAAATTTAGCTTAAAAAATATCTAAAGATATCTTACGATACAGAAAAATTTAAAAAAAAAAAAAAACCGACTACAAAATCACTACTAAGTAAAAAATAATTTTAAAAATACTTTTCCTTTTAATTTCATGGTCATATTTGATAATTTATTTAAACATATTATTACATATGAAATCTTATTATCTTAATTTTTTTTTCTTATTTGTTTTATTATCATAAATATATTCATTTCTTAATAAATTTAAAAGCTTTAAAGGTCGGTGCTAATATAATCAGACTTTAAATCAGAAGCGCCAACTTCAAAGCATTTGTATTCATCAAAAAATTGATATATTTATGAGAATAAAGTAAATAAGAAAAAAATTAAGATAATAAGATTTCAAAAATAATATGTTTAAATAAATTATCAAATATGACAAAGAAATTAAAAGGAAAAGTATTTTTAAAATTATTTTTTACTTTGTAGTGATTTTGTAGTCGGTTGTTTTTTTTTTTGAAAATTTTTATTTCTTCCTTTTTAGAGAATATGACAAATTTCGAAAAAAGAGTATAAACAACATAAATAAAATTGTTCCGAAAAAATTTGTTCTATTAAATTCTGAAAGTTTGTTGGTTATTTCAAATATCTGCCTCTTAAATTTAAATTATATGTCACATGTTTTGAAATTATTATACCCATTCTTGTAACGAGTTTTATTACCCTAGTGTCAATATTATTCGAGATATAGTGTTTTTCTAATATTTCGACGCCCCTTTGTTAAATAAGCGCCCACTTTCTTGAGCGTTATTTCCAATAATTGTGCCTACCTCTGTACTTTATTTCAGTACCCCAGCGTCAATATTAACTGCGATAGTGTTTATCTAGTATTGCCACGCCCATTTATCGAATAACGCATACTTTATTGACCATAATTTTTAGTAATTCTGACTACCACTGTACTACAATAAATTTCAGTGCCCTAGTGTCAATATTATTCAAGATGCTACTACTGCTACTACTTCTACTGTTTTTCTAATATTTCCACGCCCAGTAGTCGAAAGCCGCCCACTTTCTTCACCGTAATTTTTACTAATAATGCCAACCCCTACACCATTGCAGTACCATAGTATCAATATTATTCGAGATATACTCTTTTTCTAATATTGCCACGCCCATTTGTCAAATAACGCCCACTTTATTGGCCATAATTTGTAATAGTAATGCCTAATCTTATACTAAATTGCAGTACCATAGTATCAATATTATTCGAGATATACTCTTTTTCTAATATTGCCACGCCCATTTGTCAAATAACGCCCATTTTCTTGACGTAATTTGTATTAACTGTGTCTACCCCTACACTAAGTTTCAGTATCCTAGTGTCCATATTATTCGAGATACAGTGTTTTTTTATAATATTGCCACGCCCATTTGTCAAATAACGCCCACTTTATTGACCATTATTTGTAATAGTAATGCCTACCCCTATACTAACTTGCAGTACTCTAGTCTCAAAATTATTCAAGATACACTTTTTTCTAATATTGCCACGCCTATTTGTCGAATTACGCCCATTTTCTTGCCCGTAATTTGTAATAATTGTGCCTACCCGTACACTAAATTGCAGTATCCTAGTGTCAATATTATTCGAGATACAGTAGTATTTAGTATTGCGAGATCTATTATTGCCACGCCCAGTTCTCGAATACCGCCCACTTACGGGCACCTCTATGCTTATGATATCTATCTGTTCCCCAAAAATTATGGCAATCAGGCATATGGTTTAGGAGTTATCGATGTACATACATTTAAAAAAAAAAAAAAACTAAAAAACAGAGAAACCGACGAACTTGAGAACCTTTTCCGTTTTGAAGTCGGTTAATAAATATATATAATATAAGATAATATAAATATAGTATATATTCTATATATATATACTATATATTAAATTTAATAAATTTCATCAAAATCGGTGCAGCCGTTTAGGAACAGTTTAATAACATACACACGTACAAATTGTACAACAGCGCCCTCTAGTTTTCGAAACAGAGCAAAAGCGATAACTCCAAAACAGTTGCCCTGCACGAAAATCCTTTAGTAAAATTTTTCATCAAAATCGGATGAGCGAGCGGCTTTCTACTTTATCACGATTTCTTAAGCGATTTGTGCTACAGCGCCCTATGGTGTTCGATATAGTACAAAAAAGATAAGTCCAAAACAGTCACCATATTAGAAAACCCCTATATACCAATTTCATGAAAATCGGATAAACAGCTTAGAAGTTTTCAAGATATTTGTACTACAGCGCCCTCTGGTGTTCGAGATAGAACATAGTAGCTAAGTCATAAGAACTTACCGTATCCAAAAACCTCTATACACAAATTTTCATGCAAATCGGATAAACGGGGTCGGGGATTAGCTATAAAAACAAAATGCCTTAAACACGATCGCAGCGGCACCTACCGGGCCCAAATGTGAATCTGAACCATAAAGGCATCCACTCAAACACACAGAAAAAATTTCATCAAAATCAGTGCAGTCGTTAAGAAACAGATTAATAATATACACACGTACAAATTGGACAACAGCGCCCTCTAGTTTCGAGAAAGAGCAAAAAAGATAGCACCAGAACCCTTGCCGTACTCGAAAACCGCTATTTACAAATTTTAATCCAAATCGGATGAGCAGTTTTGGAGTTTTTCACGATTTCCTAAGATTTGTACTAAAGCGCCCTCTGGTGTTCAATATAGCACAGAAAAAAATAATCCAAAACACACATCGTATCAAAAAACCCCTATTTTCCAATTATACAAACCGGATGCACGGTATAAGACTTTTTCGAGGTTTTTAAAAATATTTGTACTACAGCGCCCTTTGGTGTTCGAGAGAGAATAGAGTAGATAATTCAAAAAAATTCAGCGTGTCCGAGAACCTCTACATACAAAATTTCATGCCAATCGGATGAGCGGTTTTGGACTTTTTCGACTTTTTTAAAATATTTGTACTACAGCGCCCTCTGGTGTTCAGGATAGAACCTAGTTTATAAATCATAAAAACTCACCGTTTCCGAAAACCTCTATATACCAACTTTCATGCAAATCGTATGACCGACTTGGAAGTGTTTGACGTTTTTTAAAATATTTGTACTGCAGCGCCCTCTGGTGTTCAAGATAGAACAAAGTATATAAGCCATTAAAACTCACCGTTTCCAAAACCTCTATATTCCAATTTTCATGCAAATCGGATGCACGTCTTATGAGTTCTTCAAGGTTTTTGAAAATATTTGTACTACAGCGCCCTCTGGTGTTCAAGATAGAACAGTGCAGATAAGTGAAAAAAACTCAGCGTGTCTGAGAACCTCTACATACAGATTTTCATGCAAATCGGATGAACGGTTCCGGAGATAAGCTGAAAAAACTAATGCCTGGATTTCGATCGCAGCGCCCCCTACCGGGTCCAACCTTTTTTACTGGATAAAAAGTAGCCTATGTTATGACCGGGTATATAAGGAACCTAGATTCCAAATTTCATTTAAATCCATCCAGTGGTTTTCGCGTGATGCTTTAACAGACAGACAGACAGACAGACAGACAGACAGACAGACAGACACAAATTTTAAAAATGCGATTTTCGGACTCAGCGTCATTCAAAACGTCCATCGCAAAAAGAATTTCAAAAAAATATTTAATGTACAGATTTTTTTTTTTTACAATCTATATCTATATCTATCTATAGTTCCTTCGGCAAAGTTTCTTATTTTGATCCCTAGAATACGATTTTCACAGAGCATTGAGCGATTTTTAAATCGACCCGCCCTAATATATAGATATCGTGTAATATTTTAAGTGCTGCAGCGAGAGAATTGTGCTCGTTTTGCCAGTACCAGGTGGACCATAGAGCAGCATGTTGGGCAAAACAGCTATCCACTGCAATTATTAATTAAAAAAATTAAAAAAAAAAAACGAAAATTATATTATTCTCATTTGAAACATAACTTTTTTTTAACTTTGTCAACTTTGACAACAACTGCCACTTTTTACGGCAAAATAAATGGTCGGTTCAATTAAATTGTCGTGAAAAGAATGTTGCTAGATACATGTTGCGGACTTAGTATGAGGAGCATAGTACTTTGACTAAAATGTGAAATTTTCACGGCTGTTAAATTTTATTTGGAGATTTACGTGGAATTTCACGTGAAACCGAACAGAGTACTATGCTTAAAAACAAAATTCTTTAAAAATTGACTATAAAGTGTTCAATAATTTTATACATTTTATTAAATACTAGCTTCGCCACAAACGTTTTAGCATCTCTTCTTACATACTCTTCTATTTGTTGGAGGTGAAAGGGGGTATGGCAAACATTTTATGCCGCAAACCATCTCGTACTCGAAAACAATCTACTGCAAAAATTTCAGCGCAATCGGTCGAGAAGTTTTGGAGTCTTAATTATTTTTTAAAAGTGGGAGTAATTATAGTTCCACCACGCCCATTTTTAATACATTTGCCGATGGTAAGCACACAAACTTATTTACCAAATTTCAGTATTATACGACGAAAACCGTCTGGAGTATAGAGCTTACATTGATTTGTGGGCGGTAAAAGGAGGCGTGTTTAAAACTAAGTATGCAAAAATCTAATCTAGGATACAAGTTATACACGCTTTAAGTTTGAGCAAAATCCATTTAGATTTGTATAAAAGTCAAACAAACACAAATAAATAAATGAACAAATAAATAGAAAATGATTAAGATCGGAAATGATGACCGATTTTAGCAAAAAAGACACACGTTCTACTCGTGAAAAAGTGTTTTTTTTAAAAAATAAAACAAATTTTAGGAGTTTCTAACAGAATAGTGTTCAAAAACATCAAAGTCAAAAAATTGTAAAAAAAACCAAAAAAAAAAATGGTTTACCTAGCAAATACTACAATATAGAAAATGAAATTTGTTAAGTTATGTATGGCATGTTTAAAAATCTTAATTTCTACTTTTCAAAACCAGTAAGAAAATGAAAATCAGTGCATATTTGACGAAATTATGGGCGTATAAGTGGGCGCATGTGCGAAAAACCCGTTTTTTTAACGTTATTCAAAATTTCGATGTGCACCAGAAAATTCTAGTATGTCACAAAAATCTATTTAACTATACCTACAACCTACGCTATGTACCATCATAGAAGTTTTGTTTTGATTTTTTTTTGTCATTGTGTGTATTCTTCAGATGTTTAACTATAAGAAAAGACAAAAAAAAAAAATATTTATATATATATATAGATTTTTCAAAAGTGCAAACCCTTATACTCCCCTTTAAAAAAAATGTGTGATTGGCAGTTGTGGTCACTCGATAAGTATAATTTGTGAATTTTTTCTACGTACTATTTATATTATTAAAATTAACAAAAGAAGTGTTAAAAATAGTTAAAACAAAAGAATTAACTATTTTTACTATTAAAATTAACAAAAGAATTGTCATCAAAAATTGTTAATTTTCGAGACTGTTTATTTATTTTTTGTGGCGGCCGTGGTACAGTGGGTAAAGTGCTTGGCCCATACGGCAGCGAACCCTGGTTCAATTCCCATCTGATACAGAAAGTTTTTTCAATTTAATTAATTTTTCTGTTCGGCCGTCACCTCTGTGCAGACAATGGCAAGCCTCAGAGAGTAAAAACTGCCATAAAAAGCTTTTTGAGTCACGCACAACTCAAAATTGATCATAAGAAGCTCGATCAAAGTCCTTTCAATGGCTAAAACGGCCATTTGGTTTTTTTCTTATTTTTTTCGATTCAAAAATATATTTTTTTATAGAAGGATACCGATAATTTTTGGAATTGTGAAGTAAATCCTACCATAAACTTTTCCCAGAAACTTTCACAATACGCCATACCTTCGCTTTAGGGTTGTGCTTAACAGTTCCGGAGACGGAACGGACATGGAACGTTTCCTTTAGAGAGCGGAACTAGTTCATTTAAACATGTCCGCGGAACTATCTAGTTCCTTTGTTTATTTGATCTGCTTGAGCTGCTTGTTTGTTGAACGTCTCTTTTATAGAGCGGAACTAATAAATGGAAACATGTCCGCAGAACCATGGTAGAATAAGACAAGGTAGTGTTAGTAGTTAAAATTCTCTCTTGTGCTGGGTACCGCACCTGCCAAAACCAGGTTTTTACGAATAAAAGCAAAACAAATAACAAAATTTCCAGATTATGATATTATATGTGTTTGACAGCTGCGGTACCCACCGCTCCGAGACGACACTACCTTGTTAAATATACCTTGCGCAGAACTATCTAGTTCCTTTATTTATCTGTTTGAGCTGGTTGTTTGTTGAACTGTAGAGGAAATTTGTAATACTCTAAGTATAATTTTAACACAACGCTCTGACTAACCAAATTGAACACAATTTTTTGTTTTTTTCAGTGTTTTCATTTCAAAATTAAAAAAATAAAGGAAAATATTCATAAATTATCTAAAAAAGAAACTTCAAAATTTGCTAAAAAATTCATATAGTTCAAATATAAAGTAACAAAATTGTAGCATAAGAAAATATATAAAAATTATCTAATGGTTCCGCGGACAGTTTTGCGAACAGTTCCGCGGACATTCTTATTATGTTCCGCGGACATGCTTATTATGTTAATAAGCATGTCGGCGGAACTATCAGTTCCGACAGTTCTCTGTATTAGAGGAAATGTAACAAAAGCATTCTAAATATCATTTCATGATTGTTCTCTTTCTTATGTTACAAGCAAAAACAAACAGAACAATGCATACAACAAGAATGACGATAAATCATATAGTCTATTATTTCATTCATTCTCTCTCACAAGCATTATCGTTTTGCTTGCCATCACTCCAACAATTCGTCTAAGCAGTAATATGTGTGCGGTAAGTGCGAAAGAGATGTCGGCTTATGTTGCTCATTAGAAAAAATTTCATTTCAATCGAAACTGTTTGGACATGCTTAAATCGTACATATGGAACGATTGGAACTATGTCCGGGAGTGAACATAGTTCCATGAACTATATATGTCCGGAACTACCCATCCCTACTTCGCTTGCAGTTGAGAGAAAAATGTAAAGTTTTTGTGACACGTTCTGCATAAAACATTCCGTATATATTCACAAAATTTTCATTCGAATTTTTCAAAATGATTTTTCGGCAAAGCAAACTTTTTGGTATTTCTGACAATTAAAGTTATTATAAAGATCACTACTCAACACACACATTTACATAGAAACAATTATCTGAAAATCAAAAAATGAAATGGGTAAATACAGTTTTTCGACTGAAAATGTTTAACTATGACTCTGTCCTTTAACAAAGGAAAGTAAGTTCATTGGAAATATAAATATATTAAATTAAATATATATTATAATATATTAAATTCTTCACTAAAAATTTTCTTTGTTTTAAATATAACTCAAAACGAACTTTTAAGAATTTCCGTCATCTAGGATGGAATTCTAAAATAATAATCATTGCCATTGTTATGTCACAATAATTTTAATAAAATATTTTTGTCTTAATTTCCGCAAACAAATTTCTTAACAATTTCAAATTAAGTGTACAGTAGATTTATTAATACGATTATAATTGCATGCCAAAGTGTTATTTTAACAATTAGTACACTAAAAACAACTAATTGTTCGGTAATATGTACATACGTATGCCTAAAGTTACATCAGTGCCGCATTGACCATTAGGCCAAGTAGGCACCGGCCAATGAGCCTCCACTTTATAGGGGCCCCCAGAGCAACGGAATTTTATTTAGTTTCCTCTTATTTGAAGGTATTGTATCTGTTGCATGGTTGGCTCGGGTAAGTGATCAGAGGCCTGCGTTTAGTATTGTCGGGTTAAAATAACTTAAGCGTAAAATTTATCGACATATTCCAGGACTTATATTTTTGTCAATAAATAAAATCATAACGATGGTGACGCGGAACAGGTTGTTAAACTTACCTACCTATAATAGATAAACTGAAAACATGAATGAATCAAGGTGATATGTCGCATTTTCGAATTTTTGGTGTTCTATGCATGAATGAAGATCTTAGGTGCATACAGAAAATCTTAGAACTTAAAACAACCATGTTTGTGGCTATATTAGAAATTAACTACTAGACAAAAGTTTGATTTAATATAGATTTCAGTACAAATGTGAAATTTTTAACTCGTTTTTCTCGAAACTAGATAATTGCGACATATCACCTTCATGCATTCATGTCTTCAATTATGTGCATAGCTTTCTCGCCGTGTCGAGGCATATAACAAAGTGAAGCGTATATTGGATTGATCATTGATTATTGGACATAGTCAACCTTAATGCTTCATTAAATTAATGGTAAATTTTTATCAAATGCAAAGTTTATATTGTAGTCTCCACTTAGCATCTTATGTAAATCGTGAAATTTTTCTGTAAAACTTTTTTTGGGGCATTAGAACTTTCTTTTAAATAAATCTTAAACTTTCGGATATAAAAAAAAACATCGCCCGAATCGATCCCCATAGATTATATAGTTAATATAGTTAATATATGAAATGGCCCTATTATTTTTAACCCTTCAACATTTATTTTGAACACACCTAACCTCTATCTGTCACCCTTCCGGATGTCCCGATACAAAAAATAAACAAAAACTGTTGATTATAGTTCATATCTCTCACGACTTGACCATTTGAGGGGTCAAATATATGAGTTGGTTCTATTATTTTTTGCCCTTTAATATTCTTTCTAAGCACACCTACCACCGATCTGTCACCCTTCTGGATATTCTCATTAAAAAAATCACAAAAGCTGCCGATTATAGTTCATATCACTCAATCAAAGTTGAACGAGTTAATATTAAAAATGTTCAAGCGTACGAAATGGGTGTTGATGGGGTATAATATTTTTTCAATTAAAAAGGTTCCAAAAGGTTTAATGTTAAATTTAAGAATAATAAATTTTAAGTATAAACTTTATATAAAGAGCGTTCCAAAAAAGGTAAGTGTGCAGTACGAAACTAAATTGTACGAAGGTACGAAGATAAATTGTGGCGAATTGACTTCAAATATAGTGAAAATAATGCGGAGATGGCTCGGTTATAAGATATAATTCGCAAAGCGCAAAAAGGCCCCAAGATATGAACGGCCTGAGGGTCTCTACATTGGTTGATCCGCCACTGAATGCTATGGTTGGAGGAGGCATGCGTTCTAATGTAATGACTTTGTAACCTGCGTGCTGTCTGCTACTACTCACCCACAATGTCGCAACAGGAGCTTAATTATGCAAACATACCGAGACCTATACAAATTCACATGCAACATAAACAATTTAATTATTCTATTGCATTTACAAAACAATAAGTTACTTTCTGACACACAATCACTTATCATGCGTTTCATAGGTGGCATTACTGCACCTTAGTCAAACTTCGTGTGTTGGCGTGCATGTTCATATCTTGAATAACACAATCCATACCCTGCTGTAGTCGAAACAGTTGTGTTAACAGATATCTATACGGTTAATGGCGTATAGTTAAAGGATCCGGAAAAAACAATTTGCATGCAGCTCTACGGTGTGCAATCCCTGTAGGAAAATCAACTAATTTAAAAGTAGTTGATAAAGTAGTTTTTTGTCAACCACAACTAGTTGAAATTCTGACTTTTTTCCATAGAACGAACTAACTTATTTTGTATGGTGATGTCCGCTAAATAAGTCAATTGACTTTCGTCTGCATATATTTTCAACTACTTGTTAAATTAGTTACATTTAAATTATTTTTTTAATTGCTTTTAAATAACCAATTGAAAACTATTACTGATGGCCTAAAGTTAATAATATTTGATGAAATAACATGGTTAAATATATATAAACTTTTAATCTAATAAAAATTTGCAATTAAAACATGTCAACATCAGAGTAGTTGCCGCCTTAATATAATTAAAAGTAGTTCATATACTGGTTTATTTTAAATTAGTTTTTTAATTAGTTGTTTCAAAAAACAAGTTAGTTTGTTCCTATAGGGATTTATCAGGCACACCCTCTGTGTGCGTGTTGTAGGTTTTAAGCCCCCTCTTCCAAAAATTAACGAATGAAAATAAAAACCATCATATACTCGTATAACTGGGTTGGGTCGAAATTGTTCTGATACATAATTTCTTTGGCAATTTTGCCTTTTACAAAAATTGTCCTTTAAAAAATTTTCCACTCACTACATTTCCCTTTACAAAATGCACCTTAACAAAATTGTACAAAAATAAATTAAAAAGGAATATGTTGATACTATGAAAAAGTGCGTGCTTCTTACAAGGAGGGTATATTCTAAAGAGAATTCACCAGCCAATTTTTCCCCTTTTGCAGAAAATTTTCAACTGGCCGACTTGGTGGATTCGAAATTAGGTTCGAATCTGTGTTCGAATCTCAAAAAGCCGAAGTGCCGAAGCGATGAGAGAGCTTACGAATGGTATTTTAAGCAAACTGAGCATGTGTTTTTGTTTGCTATTATTATTTGCATGTAGGTATGTGTTTATTTTTTAGCTGGACGCAGTGTTTTGTTTTGATTTGATAAATTTATTGAAATTTACATTAATTGCTTCGTTCAAAAATTTTTCTTCTGATTTTGAAGAAAAATTTTTGATCTATAAATTTTTAGCTACTAAAGAAATAATAGAAATTTTTTCTTCGATTTTGAAGACAAATTTTTTATATCTAATTTTTTAAGCTGCTTAAGAAATGATAGCTTTTTTTTTTTAAAATATTTTTACTCTGATTTTGAAAAAAAATGTTATTCTATAAATTTTAAGCTACTAAAGAATGATCGACATTTTTCCTTGTACAAAAATGTCTAATTCGGAAGAAAAATTTCTGATCTCGTAATTTTTAACTACCAAAGAAATGAAAGATTTTTGTTTTTGTTAAAAAATTTTTCCTCCGATTTTGATAAAAAATTTTTGATCAATGAATTATTAGCCGCTAAAGAAATGATCGAATTTTTTTTTAAAAATTAGAAACATTTTTGTACTAGAAAAAATTTCGATCATTTCTTTAGTAGCTTAAAATTTATAGCAGAAACATTTTTTTTTAAAATCAGAGTAAAAATTTTTTTTAAAAAAAAGCTAAAATTTCTTTAGCAGCTTAAAAACTTAGATATAAAAAATTTGTCTTCAAAATCGAAGAAAAAATTTCTATTATTTCTTTAGTAGCTAAAAATTTATAGATCAAAAATTTTTCTTCAAAATCAGTAGAAAAATGTTTGAACGAAGCAATTAATGTAAATTTCAATAATTTTATCCAACCCAAACGAAACACTGCGTCCAGCTAAAAAATAAACACATGCCTACATGCAAATAATAAGAGCAAACAAAAACACATGCTCAGATTGCTTAAAATACCATTCGTAAGCTCTCTCATCGCTTCGCCACTTCGGCTTTTTGAGATTCGAACATAATTTCGAATCCACCAAGTCGGCCAGTTGAAAATTTTCTGCAAAAGGGGAAAAATTGTCTGGTGAATTCTCTTTAAAATATATCCTCCTTGCTTCTTATCAACATATTCTTTTTATACCCCAACGTGTACTGTGTAAGGCCTTTTCCACACTTGGTCAACGCAACTCCAACTTAAGTTGCTAGCCTGTGCATTTATACCGAAACCTTCAGATTAATCAACTTGCACGCAACAAGTTCTCGACACGCTCTCACCTTGTTCAACTCAACGCCGCTGTCCGCATCTTTCATCGGCGGCTTGTTGCATCAGTTTGTTTGTTTTGTGAATTCAATTGTTTGTTGTGCAGTACGCTTTATATTAATCAAGGTGAATAAGTTAATTAATTAGTTCCTTTTTTCATTAATAGAATCTAGAAGAAGAAGAAATAGTTTGCAGTATAAATGAGCAAGTGTTAAATATTAAATTAGTATAAGAAGTCGAAAAACATGAATTATTATATAATTACACATGTTGCACGACTTTTGAAGCAAGTCTGAAAGCATTCAGCTTAAAGTTGCATTGCTTTTCAACTTTTTCGCTGTTGCGTTGAAGTTGCATTGGATTTGCATTGACCAAGTGTGGAAAAGGCCTAAGGGGTATATTAACTTTATAATTAACCAATAAGGAGGCGGGGCAGGTATAGAAAAGTATATACATTTTTGATCAGCATCACCTCCTGAGTCGATTTCCGTGTGTCCGTCTGTCTGTCCGTCTGTCGACACGATTACAGCCGTAATTTTAAAGCTATCGCAATGAAATTCAAAATATAAGCTTCTTTTTAAAAAAAAAAGATCAAGTTCGAGTATGAGCCAAATCGGATGAAAACCACGCCTACCTCCGATACAAAGTGACTTTATATTAACCGTAAAATTTCTTCAAAATCCACAAATACTAATGAAATGCATTGAATTTTGACACGTAAGCTTTGGTCTTTAATATAAATTCTCACTATGAAATTTGGAAAAATCGGATGAAAACCACTCCTACCTCCCATACAAAGTGACCTTATTTTAACAGTGAAATCTCTTCAAAATCCACAAAAATTAATTTAATGCTTTGAAATTTTGCATGCAAGGTTTGATCTTCAGTATAAATCTTAGCAATGAAATTTAAAAACATCAGTTGAAAACCACGCCTACATCCCATACAAAGTGCCTTTATTTTAACCGTAACATCTCTTCAAAATCCACAAACATTAATGAAATGCCTTGAAATTTTGCATATAAGCTTTGGTCTTCAATATAAATCTTGACAATGAAATTTGGAAAAATCGGATAAAAACCACGCCTACCTCCCACACAAAGTAGTGTTGTAAATTAATCACAAACGAAGCAAATAACCACTGCATACTTGTAGGCACTAACTTTTGTGGTTACCCATACAACAACCTTGAATTTCTGACTTCAAGACCAATGCCAAGTCCAAGTGCAACTGCATAAAAATGCAGTATCAGCATTAATGCACAAACCGTTTAACGGTAACAAGCGAGCAGCTTAAATAACAAGCAATACCGCTAGCATGTTGTTGTTGCCATTGTCGTGAGAAATAAACGGACACCGTTGTTCCTTCTGCACCGGGAACAAAATGCATTCACAGCATTTTAAATTAATAATATTTTATTGTTGTAATTGCATGCATTTATAGTATTTTTTTGCTGCAATTAATAATTGGACAATAACTGAAACAAAAGAATTCCGCCATTGGAAGTAGGATAAACAAAATGCAATACGAGCATTTTACATATGTTAAACCTAAGAATGTTTTTGGTAATTTTAATCTCGGCCATGTTATGAGGAAATATTTTGTGAAATTGAATAAGTGTTAAGTATAGCAAACAAATCGATAAGCTAGACTTAAGGGGGTCCTCTGGTAATCCGAAATTTTTTTTCCATTTTTTTTTTCATATTTCTATTGCTCAGATACTCAAAAACATTTTCCCAAAAGGATTTTTCAAAATTCGAAATAGTTTAGGAGATACAGGCATTTTTGTGTAGGTATGTTTTCGTCAAAATAACGCATCAGCAAAGTTGTTTATTTGCCTGCAGTCATTAGTCGAAAATTCTGTGGAATTCTTCCAAAATATGTATTGATATTACAAAATATACACACACAGTATGTATACATGCAGTATGTATACATGCATGTTTTGATTTAGGGGTTGAAATGATTTTGAGCCCAGGTGTTCACATGAAAGAAGCAAACGAACGAGATTCAGTTTATTTTCGAACGCTGAAAGCTACACGTGCGCGATAACTGCTGTTGTAAAATAAAAGATAAATCGTTTTGTGTTTTTTTTTTTGCTATGGATAAAAAAAGCCACCCAAACGCGCCGCGTAAGTACGCGTATCGAACAAAAAAGAGGCATTTCCGTGGAAACCAGCACTCCCAAGTAGAGGACACCGACTTTGCCAGCACATCGGCCAAAAAATTGAAGAAAACGCAAGACAATGAAGTCATCATCGAAAACAACCTCCAGTTCTGTTTCTTGGAATTTTTTTCATTTTTCCAAACGCTTGCTGCTCTGGTTATCTGCGCCCAATGTAAACAAAAAATTCGATTTGGAAAAACATGTATGCGTGGAGTCGGCTTCAAAGTGAGTCTGCAATGGTATAATGTCAACAATGGGTATTGTCATCGGCCCACAAGCCGAGATGTATGCTGAATCTCGCGACGGAAAACGACTTCAACGCTCAGAGCTAAAAACGTACGCATCATCGAAAGAGGGTCGCACAGCCCGCAGAGCCCAAAAAGCCATGGAAAACTCGTTTTATGAGATGGAGGAAGGCACACTTTATGGGGCTGGAATTGCCGATTAATATTCGTAAGTATTGTATTAAAAAAATATGTGTTAATGTCATTTGTGTGCCTCAAAATTGAAGTCAAAACTTTAAACGCGTTTTTCTCGAAACCATGTTTTTCAAAACTTTGCGCACGATAACTCAAACAGTTTTTGACCGATTTTGATATATGAGGCATGAAACGACGCAGAATTTACGCCGCTATAGCCCCTACCTCAAACTTGCCGAAAAAATAATGTTTACTATTTTTTTTCTACACTAGACTACAAAAAAAAGGTCGAAATTCGATTTTTCATTTTCAAAGTGGCGGCTCCCCCCCTAAAAAAATTTCGATTTTTGTTTCCGAGGTAGGGGCTATAGGGACATTCATTCTAAGTAACTGAATATTTTTTTTTTTTTTTTCAGACGATGTTTACACTTGGAATCTCAGCGCAATTTGGACCCACCTTTTTTCCGGAGAACCTCGTTACCAGGCCAAGAACTTTCTGAACGGTCGATAAATTCACTTTTTCAAAATTTTGTATTTTTTTCAATAAATTAAGCTACCCAAATCAAAAAATGGAACTAAAATATCTTTACTCGTTCTCTTTCCACAATATTTTGAAAAAAGGCTAAAATTTGGCATAGATTACCAGAGGACCCCCTTAAGTATGTAACAAAATTAATAAGCAGAAGCGACCCCAGATATGATATAAATATCTGGTCTCTGCTAAATAAACAGTTCAGTTGATGGGAAAACAACGAGCGTACTAAGCCAGATCGTGAGTGTTTCAATTCAGTGTGGATCCAGTACACATTAAAGTAAGTATACAATCGGCTGGTGAGCCATTGTAATACACACCCAAAATCTTTTGGCAACCTCACGGCTGCCTATTCATTTGGCAGCTACCCTGCCTGTTAAATATACGGTAACCTTTTTTTTTATCTAGGGAAATTGTGGTAGGATGCGATCTTTCCTATTGGAGGAAAGACGCATAAGGTTTTGAATTAGATAGCACTGTAACGTGGCGTTACAAAACATATATCTATGAATTTCTATTATAATATATATATATAAATATAATATATATAATACGTATATATATATATAATTAAAATATTTAGTATTATTAAATATAATGAATTAGCTGCACCCCACTGTATAAATATCATAAGTTAGTTATAAGATTATTAGCAGCCAAAACCAACCAACAACAAACCTACAAAACATACGAACACGTGTCCCAGAAAACTATACCAACAACAACAGGCAGCAATAATAAACAAGTTCAAACCAAGTACCGAAAATTCTAACAACAACAACAGGTAGCAATAGTAACTCAACAAACCGACACACAAACATGTATTAAAATTCAAATTAAAACAAGTACCGAAAAATATAGCAACAACAACAGGCGACAATAATAAATGGACCAACTGACACACAAACATGTATTAAAATTCAAATTAAAACAAGAACCGAAAAATATAACAACAACAACAGGCGACAATAATAAATGGACCAACTGACACACAAACATGTATTGAAGATTATACCAGCAACAACAGCAGTATAGGCATGGTTGAAGTATACTTTCGCCTCGCTATAGTTTTTATAGTTCCGAAAAGGTTCTTTTGCCGACCCACGTAAAAGACTGCCCATAGCCAGTTCAATCAGCTTTTCCTTCTTAGGTAAGCCCTATTAATACAGTGGGATATGTGCATTGCACTCAGCACATATTCCCTGCAGTACAGCTTCTGGACAAAGCCTGACGGTTGCTTCGGTGTGAATTGACCGAAGTCACTGCTAGCTTGTCCACATGCGTTGCATGGGTTTCGTTGTGAATTGGACGAAACCGATGGCTCTGCTACTGCAAAATTATATTTTGTTGGCGCGGACTTTGGTGTGAATTGGCCAAGACGCTGCTCACTGGCTCAGGGCGCAGCCCTCTGCCAACCAATACTCTCCTGCTCACTGGAGAGTATCGCATAAGACTTTGTTGTGAATTGAACAAAGCCTCTGCTGCTGCTAATACATAACGTGTTGCGGCATAACATTGCCTTCAGTGTGAATTGGCTGGAGTCTTTGCTATTTTCATGGGCGTCGCACAGGTTTCGTTGTGAATCGAACGAAGCTTCTGCTTCTGCAAGCTCTGTCTCTGGTTGTTTCTAGTTTGTGTCTGATTGGCAGTGGCTTCAGTGTGAATTGACTGAAGTCGCTGCTGACTTACTCAGAGTATCGCATAAGGTCCGTTGTGAATTTGACGAATCCTTTGCCTCTGTTTAAGTTCATTATTTCGTGCTGCCTGGCATTGGCTTTAGTGTGAATTGGCTGAAGTCTTTGTTATCTTCATGGGCGTCGCACAGGTTTCGTTGTGAATCGAACGAAGCCTCTGCTTCTGCAAGCTCTGTCTGCGAGCTGTTTATAGTTTGTGTCTGCTTGGCAATGGCGTCAGTGTGAATTGGCTGAAGTCACTGCAGATGTATCGCATAGGTTCGTTGTGAATTGGACGAAGCCTCTGCTCTGCTAAGTTTTATTTTACGGCCGCTTAGTACTAGCTTTGGTGTGAATTGACCAAAGCCTCTGCTATTTTGTCCCTGTGCAGCGAATCAACTTCATTGTGGATCGAATGAAGTCGTTGCTACCGTCAGCTAATATTAGTAATATTAATGAGCTTTTCCTTCTTAGTTTTCTTTCTCAGGGCTGAGCTGCGTTCTTAGCAAGACACTAACACCGATACCGACTATACCAGAAAACCGGATACCGAATAACCGATTTACGCGTTACCCGTCGCCAACCACCAGTACCCGCTATACACCCGACTGCCAACCGCTGACACTCACTGACACACTTAAACATACCCACTCACCACTGTTGCAAGACTGACTATTGCGCTGCATAAGTAGAAACATTGAAGATTGTTAAATAAAGATAATTGCTTTTAAATTTAAACCAACTGCGTCTTATTACTTATCAAAGGTTCGTGGATCCTTTGTTTGATCCTGGGACGGCTGAGCAACCTCAGCCTTTGAATAAAACCACGTCACAGCACTTCACTTTAGGGCCACGACTAAGGACCTACGGGTATCCTCACAGGGAGGATCCCAACAGTAGCTTTATATTAACCTTAAAAATCTGCTCAAATTGCAGAAATGTCTTGGAATTTTGCACACAGGCTTTTATACGTAATATAGACTATCACTATAATATTTGGCAAAATCGGATGAAAACCACGCCTACCTCCCATACAAAGTGACTTTATTTAAAACGTTAAATCGCTTAAAAATCTGCAAAAATTACAGAAATGTCTCGAAATTTTGCATGCAAACTATGATATTTAACATAAGTCACTCTTTGATATTTGGCAAAATCGGATGAAAACCACGCCTACCTCGCTTATCCAACCCATACATATATTCTTCGGTAAAATGTGGAGTCTTTACTCTAGAAAAGTGGGTGTGACATTTTACTTTGTTTGCAAATTGCTCTATGTGGCAGCTAAGGGTAAAATTAAATTAAGCGTATGACACAAATATTTTTGCAGACTATACATACAAATTTTATAGACGTCTAAAGACTTCGGATATACTTCAGAATGGCCGCGGGGGAGTATTTTAGCTTTGGTACCCTGCCGAAGCTTCATTCCTTACTAGTTTAATATTTATTTTTGTACAATTTTGCTAAGGTGAACTTTGTCATTCAGCCCTATTGTGAATAAAATTTCATCCGGTATTAAAAACGGGAATTTTTGTATTTTTAACAATGTTCACGGAGGTTTTGAAAAATTCGAACACAAATATTTGCATTCATCGTCAATTTTTAAGATCGCAAGAAAAAAAAATCTTTAATAGCATTATTCCCTGTCTAAAAAATGAAAGCTCCCTTTTTGAATTCAGGGGAAAATGTTATTCATAATAGGGGTGATTGTTGCACTTTTTGCATTTCGTAAAAGAACAATTTTCGAAAGGGAAATCTCGACCAGTTCCACAGTGTTGCGTCAATTGTTTAGTGGTAACATAAAAGTTGGAAAATAATTTAGTGCTTTTTTTATAACACTTTTGAGCTGATATTCTGCACCAAATATCGCTCAAACTGTAATAATTTTTTGCGCTTATTACAGTTCCTTCCCAACATGTACTGGCCAGCCTAAAAGTATGCACAGAAAATTTATTTGATACTTAGTTGTGACATGCTTGTCTTTTATGTGTGTGCATACTTTCAGGCTGAACATTTTTCAGAACAGTATGTTGTAAAAGCACTGTAATAATGGCAAAAAATAATTATAGTTTGAGCGTTAATGCTACCAACTCGTCGTAGGACGGTCTTTTATACTAGTATTTGTATAATATATAAATTTATAATACTTTCGTGTTTACTTTTATAAACCCAAAGTGTGAAATACTTCAATCGCTCGAAACAAACTTTGAACTATTTTAAAAATAAACGGTGAACTTTGGAAAAAAAAATATACGTTTACACAAAAACAGTTTTTAAAGCACAATAGAGGTATTCTCTATGTCTAGTATAAATTTTCGACCGTGTGGGGCAATGTTGCCGATGTCTGTTGCTTTAGAAAAACGTTTGTTTTCATCGTTTATGATATAACTATTTAGACATTTAGTTTTGCTCGTTACTTTCCACATTCCGCTCAAATATCTCAACTAACTTGCTTGCCCAACTTTCATAATGTTTGAGAGAACAGTTTTTTGATAAACTGCATTGACCTAGTTGATGACTAGTAAGAAACAGTACCCAAAAAACTTATGGTTATAAAAATGATAACATACACAAAAGTATCATAAAATCTGAAGTTCATCCACACCATGAAATGCGACATCGTTTGTGTTTATGTTGCTCATAAGTAAAGGAATATCGTTTTTGCGAGCTAAATTAAGGTTAGAGAGAAAAAAAAAATCACAAATAAAAACCATCTGTGTATAAAATTTATTTTACTAGAGACTGACAACGCAGGATAAGCAAAAATAAACAAAACGCCTCAAAGTATTGTAATAAAATATTTGAACCATAAAAGCAGAGCCATAAAATTAAATAAAAAAAAAATTACCCGAATTCACGAATTCAGATGCAATAAAATGTCAATGACGAAAAAACTACCATAAAAGCATTAAAATCTTTTCACTCAAATTCTTTTGAGTGCCATTCAGTGACTCACCTGAAATCCCACTAAGCTCCAAACTTCCTTGTCCGATGAAAAAACGCAAGCTGTGTAGTTGTTGCCACGAAACTGATAGATTCTCACCGAATGCGCCAGTGCCACTGGGATGGCGGTGCCTATAATCAATACCCAGGCCATTAGAATTGCGCTAAAATATTTAAATAGAAAGAACGTTTAGCTTTGTTTGCAGATATCAACCACAAATGTTTTAGCACAATTGGTTTTTACACATAATAGCATAACAGAACTTACAGCATTGCATTACGCTCTGTCCTTAGAGACATACTTGTAACTGGATGCACTACAGCCAGAAAGCGATCGAATGACATTAATACCAGTGTGTAGACACTACAGTGACATGTTACCACAATCATATATTGCACAAACTTGCACCACAAGTTGCCGAAGGGCCATTGGGGCAGCACATAATCCGTGGCAGTGAATGGAACGCAGAAGATGACAAACAATATGTCGGAGACGGCAAGATTAATAATGAGCAGGTTGGTTGTGGAGCGCATTTGTTGATTGGCAACAACAACTAGAAAGAAAAACAAACAAAATAAAGCACACATTTATTTGGATTATGCTGTGGTTATCGATAGTTTATTATGGGAAATATACATATATATGTATTAATAGAACGATTGGTTTCTTTGGTAACCTTTTCAATAAAAATAATGATATGTCAATGTTTGTATTGGCCCATTGTTGTCCTGCGGTCTATCAAAATACATATAAGGGAAACCAACTGTGAGACTATTTGTATTAAATCCACATCAATACGATTGTAAATAATATACAAAATATTAGAAAGCTGTAATTACACAGCTCCAAGAAATGAAAAGAAAAAAAAAAAAGTAGGCAGTGGGCGGACTGCCGACCGAAGTGAACACTTAAAGCTATGAAATGCTATGAAAGCTGTTATAAATTTCCGAAGTAGCTAGAGTCGGCAAATCAGACGCGTTCTAATTTTTTAACTCTTTTTATCAATTAATGCGTTATTGAATGTATAAACGGTTATTTTTTAATGTTAATATTTAATATAACATATTTGTAACATAATTACTTTGGTTGGGTAATTGGTAATATGCTTGGTCATCGCTTCGGTAATTGGTAATCGGTTGGTAATCGCTTTGGTAATCGGTTGGTAGTAGGGTTGTGCTTAACAGTTCCGGAGACGGAACGGACATGGAACGTTTCCTTTAGACAGCGGAACTAGTTCATTTAAACATGTCCGCGGAACTACATATCTAGTTCCTTTGTTTATTTGATCTGCTTGAGCTGCTTGTTTGTTGAACGTCTCTTTTATAGAGCGGAACTAATAAATGGAAACATGTCCGCAGAACTATCTAGTTCCTTTATTTATCTGTTTGAGCTGGTTGTTTGTTGAACTGTTGAGGAAATTTGTAATACTCTAAGTATCATTTTAACATAACGCTGTGACTAGCCTTAAACCAAATTGAACACAATTTTTCGTTTTTTTCAGTGTTTTCATTTCAAAATTAAAAAAATAAAGGAAAATATTCATAAATTATTTAAAAAAGAAACTTTAAAAATTTGCTAAAAAAATTCATATAGTTCAAATATTAAGTAACAAAATTGTAGCATAAGAAAATATATCTAATAGTTCCGCGGACAGTTTTGCGAACAGTTCCGCGGACATTCTTATTATGTTATAAAATAAAACAGTTCCGCGGACATGCTTACTTTATAACATAATAAGCATGTCCGCGGAACTATCAGTTCCGACAGTTCTCTGTATTAGAGGAAATGTAACAAAAACATTCTAAATATCATTTCTTGATTGTTCTCTTTC
Source organism: Coremacera marginata (assembly GCA_914767935.1). Taxonomy (NCBI): domain Eukaryota; kingdom Metazoa; phylum Arthropoda; class Insecta; order Diptera; family Sciomyzidae; genus Coremacera; species Coremacera marginata. Next base: position 167,107,280 of record OU612046.1, read on the forward strand.
TTATGTTACAAGTAAAAACAAACAGAACAATGCATACAACAAGAATGACGATATATCATATAGTCTATTATTTCATTCATTCTCTCTCACAAGCATTATCGTTTTGCTTGCCATCACTCAAACAATTCGTCTAAGCAGTAATATGTGTGCGGTAAGTGCGAAAGAGATGTCGGCTTATGTTGCTCATTAGAAAACATTTCATTTCAATCGGAACTGTTTGGGCATGCTTAAATCGTACAGAAGGAACGATTGGAACTATGTCCGGGAGTGAACATAGTTCCATGAACTATGCATGTCCGGAACGACCTAACTCTAGTTGGTAGTCACTTCGGTAATCGTTAGTAATCGCTTCGGTCATCGGTAATTGGTTGGGAAATCGGTTGGTAATCGCTTTGGTAATTGCTTCTTTAATCAGTTGGTAATCGCTTCGATAATCAGTAATTGGTTCGGTAATCGGTTGGTAATCGCTTTGGTAATTAGTTGGTAACCGCCACGGTAATAAAAAAAAAGCTCACCAAACATAAGCAATGCTGTACAATGCAACAGAAATAAACAGCTAACAGCGTGATGGTATCGCTAACAGCGTGATGATATCGCGAATCTATAGTTTTGCTCTCTACCGAAAAGTGCTCAACGCGCCTAAAGAAGTTAAGAGAACTACTTAATCATAAAATTTCTATTTCTACTAATTAAGAGCAGCAAAGGCTTTTACATTTATCTTAATTTTGTTATTGCTTTGCTTTTGTTCGGTTTCATTTGCTCTCTGGCTACATTTAATTAAGTCGCGCTCTCGTATAGCTTCTAACAGTACCTAAAGCTTTAAATTGTTTGCTTAATGTCATAATTATATTTTATTAAAAGAATCAGTTTTTGGTTGAATAAACATTGTTGGCGAGAACACATCGCATAAATATAGCATTTTTTCTTTTTTGTCGAATTCAACACTAGCAAAAAACATTGCTAGTCTTTTCAGAAGTTTCTACTTAATAAAAAAATGTTTGCACTAAAATATTTGTGAACATTATTTTATGTTTTTGGCCCGCTAATTCCAAAAATCACAACTACTACAGGGTTCGCTATATTTTATGTCGGCATCTGAACATTAAATATCTTTAAAAGAAAAACCCGATTTGCACATTTGAGGGGTATTTTTATTTAATTTGGTTACTTAGAATTAATTTGCACTACTCTTTGAATACGACATCAATCAAGTGGCCCGCCTCCATTGTCCAGAGCAAAATGTGCCTTTTTTGCTACGTTTTGCATCGCTTTTTCCAGCATCTCGGGCGGTTAACAATGATTTCGACACGCATGGCTGGTTTGAATTCATCAATGGTTGGTCTGAGGTTTGCTGGCGTACACATTGGTTTTTAAATAACCCTACAAAAAGAAGTCCGGAGAGTTCAAACCTGTAGATCTGGGTGGCTAGTCAATGTTGCTTTGGTGTGATTTTTTTTACAGTCGTCATTTTTTGACATCACACGTTCAGTAAATTTTCGTTGCAGAAACTGCATTGTTCAATTTACAGTGTGACATGGTTTTGTTGATATCAATAACTGTCTAGACATTTTTCACACTGACAGACAAAATGAGCTAACAGTCACTGATATCGATACCCATCGACTGTTTTGCCTTCTCTGAAGAAAAATGCCCAACGATAGTTTTGGTGCAAACGCCGACCAAAACAGTAACTTTTTGGTCATACCCATCGACTGTTTTGCCTTCTCTGCAGAAAAATGTCCATCGATGATTTTGGTGCAAGCGCCGGCCCAATCCATAACTTTTTGGTCATGCAATAATGGTGTTTCATGGATCTCGTGTGGACTCTCCGTTCTCCAAAGCGATAATTTCGCTTGTTAAAAGCGTCAGAGAGTGAAAAATGGGCCTTGCCGGTCATTAAAATTTGCTTCCAAAAATCAGGTTTAATTTAAACCATTCGAGATACTGTTTCTCAGTATTGTAAGCAACGTGAACAGCCTGTCATTCTTTAAAATGAGCCGCAAAGTGGTTTCACTGATGCCAAAATATTGAGTGCGATGACAATACGACACATGCAGGTTTTCCCAAAAAGAATTGGGCGATTTTTCATCTTTACAACACTTTCTCTGGCCGCTTTAACTAGTTCACTGGAACGTCTTGGACTTTGATATACGGGGCGCTATGAAATCCGTTATTTTTCATATACAAATTTCACATGAAAAATCACCCAAAAGAATTGGGCGATTTTGAACTTTATTTTTTTTTGGTGAAACTTCGTTGTTTGTTTTTGGATGATTTTTCGTTTTCAATAATTGGGCAAAAAACGTGAAGCAGCGGTTCTTCTTTTGTTTTTGACGTAGAATTACGTCATTCTCGGAGGTTAGTAGGGTGATTGATTGCGATCAGAAATCGTTTTTATGTCACACTTTGAGCATTTGGTGTGCATTAAGTACTGATCATACAATGCTGATGTAAGCAGTTGTTGGTCTGGTTGATTCTCACCGGGCAAAAACTGCATGTTTGAACTCTCTAACTTATATAAATTATACACAATTACATAAAATATGTTGGCTACATTTGATGTTTCTGTTATAGCAAGGACAACAACCAAGCATAGCACAAAACAAGAAAATACGCTAAATTTACTGCCTTTTATTTATTCTATATTTATTGTGGCTGTGCTTACAGAAAGTTAAAGCAATCTAAATAGAATTTTCTCAGCTTTTCAATAAAAATATTAAAAAAAAATTTAAAATGGGGGCAAGGGCATACAAATTAGATTTTATTTCTTAATCTTTTTTTAAAGGGCTTTCCTCTAAAATTTTTAATGAGGTACTATTTTTTCGAAAAGGTCATATTTTTCTATAAAAAAAAACGTTATTACTGTTTTTTTAGTCCAAAAACAAAACATGAATGAGAATAAAAAAAATAAGCCTGACTGAAACATTTTATAAGAGAAATAACATAAATTATTGTAGCTGAAATATTAAAGGTAAAAAAAAATTTTTTACATATTTTTCACCGTTGTGTTCAAATAGGGAAAGTTATAAAAAAATCCCAGATGGTGGCCTCCACAGTTGGCCGATAATTGGTGGAAGCGCTCATATATTTCATATTAAAAATATATTTTGTTTGTTAAAATTTAAATTTTTAATTTAATTTAGAATATTTTTGAGTTTCTTACTGCAGTAAAAATAATAATTTCATATTATTCCGAAACATTTATTTCCATTTATTAAGCATAAGATTGAATTACATTTATTTTTAACCAACATAAAAAATGAACAAGAACAACAAATCCAACATCAATTATATCAAACTAAAAATTCTACTTCCAGACTTAGGATACTATCGAAACTGTGTCTTTTTTTTTGTTATTTCTTGTAATATTCTGAAAATTTCTGTTTTTTCTCTTATTTATTTTTTTTTGGATCAAGTCAAAGGAAATATTTAGGGCAGCGCCCCGCAGCGTGGCGAATCGCTGGCCTCATCTGTCGCCCCGCCAGTGTGTCATCCTACCGCCGTCATTATTGCTTTTTGGAATTCTTTGCTTACCAAACAAACTTCTTGTTTTGAAAATAATTATTATTTCCCTAATTGAAGGCATTATTCATGGAATTAAAATTTATAAAAAAAAAATGGAAAAAATGGGCATTGATAATTCTGCTCATTTCGTACAAAGCAAACTTATCTCCTGGTAACAATGCAAAAAATTAGGCGATTTAGCAATTTTTTCTTTTTTGGTGAATTTTCTTTTTTGCGCCATTTATCCAAAATTTTTTGGGCTTTGTTTCGTTTTTGTTGGGTAAAATTTTATTTGGCCGATTTTTATTAATTTTTGGATCATTTTTCATTCAGGTGATTTTTAATTTTTTGTTTTTTTTGTTTTTTTTGTTTTTTTCTTGCGAGTTTCATTTGGATGATTTTATATAGCGCCGATAAACGGCATGTGAACGATCTCGCACTGTCCTGTGATCAGCAAAATTCGACACCAAATGGCAAATAGTGTTGTCAGACGATAAACGTTGAGTTAACACAACTGAACAACTATTTTTAATGTACAGCGTCTCTATTTGGGCACGTAGTTTCTGTGTGAAGCAAATCATGGTTAAAATTTTTCTGAATTGACGTTTTCCATTAATTTCTGCGTACAAAACAATTGCGTTTATCCATAATTCTTTAATGTTAAAAAAAAAATAATGCAAAAAGATAAAATTGAAAGAGTACTCTCTGAATTCATTCGACTGGTTTTCTTTTTCATATTGTTACACTACATAAGTTTTACTCTTTTAAAATTAATTGCTTTATTGAATGGTAAATCTCTGATTAATTAAATATTCAAATGACTAGTACGACAAGTAAAATCAAAGCAACGCTTAAGCCTGTATGATACTTAATTAAATTGATCATTGAAAATGATAATTAGAGCAGTTCAAATAGCACGAATGCATGGATTCAATTAGTGTGAGTGAGTATGCATATGGTACGAATTGGAGAAAAATTTGTAGGGCGGACTGTATTTTCTTTGCATTTTTTTTGCCGTTTCTTTCAATTCGTTCTTCGTTAAGTTTCGATCAAATACTTACTATACTGTTAATAATTAATTTGGCATTTTTAGAGTAAATAATACTATTTAATATAAATGTATGCTGAATTGGAAGTGATGTGTGTAGCTAAAATTAATTTATTTAATGCAGCTGCTCTTAAAAACACCAGATATAAAAAAGTAACAACGTTTATCCTTTTCTTACAAAATATATCTGTCCTGCCCACGCGCCACTTGTTTTCAGATTTTAAAATTGGACAAAAAAAAATTAAGTATCATACGGGCATTAGGACAAGGGACATGTAATTAAAAAAAAAACTCACCTTTCTCTAACTATGATATCTTGAAGTACTTCAACAAGCTTGCAGAATTTGATTGCCAATTGCTTTTTACGAACGTATGTCAAAAGAAGAAAACCTGAAAAACCTACTTCAAGTACCTACTCTAATAGGACACATTGTACATTTTCTCTGTTGTTTGACTTGATGGAATTCACATTTCAACAAGATTATAAAGATGCATGACACAAAAAAAAAAAAGAAAAAAGAAGAAAGGTATGTGCAGAGACATGGGCGTAGGTAGGGTTTTAGTGAGTTGTGAACAAAATTTTTTTTTATTTAGGTAGGTATATAAATAAACATATTTTGTAAAAGTGTTGGTATTTACTTACTTACTTACTTAGGTGGCCGTGACAACCCGTGTCCGGATTTCGACCGACCTCATCAGCTCTCGCCAGGCGCCTCTGCTTTGCGCGCGCCTTCTCCAATCGGATACACCAAGTGCGGTTAGGGCTTCCTCAGCCTGGTCCATCCATCGGAGGCATGGTCTCCCTCGTCGTCGTTGACCAGCGACCCTCGCTTCGAGCACCTTTTTCGCTGGAGCTTCGTCGTCCATACGATGGACATGACCCAGCCAGCGTAGTCGCTGCACAGTTATACGCCGAACTACGTCAATGTCTCCGTAGAGCTCATACAGCTCGTGGTTCATTCGGATGCGATAGTAATCGCCGACTCGAACAGGACCGAAGATTTTGCGAAGAACTTTTCTCTCGAACACCCCCAGAGCGGCTGCGTCAGTTTGCGAAACTACCCATGCCTCAGCGCCATAAAGCAGCACAGGTAGAACGAGCGTCTTGTAGAGTGTTAGTTTTGTCGATCGAGAGAGGGCTCTGGAACTTAGTTGCTTACTGAGCCCGTAGTAGCACCTATTAGCAATTATTGTTCTTCGCTTTATCTCCAGGCTGATTTCGTTGTTAGTATTAATGGCGGTGCCAAGGTATACAAACTCCTTGACTACTTCAAAGTTATAGCTGCCGGATGAAACGTGGGAGTCTAAACGCCGAGCTCCCTTGTTTGTAGACAGCATATACTTTGTTTTACCCTCATTTATCGTCAAACCCACTTTGGCTGATTCCTTTTCGATAGCGGCGAAAGCAGCGGTAACATCTCTCTTGGTTCTGCCGACAATATCAATATCATCAGCGTAAGCAAGGAGCTGGACACCTTTATAGAAAATGGTGCCATTACGATGCACACCGGCCTTTCGTACGATCCCCTCCATGATGATGTTGAAGAGATCGCAAGACAGTGGATCGCCTTGCCTGAAACCTCTTTCGGTATTGAAGGTTTCGGAGAGGTCATTTCCTACCTTGACGGAGCTGCGTGAGTTGCTCAACGTCATTCTGCAAAGTCTAATCAACTTTGCAGGTATACCGAACTCAGACATTGTTGCGTATAGGCAATCCCTTCTCGGGCTATCGAACGCAGCTTTAAAGTCGACAAAGAGATGGTGTGTGTCAATTTGATTTTCGTGGGTTTTCTCCAGGATTTGTCGTAGCGTGAAAATCTGGTCTATGGTAGACTTACCAGGTCGAAAGCCACACTGATAAGGTCCAATCAGTGTTTTTGTAATTGGCTTTAATCTTTCACACAGTACGCTTGAGAGAACCTTATATGCGATGGAAATAAGACTGATACCTCTATAACTTGCGCAGATTGTAGGGTCTCCTTTCTTAAGTATAGGGCACAGTACACTGAGGTTCCAATCGTCGGGCATGCTTTTTGCTAGCCATATTTTGCTGATGAGCTGATGCATGCGCCTTATCAATTCATCGCCGCCGGTTTTAAACAATTCAGCTGACAGGCCGTCAGCACCCGCTGCTTTATTGTTTTTGAGTCGTTGGATAGCAACTCGAACCTCTTCATGGCTAGGTGGTGATACTTCCACTCCGTCATCGTCGATTGGTGGCACTGAACTGTGCTCTCGATGGGCGGCATTGGTGGAATCGTCGCCATTAAGTAAATTGGAGAAGTGCTGTCTCCACAATCTAAGCACACACTGTGTATCCGTATTCAGATCTCCATTTTCGTCTCTACAAGTGGATGCTCCGGGCTTGAAACCTTGGGTTAGACGCTTAACCTGTTGATAGAATTTTCGTGCATCCTTCTTGCCCTGGTATACCTCTAGTTCCTCACGCTCACGCTTTTCCTGCTCTCTTTTCTTGCGTCTGAAAAGGCGCCTCTCTTCCTTCCTCTTTTCGCGGTAGTTTTCTCGCACGGCTCGCGTTGCAGCTGACTGCAGCGTTTTTGGTATTTAGTGTTGGTATTTAGGACTAGAAAATGAAGTTGAAAGTTCGGAAGCGGGTGGAGACAGCATATTTTCTTTTTCTAGACTGTATTCATTCTAACTCAGTTTTGGTTTTCGACGACTGGCTATCATACGATTGACAAATTGTTATTTATTCTTAAAAAAATTTGTGCTTTAAAGTAAAAAAGTAAATTCTAAAACAAGAAGAAATTAAAATTTTTTATTGTGAACACTTTTGTTTTTTTTTTTTTTTATTTTTGTATCAGTTCAAAATACAATTTAAAGATTTGTTTGTCATTTTGCTAAAATTACATAGTTTTTTATTTTTAAGTTTTTTCAAAATGTTAAATAAATTTGTTACAAATCATTTTGTTTGGAAGAAAAATATGATTGAAAAATATGTTGATAAACTTATTTTTTCAAAATCATTGTACATTGTTTTGTTTCCATGAACATATTCCACGACTTATATTAAATACTTTTTACAAAAAAAAAAAAATGTAAAAAAATGCAATTTTCTCTAGAAGAAGCATAAAGATATGCACGAATTTCATATCATAAATGATTGTATGTCCTGGCAACTCCGTCAGGGGAGGTGTCTTCGGTTGAAAACCTGCCTGTCCAAAGCCAGGATAAAGGAGGATGGTTGGGAATGGGATACGTCCCATTCCGTAAAAAGTTTAAGGCCTACCAAGAGCTCGGGCTTGGCGCCCATCTTGGGAGCAGGTCATATTCGGTATATCGAATATGGAAAAAGCCTGCGAAGGTATACCAATTGACCTAAAAACTTGCTAGCACGGGGATAGTCATGCTCGTCAAAGAGGACGACCCTATCTATCCACGGCAAGGAGACAACTGAGGGTTGTATAAATTGGGCGAATGAATTGAGGTGTCGAAGTAACAGACACGGAATATTCGATGTGTTGCTGTTGTTGTGTAAACATGGCGAATAGGCACTTCTTCCATGGCAAGTGAATTTAAGATTCATGCGTGGATTGAAGCTGCCGGTCAAGCACAATTAAGTGCTCTAACTGGGCGCGGCCAGTTGCAAAAACTCATGCATGCATGAATTTTTTTTGTCTCGTTGCTGGGATGTTGTGGAACTTCTTTGGCGGGGGACCGAGTTGCCCAGGTGTCTCGTGCTGGCTGTGGTTGTGTTTATACTTCACAGGTCTAGATTGACCGGCGGGGTCGCGCAGTGGTACGACCGTGCTCGCATACCTGCTTAGTATGCAAGAGATTGGGCAGGTCTCGTCTTCACCAGAAGATGACAATGAAGGTACGTCACTACTGTTAGTTAAACTGGTACAGCTATTGGGATCAGTGCGGTTCCATAGTTATATAAATGTTTTCAACAGTAGGGCATTTATATTTATGTAGTGCTTTATATTTATGAAACGGCTTCCAGTTCGTGTATTTTGTGTTAGCTCTGCCAGATGACTGTGTGTTCTTGCATTGCAAGCCACAAATGGGTACGCTTATGGAGTGTACACATAAGTGCCGGTCGTTCGTTCCATAAACTATACCCTCGGTCCATAGATCCAAATACTTAGGCCTACACGGCAGGCGTATTTGTAAAACTGGAATTCATCTGTATATCCGGGCTTGTATTTGTCAAGAATTGGTGAACAAAGCTGGCATATCTTGATGAGAGACCCGAACATCAACTTGAGAGACCCAAGTTTAAAAGAGAATAGCAAATAATTAACGTCAGGTCTTAATCAGTGTAAATCAAGTCTAACGTCAGTTAAGATTATGCCAAAAGAAAATGAAATCAGAATTTTTTGCTAAACAGTGTCGCATGCTCAAAATATTGCTCAGTATTGTCTTTGAATAAAAATACCTCTTTCGAACCGAAAAAAATGGCTGGATATATCATATTGGCACTAGGTGGACCTTAAAGACTAGAAAAAAGTACAAATTACTACCAAGCCAGATTTTCAAATTTCGCCACCAGAGGCGCTGGGGCGTACAGGGTCGCGGTTCTATATAAGTTAAAATACTGCTTGGACATATAATCCCATGAACAAAAAACCTTAGTCACAAGCTAGTGTATTTCCAAACTTCAGTTACAAGTGTATTTCACAAACTCATGATAAACACACGATAAAACAATAGAACACAACATTTACCATTAACATCTTCCACAGTTTTTCTTATTGTTCTCTGCAGAATTTCGCAACACACTTATTCACTGATCACAAGTAACTCCCCAAGCAACAATTCTTAAGAGTTGAGCACTGGACGAAAAATTTTAGTTTTTAATTACGTCCTATAACTATCTTCAGCAAGAGCAATACGCTTACAGATTATTTACAGCAAAACTAGTTGTCTATAAGTGTTCTGTTCTCTTTCACATTATCTCATAGTAGCTTAAAAGAGTTGTGTTATAAGAGCATTACTGCGAAGGCGCTGCATCTTACAAATCATTTCTTATAGACTTCTACAACACTTCAGCTAGGCATGGAGCAACAGCCCTTCATGGTCATATGCGCATCCTGGACATGACACAGCGAAATGTCAGGGAGACGTGTATGTCTATGGACGGAAGGCAGAGAGTGAGAATAACAGAAAAATGTTATAAAACTCTAATAACAGATGGATCCGTTTGTGAAGAAACCGCTGGTAGTGACATCAGTATATTCACAGACGGCTCTCTGATGAATGACAGAGCCGGGTCTGGCGTCTACTCAGAGGAGTTGAGCCTATCCTGTGCACTGAGGCTGGGGAGGTTCGTGTCTGTATACCAGTCGGAAATGCTTGGTGTAGTGCATGCGCTGGACCACTTGATAGATGGACGGGTAAATGGCAAGAAAATTGTCATTGCCCCTGACAATTAGTCGGTGATTAGGTGCATGCAACGGACAGATATTACTTCTAGGTTGGCCATAGAGTGTCTTACCAAACTCAATAGGTGCGCTCAGACAAATGAGCTCACACTTATGTGGGTGCGAGGACATTCTGGCATAGAACAGAATGAAAAGGCTGATTCTTTAGCAAGAGAAGGATCAGCAGAAGAATTCTGTGGACCAGAACCACGTATCGCCATAGGCGACAACATGGTGGCAGGCCTTATTAAGCAATGGACGGACTCGGAACACCGTACAAGGTGGGAAGAAGCTGGTAATTGCAGGCAATCAAAGAGGGCCGTGAAATGGTCAAGTAGTGAGGCAGCAAAAGCCACCCGATACAATCGGAAGACTTAAAGCTGGCTTACTGCATTGGTCACAGGACACGGTTCCTACATGTACCATCTCAGGAAGATGACTCTGACCGAGGACGATGCGTGTAGGTTATGCCTAGAAGAGCCGGAAACAGCAGCACACATTTTGTGCCAGTGTCCGGCGTTGGCAAGCATAAGATTGACCATTCTGGGACGTCCATTTATTGACGAAGCCGAGATTGGTCAACTGACCTACAAGGACATGCTTGAGGTGAAAAAGGGTGCCTATATAAGGAGCATGCTCACTTATGAGTGCTCCGAGCAGTAGCATCCTTCGTCAAATAGGGGACGAAAAGGGACCCACTGTGGTCTGATTCGGCAAATCCCCGACTTATTATATATTATATTATATAACACTTCAGCTATCAGAGCCAAACTCTGAAGAGTTTTAGCTTTATAGATTAAGTCTTATAGACATCTCAAAGGCTTTTATTTAAAGATGTCTGATCTGATCTGAGCAACGGTCTGACTAGAAGAGTATCACTCTGAATATAAGAGAAACAGTCTGACTAGAAGAGTGTTACTCTGATAATAAGATGTTGGTTCTTATAATCGGGCAATTGCCCTAAACAAAAGATTCAACTGTATTCATGTTCTTAACCCTTTCTTGTAAATGTATCATTTTTCAAATGAAATGGGGTTTTATTTAATTAGCTTAAATTTCAGGGTACCTATATAATAAACGAACAGAATTATGTACAAATTATGTTCAATGAATTTGGTACATTCATAAGAAAAATATTCCGAAAGTACAGAACAATTTCTAACTGCAATTTACGTATTCACTTCCATTCATAAAATGTTATACTTTCCAGGAAAAAAATGTGCTAAATTTTCATAGTAAAAAATTACCAATCCCATTAAGAATATGTGTTTGGAATACACGTACGCACTCAAATAATTTGTTCATCTACATCACTGAAATTGTTTATGCCCTGTGACATATTTAGAATAGTCTAATAAGAAATAAGTCATGGAATTTGTTCTCATGGTCTAATTTCAAGTTAGCCCAGCCTGTGATGTAAAATTCATATAAATAGAATAGTGTATTGTGCAAATTGTGTGGCTCTGTGTCTTCAGAATTGTGCATTTTGAAAATTGTTGTTGTTTTTACTCATGTGCTAATACCAAGTAAGCCTAAACTGGGAGTAGAAGAGATTTTATTTACAATAAAAAGAGTTTAATTTCTTGTTTGTGAATGTAATGCGGAAAGTTTAGAAATACTTTAATTCTTGATAAATGCGATGGTTATATAAATATTTTGTATTGTTTTTGAATATAGAGTAGGTCATTGACGAATTTTATGAATGTATAAATAAAATAAAAATAAAAATTGATATGTGATATTTATAAATTTTACTAGGAATTCTAGGGCGAGCTTAGCCCACTAAAATTCTAATTCGAGTTGACATACAGTCAAAACCGAGACACAACTATTTTTTGTTACATAAATCAACCTTTTAAGGAAGATTTTTCATATTCTTTATAGCGCAAATTTATTGATAACTCTCAACGCAAAGTAATGAAATTAGTTCGGTAAACCTTGCACTAATGTAATGAAAGGGTTAATTCTGCTTGGCATAAATGAATGCTTTTTAAAAATGGTGGCCCTACAAAATTTCGCTTTCACTCATCTCGTAGAGTATACAACTCTTCTATGTGACTTACTTAAGTATATTAATTTTGTAGTAAGAGCTGTACTCTTGTATGGAGACATCAACTCTTAAAACTGCGTTTTAGTGCATATATTGAGAGTATAGCAGAATTTGATAATTAAATAAAACTTTTAATGTTGGTTTTTGCGAAAGGGGACAGCTTCTAACAGAGGTGCAATATGAGATTCTTACGATAAAGTTTCCACCGCAATGAAATTTATGCGTTTATATGATAAAATATTACAGCACGCATATACAATATTATTGATATAATAATTTCCTACAAACATAATAAAAAATGGTACATCAAATTTTGTTATATTAAAATAGTGTTGGTAGTATTGTATATATACATAAATTCTTATAAAACTCTCTTATGAGTACGTAAATCTTAATTTTCTTAAAAGTATCTATGCAAGAGATCTGTAAGTCTTGTCTAAGACATTGTTTCTTAGAGTGTTGATCTTGTTTCAGAGCACTAAAAGGCCGATATAAGGGCGTTCTGAAAATTACAACTCACACTTATATAGTGCCAAAATGAGCTTAGAAGAGTTTTACAAGTATCTTACAGATATCGTTTAGAGTTAATCGTAAGTGTATCAATCTTAATAATTTCTCTTCAAGAAGTCTTTAGGATAAAACAAAGATAATAATTGTTGGTTGGGTGCAGCTGTCAAATGCCACACAAGAGTCAATATTTTGTACTTTAGATGTATTGAAGATCACAAACAACGAAAAAATACATTTTCATGCACATTCTTGAGCAAATATTACTTATAGGTGTATTGAAACTTTTTATTGAAATGTTTTTTATGGAATTTTCGGGTTTTAAAACAGTCCAGGATTCCGGAATTGACATCTCTATTCTACACAGTAATTACCGTAGTTTTTACATTCGAAATATTCAAATGACAAGTTATCATAACATTTTCAAGTCGATTTCGAGTATTGAAGACAAAAACTTATATATGAAACTTATATACACTAATATAATACTTATATTGAAACTACGAATGTGTTCACAAAATATGGTTCATTCCACATTATGAATATTTTAAGATTTATGATTTTTTTAAAAAATTTAAATTTTTTCTTATACATATGGGCAAATTACAGCGTATCGGATGATTCATTCGGACGCTTCATTTAAAACTTTTTCATACGATCCAGAGATATATATTTTTGGGGAAGTGTATATTAATTTTTATTCAACTCAAATTTATAAAAAATTTTTTTAAGCATGCGTTCGGACGCGTCACGAAACGGAAGTCATTTTGGGACTAAGTTCATAATATGCCGCATAAAAAAAGTCAGAAAACAATAGTTTTTATAAACACGCTTTTGGACCAGCTTTGTATCTATGTTCACCTTCTCTCTTATAAAATTTTCATCTGTGCTCCCTATGTTCCACCCAACAGTTCATATGAACTATATAAATCACATGTTGACAATGTACTTCATCTTGCTCAAAATAATCTTGGAAATGACAACCACTGTGCTTAAGGTGACTTTAATTTATCCAAAGTTGCATGGAATGGTGTTTTTGATGATATTGTATTAACACCATCTAATGTAAATAGTATAACTGAAATTTATGTTATTGATAACTTTCTCAGCATAGATTTACAACAAATTAACTACTTTTATAATAAGCTAAACAGAATTCTTGATTTAATTTTATTTTCCAAGAACTAGAATTGTAAGATTTTTGAATGTGCTATTCCATTTTCTGCAGCTAACATACATCATGTGCCGCTTACTATTGATGTTGAATTTTACAATTTTAACCCAATTGTATCACCTGAGATAATAATACTTCCCATATTTTGTTTAACTATAAATTTTGTGATTATGAACTCTTGAATTATCTAATATCTTGTATTGACTGGGATTCTTCGTTTTTGGGATTGAGTCTCTCTGAGTGCTTCAATATTTTAAAATCTCAATTAGCTGTAATTTGTATAAATAGTTGTATTCTACAACTTCAGAAAACGGTTTAAAAAGTTCCTTGGTTCGCAAAGGGTTTAATAAAGCTTAAGAACTTGAGAAATACATTTTTTTAGAAATATAAGGCCATTAACAATTCAGTCTTTGAATCAAAATATTTGCATTTCATGAGAGAGTTTAATTTTCTAGAAAAATATCTTTATAAAAAATATATTCATAATTATGAATCTAATATTAAATCCAATTCAAAGGCATTCTGGCGTTTTGTTAAAGCAAAAAAAAGTACTTCTAGTATACCATCTTCAGCTTATCTAAATGATCAATCCGCAGTTGCAGTTGATGATAAACTCACGTTTTTTGTAAGTAAAATTAATGCATTATTTGATCTACACGTTCCACTTCGTACTGCTCGTTCTGTTAACAATTTATGTCCGTGGTTCACTCAACATGTTAAGATGGCCATAAAAAAACGAAACCAGGCCTACACTAAATGGAAAAGGTTTTCGATTGTTCTGTACTGGGATGCATAGAAGACAGCTCGAAATGAGTCCAATTCGGTTGTTAAGGCTGCCAAGAAAAATTTTTACAAGTCAAAACTTGAAGTGACACTTTCCTCTAAGCAACTTTGGAAAAATTTAAAACAAATTGGAGTGTGCAACAAACAGTTGCCAATGTGTCAAATTGATCTAGATGCTCTTAATACCTTTTTTGTCTCTGACACACTGCCCGTTGTAAACTGTAATCAAATCAGAACGAATCCTGTCAATAATATAAGCGATTTTGAGTTTTCTAACGTATCGGAATATGAAGTAGCCAGGTCTATATTTAGAATTGAATCCAGTGCTCTTGGAGAAAATGGTACAAATATTAGGTTTCTTAAAATAATTTTGCCTTACATTTTAAGTCCGATAACGCACATCATTAACCACTGCTTTACCAGCTCATGCTATCCTAAAATGTGGAAAGTAGCAACAATTATTCCCATTGCAAAAAAAGCTAGAGCATCTGAACCGTCTGACTTTCGGCCTATAAGCTTGTTATCATCTCTTTCTAAAGTCTGTGAGTCACTAATGGCAGATCAGATCTCGCATTACCTTTGCGTTAATAAGCTCCTGTCTCCCTTTCAGTCTGGTTTTCGTTCTGGACATAGTTGCTCAACTGCAGTTGCTAAAATCTTAGACGACATTCGAATATCCTTTGATAAAGAACATCTTACCTTACTCTGCCTTTTGGATTTTACCAAAGCATTTGATACTGTAGATCATTATCTTTTATGTTCAAAGCTTGAGTCATTCTTTAGCTTTTCTTCGACTGCAGTCAAACTTATTAAAAATTATCTAAATGGGAGATCCCAAAGAGTGAAGATTGACAGTAGTTACTCGAATTATAAATACCTTAACAGCGGAGTGCCACAGGGCTCAGTTCTTGGGCCACTTCTCTTTGCAATCTTTATTAATAATATCTTTACCATTCCGAAAAATGTAATAATGCATGCATATGCGGATGATCTCCAGCTTTATAAGTCTCGTCCTATTGGTCTCAGCGAAGAGATCTTTGCTTCAGAGTTAATGAAGACCTAGATTCAATTAATAAGTGGGCGTTAAGTAACAAGCTAAAACTAAATCCGTTAAAATCTTTTGTGTTGCCAATTTCAAAAAGTCGTCACTCAGATGAAGATATCCCAGCTGTATATATAAGTACTACACCACTGAAGTCTGTTGAAAAAATAACCAACCTTGGGTATCGGATTAACAGATCACTTTCATGTGTAGACCATATTAACTATGTTGTAAGTAAAATCTACTTTGTCTTAAGAAATCTGCGAATGCCTGCTCAGATCACACCAACAGAAACTCGCCGTAAACTAGTAATACAGTTGATTATGCCTTTTATAAATTATTTTGAAGTGGTTTTTAGTAATCTAGATTCACATTCGTTACATAAACTGCAAGTAGCGTTAAACTATGCGGCCCGTTATGTGTATGGACTCAGAAGATTTAGCCATGTTACTGGTCTAAGCAACCGTATACTAGGATGCAATATAGAAAATTATTTAAAAGCAAGAAATTGTATATTTCTGCATAAGCTGATACACTCAAGAACTCCAAACTATCTATATTCTAAACTTCAGTTTTGTTTATCATCTAGAAGCTTAAATCTTGTAGTTCCTCGCTTTAAATATCTGAACTCTTAAAGACTTTTTTTCGTAAGCACCATTAGACTGTGGAGCTCCTTGCCGAGGTATCTTAAATCTATTTCAAATGCACAATACTTCAAGCAATTAATAACTGCACATTATTCTTAAATTCTCGTTTCTCTTTTACTTTCTCGCTTTTTTTTTTTCTTTTCTACGTTTCACATTTTTTCTTTAATACTTCACTTCAGTATATATAAGTTCGTGTCGATTTCATTATTTTAATTAATTTAAATTGATTTTAGAATTAAACTTAAGTAATTTTTAAATATAAATGTAATATCTTTGTTTCTTACTCATGATGATTTTATACTTGTTCGAGATATATAGTATACTATTTTATTGTACGCAAAAGAATAACTCTTTCTTATGTACTAATTATATAATAAATGCAAATTACATAAATTAAATTACATAAATTCTCCTTTGGAAGCTGCTGACCTGTTTGCTGCATTCTTTAAATCTTATTCTGTAGTCGACTCTAATATCCATGATGATTTGCAATTGGTCCATAATGCTGCGTCAACTCTTGGCTTCGGATCTCTTTGTTTATCAAGTGATGATGTATGGAATATTACATCACCTCGTCTCGTAGACCATATATAACGCAACAGGTTTTGTGAATGCATTAAGTCGTTGTGAAGAACTAAAAGTGTGAAGTGCTAATTTCATTTAAAAAATTTTTAAAAAAAAAATAATGAGTGAAGTTGACCATTCCAAATCAAAAAGTTTACAATGATTCCACCATCCTCTACACCGCAAGATGAAGCAACAACATAAACAAGATCGGCAACCGGAAAACTGAGCCGTCAAATCGAAACTTGTGAAACTCTTCCGGTAAGTTGTTGCTATCACTCATTTATTATAATTGTCAACCATTTTTAATTATTTTATTACTATATATTTTCAGGGGGTGTGCCACTGGCATGGGTGGGTCAAGCCTCCAAAGTTAGTGGGGGTCGGTCATACATTTGGACTCGATTGGAGCACTCTAAATGGGTCAAAGTGGGATTTTTCAAAATTTGCCCCTACCCAAAAGTTCGACCCAAATTGGGGGACATCAGAATTCGTTTAAGAGGTCTAGTTCCTTCGGCAAAGTTTCTTATTTTGATCCCTAGAATACGATTTTCACAGAGCATTGAGCGATTTTTAAATCGACCCGCCCTAGTGTAGAGGTAGGTACCATATTGTCAATATTATTCATATATGATATTGTTAGTGGTTCAATAGATTCTCTTGCTCTTTTGCAGTTAATACATTTTAATCTGCCTATCAGAAATTTGCGAAATTTTGTACCGTTTTTATTAGTATCAAAAAACTAATTATGCATTATATGCCCCCATTTCGAGAGCTCTCACTGAAATAAACTTTATCCCAAATTCTTTTGGTTTCGATTTTTCTTTTCCCAAATATATCATTAAAAAGATATACTTTTTAACAACATTTACTATTAGATATAGTATATTTTTAAGTTATAAATTGTCAGTATGGAATAACTTGTTCTTTGACTTAAATAAATGAAATGAAAACTGAAAATATCAAAAAATTTAAAAAGCTTTCAGAAAAGTCATACGTCGTCTTTATTAAGGCCATAGTGAGGTCATAGTAAATTATTTTATTTGTTCGGATGTTTCAGATTTTTCCACTGTGATTATATTGGGTAATTAAGTAATTAAGTTACTTAGTAATTGAGTGATTAAGTAATTTAAGAAAAACTACATTTGTGAAACAGTTTGAACGACAATCATCATAAATTAATAAATATATAAATTGCTTAAATAAATAATATTTAAATGTTTCTTCAAGATAATATCCTAAAATTATAAGATTTTAATAACTTTTCATTTTTCACCTGTGGTTGACCATTTTTGGGATTTGTCCATATCGTGGATTTGAAACGAGCTTCTTTAAATTTCCAGCACATTTTTCAATTTATTTATTTTCGCAAAATCAAATGTTAATTTATTCCTCCAAGTTTCTCCCACTTTCCGAATTTACGAGTACATTTTTTTTTCTTTTAGGAAATACTTTATGCTCTCTTAACCTACCTGCTTCCAGTGAAGCGGAAACCCTACAAAACGTGTCACAAGTGTTCTTGTTGATTCTCTATCGACTCAAGTGTTGCATGCATTGGCGTGTGTGTGTAACCAAGGTTGCAAAATGCTTTTAAAATTAGTTCTTGGTTGAGATTGTGTTTATGCAATAGTGTGAATGCGAGTGAGAATGTGTTGTGGGCGTGTTGGTATGTAGGTGTAAGGTATGAGCGTAACCCAAGTAGTCCAAGTCTCAAAGAATCATGCACGATTTTTCTTCATCTTTAACGAAATTTTTAACGAAAATATAAAATATTCTAAATAAAAAATAAAAAAAAGCAAAACAGAAACGTTGGAACTTTTTTGAGCACGAACACAATTCCGAAACTTTAAGGAAGTTTCGTTAACAAACGAAATACGTAAAGTTGAAAAGTTTTCCTTTTTTTTTTATACACTCTATGGTTTCTTTTTTAAATGTTTCTGTTAAATGAGACATGCTTTAAAAATGGATATAACTATCTTAACTTTTAACTTTTAAATTAATCCGAACAGAACTACTATTTGAAGGGAAAACATGAACAAGCACAAGTCAGACGCGTTTTTGACAAGCATTGTTTTTTCATCGCGTATTTTACTGTTTTTATAGGTAAAATACACAAGTCAGAGGCGTTGAAGAATTTTCGGCAAGTATGACTAATACAGCAAGTTTCTTTAAAGGAATCAGCAACACAACTTCATCAATGAAGCCGTGTCCTGTAGGGATGTTATTGGAATTTTTTTTTTGCTTGGCTTTGCATTGTTGCTCTTCTTCTTGCCTGACGAATGAATTTAAGGATCTGCATAAGGATGCAGCCAACATGCTTCTTTTTGGTGAACTTGTTAAAGTGCCATCGAAGTGGTAGTTTCTTTAGCTGCTCCTGAGAGTACAGTCAGGGATACACGCAATTTATCATCATTTAAATAAATAGTTGCATGTAGGAGCTTTTTGAAGGGCTTCTTAAGCCATTTTTTACAACTGTTTCTTTAAAGAAACACTAACTTTAAAAAATAATTTAAAAAAAAAAAAACAGTAAACGATATTTGAAAACTAAGAATAGTGATTAAATCATACATTTATACGCTTCAGAATCGTCTTTAAATGCTTCACAATTTGATCAACTTTACTAGAACGGGGGCCTGGACAGTAGGTACACCTTTTTTTAGATACTTTTTAAAAAAATAGAAAAAAAAAATACAAAATATAATTTTGTTACAATTATGAAGTGTGATTTTTTAGATAATGTATCACATTTAAGTCATTAATCATTTCAGTGCATATTTTGGTGCTTCTTTCGGGACCAAAAATCGGACATAGTTTGCAATATTTGATAATTCTCTTGACACACTTTTTACTGATAGTGGCAAGTTTGTTATGTTTTCTAAATTAGGAAATGTTAAATTAGCAAAATGGCAAAAATTAGAAAATTAGGAAAATAAACTTATTACACTGGTTAACATCCAATGGGTTCAATAAATGTCACAACTTATCCATTTCTCATGTAAAATCAATCGCTAATTCCAAAAATATCAATTTTTTTTCCTGTCACTCTGTTTTCGAGATATCGCTCACTGTAACATAGTTTATTCAACAAAACAAAAAAAGTTGGTTGTAATTTATTGCATATGGTATATCTCCAGAACCAAAAACGATAATCAAACAAATGATATATCAAATTAAAGCTAATCAAAAACATTTTTTGATTGAACTGTTAGTTTTAGCCACGTAAATGATTAAAAGTACAATAAAAATGAAAAATAAAAAAATTATATTACAACAATCCTTTAGTTCTTATTAATTCATATGACAATAAAATAAGTCGAAATTACCTATTTTGTTATTTTATATTTCACAGCAGAAAAAGTTGGGCAATTTTAACACATAAAAATATACGTTATGAATAACTTTTATTTTTAAGAAAAATTGTTTTTTTGGTTGCCGCATAACTTTTATTTTTGAGTAATAAATTTTTAGGTTGACTAATAGTTATTTTCTGTAATGACATTTTTTCTGTTATTAGTGTCGAAAATCATGAAAAAGTTGGCATTTTGTTTTGGGATAAACTCACACTATATGGGGAGTGCATGAAGGCAGAATTAGAGGATCGCTGACGTAGAATTTTACAAATTTTTTGACACTAGGGTGTACCCTGAATGTGTTTTTGCTTACTACATTTTTCACATGGCAGTTTTAGACAGTCGCTGATTTTGAATTTGATATTAGAATTCCATGAATTTTATCTGACACTAGGGTGGACCCTGGAAATGTTTTTTTTTTTTGTTTTACTCATTTTGTACATGCGGTGGCAGAATTAGAATATCGCTGATTTTGAATTTGATGTTAAAATTTCAAAAACTTTTTGACACTAGGGTGGGCCGAACCCCGAAAATGTTTTGTTTTTTAAACATTTTGCACATGCGCTGGTAGAATTAGAAGATTACTGATTAAGACCTAAAGTAAGCATTTTTAAAATTTTATGTGACACTAGGGTGGACCCTGAAAATGTTTTTTTGTTTTACACATTTTCTGCACGCGGTGGCAGAATTAGAGAGTCGCTGATTTCAAATTTGATGTTAGAATTTTAAAAATTTTATGTGACACTAGGGTGGACCCTGAAAATGGCTTTTTGTTTTACACATACTCAAAATTCAAAATCAGCGACTCTCTAATTCTGCCACCTCATGTACAAAATGTGTAAGACAAAAAATATTTTCAGGGTCTACCATAATGTAGAACTGTCTAATACTGCCATTTGCAAAATGTAGTATAGACAAACATTTTCAGGTTACACCCTAGTGTCAAAAAAATTTTCAAATTCTAAATCAGCGATCCTCTAATTCTGCCAGCGCACGTAGCCCAAAACAAAATGCCAACTTTTTGAGAATAATAACCAACAAAATTTAATTTCAGACAATAACTGTTATTAGTCAACCTAAAAATGTATTCCTCTAAAATAAAAGTTATGCGGCAACCAAAAAAAAAAAATATTTCTTAAAAATATCAGTTATTTATAACTAAAATGCATTTTAACCTATTTTGCTCATTACTTTTAACCAATTCCAAGAAAATTTGCATAACAGTTTTGTACCTGCTTATAAATGATTTTTTCCAAAAAATTGGAAAATAACTTTCGTTAATTGATTTACTGAATAATAAAGAATGTGGTTGACTCAAAACGGAACCGCATTGTGTTAACACTGCGGCAGGAATTCCATCGAGCCTAGCGCCAAAATCCTCATCGATCGATCTAATATACTTTAAAATATCATCAGAAGTAAAGGATATAGATTCCAAAGAAATTCTGGGTACGGAATTCATATATTCAAAGTACTCTGTATCAGGATTAAAAGCATCTGAACAGAATGAGTCTTTGAAAAGGTTTTCAAATAGGCCACAAATTACGACGGGATCATCTGTAAATCCATCAAGAGTTCTGAATGAAGAAGAAAATCCATCGGATTTCTTCTTTGTGTTTAAGAATCTCCAAAATTTTCTTGGATCAGACAATATTCTCAGCTTAACATTATTTAAATATTCATGATACAATATAGCTGAGCGATTTTCAAATTCCAGAAACAAACACCAGAAACAAGTCTCTAGGTCATTTGAGTCTAGGCTACAGACGTATGCTTTCCATGCCCTATGCCTGTTGTTGCGAAGAGTTTCTAAATCCTTTATGTACCAGAGGTACGCAGAATTTTTCGCAAATTTGAGGCTATATGTTACAGACTGAGAAAACATAGCTAAAAGTTCCATATAAAAAAAAATTAATAGAATCATCAAGACTATTTTCATTTAAGTATTCTAAAATTACTTTGAGCTTATTATGAATTAAATGATTCAACTTCAAAAAGTCAGATTTTTAAAATTGAATTCATAAACTTTGTCTAATGAATTCGAATTTATTTTATTTCCCCTGTCAGATTTGTACCAAATACTCAATGGTGGATGGTATCAACAGTAGTCAGAGCACGAAAGGCCCTTTTAACAATGACATTGCTACTGTCTGTAGTTAAAACCAGGTAAAAAAATCTTGCAAGACTATTATAAATACAACGCACTTGTTGTAAGTCAGAATATATATTGTCAACAAATATATGTTCTTGGCGAATCTTCGAATTAGATGCACAAAAATATGTATCATCGTCTGAAGAATGTCATTTTAAGTCAGGCAGATTGAAATCGCCCCGCAATAAAATGTCGTCATTAACGTCAAGTAGATTCATAATATATTCTATGCAATCAGCAAGGCTTGCATAGACCTCTGCACTACTCTTAGGCGGAATATACGCATTCATAACATATACATTAGAACTACAAAATATAACTTTAACACATATGGGTTCGATATTAGTAGAGCAGGGAATATTAATAAACGAACTTACATAAGAGTTCCTTGCAGCTAATAGGACACCACCACCGACAGACAGAATCCTAGGTCTCCAGACCTAGGGTAATAGTTCATGAAACAGACAACTTATGTGTTTACTACAACACGGACCCGTTTATGCTCTAACCGGTAAAACATACGAGGCATCCGGTATCGCAACACGAACATGGAAGCCGTTTCACAAACACAAAGCATCACCTAGTGCCCTGCTGATTAGGAGCATTATGCAATAAATTACATACTGCCCGTAATAGCAGTACCAGTTTAGATTTCAGTAGTGACGTACCTACAATCCATTTACTGGTGAAGACGAGACCTATCCAATCTCTTGCATATTAAGACAGAATGCCAGCCCGGTCGTACCACTGCGCAACCTCGCCGGTCAATCTAGACCTAGCATTCACACAACCACAACCAGTATGTGTCTTTCCGAAGGTCCAGCCCACGACAGTCGTCTGGGCAACTCAAACCCGTCAATTGGATCCTCATTGAGAGGACATCCCCGCAAAGAGACCAAAAATGCACTCATGCAATTATGAAGGAGTGCATTTTTATACGTGACCGTGCTCAATGAGCACTGAAAGGGCCATTCGAACAGCTCACAGCTGCCGGCTCAGTTCCAAACAATTACACTTGACTGGTACCTACAGAAAAGGGACCTGATTTTGCCACTCTTATTCTGTCAGTCCGGACGATCTAAAGATCTCAACATCTAGATAGAGTTTTAGCCTTGTTCTGAGGGCCTGCAATGCTCAGTATGAGAACCCATGCTTAACACCATTTCACCACTAACCTCAGTGACCGCCGTGCCAGTTTGAGGACCAATTCAAACATCGACGAACAAGCTCCAAAGGAAAGCCCGAGAGTCAACATGTTAGGCACGCATGTTAAAACACTTACATCCAAATTTTATTTGGCCATTTCTAGTCTCAATGCGGTGGATAGATAGGGTCTACCCCATTTGACGGGTAAGACTGTCCCCGTACTAACAAGTTATAAGGTCAATTGCTATACCTTCGCAGGCTTGTTTCATATCGATATACCGAATATGACCTGCTACCAAGATGAATGCCACTCCGAGCTCTTGGTTGGCCCTATCAGTTTTTACATTTGCAGGACGTATCCTACAAACAACCATCCTCCTTTATCCTGGCTTTGGACAGGCAGGCGCAACTAAGTTGCTAACATGGCAGAGTTACCACCACCGACAATGAATGAATGTTGTGTTTAATGTAAACACCTGCCGTTTACATTAAAATTTCCTAAACATTGGGACCGAGATATTGCGTCGGTCGACGCCCCTTTGAGGATTCAAAGGTACCAAATTAGCTCCATGTTGTGATGACATTTCGCAACCCTTGGACAACCACCGACAGCAGAATTATTGTCAGCGTTCCTGTCCTTTCTAAAAACGTGAAAGCTATTATCAAACAATTCTAAGTCAGTAATGCTTCCATTCAGCCAAGTTTCAGTTAACGCGATAATATCCTCAGAGAAGTTATGATTTGACAGAAATATGTCTCGCGTCTTAGAACGTAATCCGCTTACATTTTGATAGCAAAGGGATAGCTTATTTAGTTTTTTGGCTTAAAATCTATTCTTAGGCTAAAACTCAGCAACGAGAATATTATCGGCCCACAAATTTGAGTCAATAACAGTTGCAAGCTCATCATCTGCAACTGAGAGAATAATGGAGGCGTGGGATGGTTTATTATCAACTTTTTTGCATGAACGGAATGCATTTCGACTTAATAGATTCTTTTATTTGACAAACATCAATACTTTTTCAATTGTTGTGTCGGGCTGAAGACGTGAAATAAAAAATTTTTTTCTTATCAACACTGCCCTTAGATTGAATTGATTAGTAGTGGGCTCAGTTGAAATCGGAATCGGTGTGCGAGTATTTGACAATTGAGTGGAGTAGTAGAAATAACAGAATTATTTTCTTCGGTTGGCATAGCAGAGGTCGCTGATTAGCCTGAGAAGAACTTGAGGACGCCTTGCGACGCTTATTTTTCTTATTCTTATTTTTTTCTCTTTAATTTAGAATTTCCATTGTCATCCTGAGATAAAACTGTTGGAGTGCCGGTAGAAGTAGTCTCATGCAATGGAAGCGAAATATTTCCGTAAATAAATTTTGTCAGAAACTCTAGTACTGGGTGCAGTGCTAATCTCGCAAAGAAAGGTAACAATTTCTCTGAAATCATTATTTAGCAAGTTAAGACTCAACTCAACACTGTCAACTCAACACAACAACATTGAGAATAACAGCAGCAGCATCTTCTTAGTCATCCAAACAATAATAACATGTTCATTTCTTGTTATTTTTCCAACCTTGGTTTCTGTAGTAAAAATTATTTATTATTATTATTTTAAAACATTTAATTTATTGCATTTCATTTATAAAGTTTCTAATTTACTTTCGAAATCACACTCAAATTCAATTTTCTAAATTTTTATGCTTACCTGCTCGCGTTGCTAATAATAATATTCTTATTCTTATAAAACTCTTATTATTAAATCATAATGAATCAAAATAACATTCGTAGCGATTCCAAAGACAATGTTTTTGCTATGGTTCGAATATTAAACAAGCAGAGGGAGGGATTAAATATCTGTCACATTAATGTTCAGAGCCTCAACAATAAAATAGATGAGTTTCGATACATTTTTTGTAACTCAGAAATGGACGTTATATGTGTGTCCGAAACTTGGTTTCAGCCATGTGTTAATGATAGTGTTTTCAAAGTTAGTGGATTTAACGTTTTTCGAGCAGACAGAAGAACACATGCTGGCGGGGTGGCCATCTTCGTGCGAGAAATTATTTCGTGAAAATTAAATTGCAAGTCTAATGGAAATGAGAAACTCGAATATATTTTCCTCGATATAGTTTACAACTCCCAGAAACTGCTTATTGGTAACGTTTATAGGCCTAACTGTAGGATTGACACTACAAATATATACTCGAAAAATTGGAAAATCTGTCATCTTCATATACTGATATAATTATTTCTGAAGACTTTAACAGTAATCTATTGACGGAAAATCATCTAGCTGACAATATGAGAGCTTTAGGCCTTGCAGCCGTAAGCAGTACCACGCCCACTCATTTTACAAAAAGTGTTAATACTCTACTAGATCTTATTTTCGTCGGTGATTCTTTGGTGTGTTGTGTTGCTTTATGACCAGCTATCACTCACAGCTTTTTCTAAACATGACCTAATTTTTCTCTGCTATGATTTAAGTTTCAAGACCCCTGAACAAAAAATAACATACAGCGACTTTAAGAACATTGATCATAATGCTCTAAGTATTGATTTAGACCTAATTGACTGGTCCAGAGTTTACTACATGCCATCAGTTGATGATCAATTGGCGTTCTTAGAGAATAATATAAGCTTCCTTTTTGATAAATACGTCCCCATAAAAACTAAAATCATCAAGCATGATCAACCACCTTAGTTTTCAGGCAGGATTAAAAAATTAATTTTGAAACGAAACAAAGCTTATAAACGCTGGAAAATGTTTAAAACACCAGAATTACTCCGAATATTTAAGGAATGCAGGAAAAATGTCGTTAAGGCTTGTAATAATGCTAAACTATCACACTATGAGTACAAATATAACTCGGCCATTGGTGGAAATCAGACCTGGAAGGTAATAAAGCAAATTGGGGTAGGCAGGCTTGTTGCTCAAGCAGGTGTAGACGTCGATGTAAATAGTCTGAACAAAAAATTTATTGATATTTCTTGCAAACAACAAATCCAATCAATTTATCGGAAGTTCAACAGTTTATCAGTGCTGTTTAAAAGTAAAATCCAATGCTGCTGGTTTGGATAAGATGCATCCGAAATTTATAAAAGCATTTATGCCAAAACTCCTTCCATTCGTTACACATCATTTCAATACAATTATAATGTCATCTTTGTTTCCAACAAGCTGGAAAAAAGCCAAAATAGTCCCTATTCCAAAAACTTGCAACGACTACCGACCAATTGCCATTTTACCATTTTTATCTAAAGATTTCGAATCCTTAATTCACAAGCAAATTAATCAACATCTTTTGAGAAATGCATTACTTTCAGATAGACAATCCGGGTTCAGACCTAAACGAAGCTGTGTTACTGCATTGCTAGATGTGTCTGACAAGATTCGAACAAAGCTTGATCGCAACGAGATTACTTTCTTGGTATTACTTGACCACTCTAAAGCATTCGACACCGTCGACCACCACATTCTTTGCGCTAAACTGTCGAATATGTTTAAATTTACATCGACTGCCACTCGTTTTCTGTCGACGTATCTGTCCGGGAGATCGCAATCTGTAAACATTGGAAATATTTTCGCAGAATTCTTACCAGCTGTCCGCGGGGTTCCTCAAGGCTCCATTTTGGGACCACTTTTGTTTTCCATGTATGTTAACGACCTGCCAAATATTTTAAAATCTTGTCATGTACACATGTACGCAGACGATGTTCAGTTTTATATAAGTTGCCCATTAAATCATATTAACAGCTGCGTTGACAGCTTGAACCTTGACCTTAAGCGAGTTTACAATTGGGCTCATGCTAATGGTCTTTGTTTAAACCCAAATAAGTCAAAATGCCTTTTAGTCAGCATGAAAGTCACCAATATCTCGTGTATTCCGAAAATTGTTCTAAATGATTCATATATCGAGATTGTGACTTCTACAAAAAACCTGGGCATCATCTTCAATAACACGCTAACATGGTCCAATCATGTAAATGCCACGGTAGGAAAAGTTTACGGGATGCTCCTTAACTTATGGGCAACTCAAAGTTTTACTCCGCAAAGGATTAGAATGCTTCTGGCAAAGGCATATCTTGTGCCTACCCTCTTGTATGGATGTGAAATATATTCATACTGTGATGCTGCAAGCAAGCGAAAAATGAATGTAGCGTACAATAATATTGTTCGTTACATATTTGGGCTTAAGCGTACCGATCACGTATCGCAGCATGCAAAACAAATTTTCAGTCTTACATTCGATAATCTGCTGAGCTTGAGAACACTTAGTAGCACTTCACAAAATCATTAATACCAAAGAACCCCCTTATTTATTCGAAAAGCTAACATTTTTGAGATCTGCCGAGGTAACAGTTTGTTACAACCAAAATTCGCCTGCTTTATGTCCGAGCATCAATTTTATGTTAATGCGATCCATCTTTGGAACTCGCTTCCCAATAACGTTCAGTGTATTAGCAATGCAACGCAATTTAAAAAAGCTATTTCCAGTTACTTGCAGTAATTGTGACATTCAACATCTAAGTGTGATTTCTCGTTCTAATGTGTCAATCTTTTGTTCAATAATTATAAAAATGTTTGCCAGCTATAAAAATGTTTATCAACCATTTTATTTAATTACAAGTAATGACATTTTTTTTTATTTATTAACGTACTATATTATTTTATTAATGTACTATTTTTTATATTACTATAAAACGCTGCAGTCAGCTGCAACGCAAGCCGTGCGAGAAAACTACCGCGAAAAGAGGAAGGAAGAGAGGCGCCTTTTCAGACGCAAGAAAAGAGAGCAGGAAAAGCGTGAGCGTGAGGAACTAGAGGTATACCAGGGCAAGAAGGATGCACGAAAATTCTATCAACAGGTTAAGCGTCTAACCCAAGGTTTCAAGCCCGGAGCATCCACTTGTAGAGACGAAAATGGAGATCTGAATACGGATACGCAGTGTGTGCTGAGATTGTGGAGACGGCACTTCTCCAATTTACTTACTGGCGACGATTCCACCAATGCCGCCCATGGAGAGCGCAGTTCAGAGCTACCAATCAACAATGACAGAGTGGAAGTACCACCACCTAGCCATGAAGAGGTTCGACTTGCTATCCAACGACTCAAAAACAATAAAGCAGCGGGTGCTGACGGCCTGTCAGCTGAATTGTTTAAAACCGGCGGCGATGAATTGATAAGGCGCATGCATCAGCTCATCAGCAAAATATGGCTAGAAGATATATAAGGTTCTCTCAAGCATACTGTGTGAAAGATTAAAGCCGATTACAAAAACACTGATTGGACCTTATCAGTGTGGCTTTCGACCTGGTAAGTCCACCATAGAAAAGGTTCTCACGCTACGACAAATCCTGGAGAAAACCCACGAAAATCAGATTGACACACACCATCTCTTTGTCGATTTTAAAGCTGCGTTCGATAGCCCGAGAAGGGATTGCCTATACGCAATAATGTCTGAGTTCGGTATACCTGCAAAGTTGATTAGACTTTGCAGAATGACGTTGAGCAACACACGCAGCTCTGTCAAGGTAGAAAATGACCTCTCCGAAACCTTCAATACCGAAAGAGGTTTCAGGCAAGGCGATCCACTGTCTTGCGATCTCTTTAACGTCATCATGGAGGGAATCGTACGAAAGGCCGGTGTGCATCGTAATGGCACCATTTTCTACAAAGGCGTCCAGCTCCTTGCGTACGCTGATGATATTGATATTGTCGGCAGAACCAAGAGAGATGTTACCGCTGCTTTCGCCGCTATCGAAAAGGAATCAGCCAAAGTGGGTTTGACGATAAATGAGGGCAAAACAAAGTATATGCTGTCTACAAACAAGGGAGCGCGGCGTTTAGACTCCCACGTTTCATCCGGCTGCTATAACTTTGAAGTAGTCAAGGAGTTTGTATACCTTGGCACCGCCATTAATACTAACAACGAAATCAGCCTGGAGATAAAGCGAAGAGCAATAATTGCTAATAGGTGCTACTACGGGCTCAGTACGGGCAACTAAGTTCCAGAGCCCTCTCTCGATCGACAAAACTAACACTCTACAAGACGCTCGTTCTACCTGTGCTGCTTTATGGCGCTGAAGCATGGGTAGTTTCGCAAACTGACGCAGCCGCTCTGGGGGTGTTCGAGAGAAAAGTTCTTCGCAAAATCTTCGGTCCTGTTCGAGTCGGCGATGACTATCGCATCCGAATGAACTACGAGCTGTATGAGCTCTACGAAGTTGCCAGTTTCTCTCATTGAAACAAGAGTAATACCAGAAAACAAAAACAAAAATAAAAAAAAGGAAACGTCAAGTTGATGCATGATGTAGTTAGTCAGTCCAATGATATATTTATGAGTCAAACATAGATGGTGCAAAACATGATATGGTAAAATTCTATGATTGCATACAATCGACAAGACTTCTGATGTGTGACGAGTAGCTGTTATTGTCAATAAATATACAAAGCAGCATGATGAGTGCTTTTTTTTTCCTAATAGTCAAGTATGAAAGCATGCGTTTCGCGATAAGGACGATAATAAAGTCAGAGATTATCATTGACGTAGTTCGGCGTATAACTGTGCAGCGACTACGCTGGCTGGGTCATGTCCATCGTATGAACGACGAAGCTCCAGCGAAAAAGGTGCTCGAGGCAAGGGTCGCTGGTCAACGACGACGAGGGAGACCATGCCTCCGATGGATGGATCAGGCTGAAAAAGCCCTAACCGCACTTGGTGTATCCGATTGGAGAAGGCGCGCGCAAAGCAGAGGCGCCTGCCGAGAGCTGATGAGGTCGGCTGAAACCCGGACACGGGTTGTTACGACCACCTAAGTAAGTAAGTAAGTAAGTAATGTACTATATTATGTATCCATGCTTTAGTTTTAGATAAATAGTAATCTGTTCAAATCAGTACTAATGTAACTTTCAACTTAGCTTTTATGCTTATTTATAAGATAAAATTCTTGTTAGCATAAAATTAAATAAATAAATAAAATACTAAATACTAAATAAGACTGTCCCCAAAAAGCTTTATTTTTGAATAAAGTTCATCTGGGGAAAGAGCGCTGCATAAAATTATACCAGTTTCCTTTATAGGATTGTAAAACATTACTAAATATCATGTTTTAACGAGAGTACAGAGTAAGATTATCCTTTAACTAATGCAAATAATTGCTATAACATTTAATTCCTACCTCATAAAATTTGTTCCTCCCATTTGATTTAGCTAATTGGACAACCTGTTTCTGCACTAAATAAAAATTAAATAATTGGTTACCATAGCTCTATAGAGTACCTCCTAACCACCTTTGCTATGTTTGTATTTGCATTGCCTGACCAAAAATACTTGCACAGAACTGAAGCAGTTATTTCGAACTGACTCATAGTGGCGTTCCATTTCAAATACTGGTTATTTTTGGGCTTATCGCAGAAGCTTGCACACTTATGCTCTTAGCAACGACCACCAGGCATCTATCCTGTATTTGTTTTCACAACAGTAAAAATAAATGAAAACTACAAACAACAGAAATTTAAGTCATACATACATTTGTTGATTGAATTCAACAGTTACGTGCTTTTCTCTCGGCTTGCCTATAGCACAACAAATGCACTAACCTCATGTCCAAAACTATTTAAGCCTTGTTTGCAGTTTTCCGTAAAAAAAATATCAGACTTATGCTGTCAGTGCTATTGTGGTCTATGTAAACAATTTCGAATATTAGTAGTTTTAATGTTTTTATTGCTTGACAATAGTGAAAACAGGTACGGAAATACACAAATATAAATAAACTTTGTATTATTCTAAGCCAAAAAATTTTTTATTCTATTAAACACACAAGAGTCAGTGAAACTGAATAATTGTCAGTTTTATGTGCTTTCAATGAAAATGTTTCCGCTTGAGTCGCACTATGCCGGATATCCGAGTTCATTTCAACAAGCGGCAATAGCAAACCTTTGACTTCCGCATCCTTTCCATCCAAGTTTGTAACAACTATGACAGTCACAAATAAAACATGTGTCTCTATCTTACGTGTTCGAACTATTGTAAGTGTGCCCGGAAATATAGTTTGTGTTACGTCGTTTGTTGCTGTTGGTGAAACGTGTTTTGCTTACTGACTATTTTTTTTTTTACTTCTCACTTGCATAGGGACAAATTCAATACCTGTGCTCTTTTATTATTTTTTTTTTTTTTGTTTGGTTCTGGTAAAACAACTAACTTGTAACAGACTCACTCACCCAGTATTACCAGCGCATTGCCCAGCAAGCCAGCCAATCCAATAATACCGAAAAAAACTGGCACAACGGTAGACACAACGCGCTCGAGTGGCCAATTATCACCTTCCAGCTCGAATTCCATCTCTAGCAAATTATCTGGCATTGCTGAAGCGTTTCCATTACTGCAGTTATATACATCCGACCAGCCGGGGCAGGCAAGCGTTAACATTGGCTGCGTTACAGCGGACGATGTCGAGGTTACAGATTTGCTGAGACTACGATTAAACTGCATTCTGGCGCATATCTTTTAACTGACATGAGAGTTGTCAGAACCAACAGAATCAAAAATTAGGCTCTCTTGTGGAAGCACCTTTTTTCCCAAAGAAATCTAGTTGCTTCAGTGCGCTTCATTGCAGTTTAACATGCATTCGAACATGCAAAGCCAGTCAATTTTAGACTTAAATTACACTGGAAATAGATAAGAGAAAAAAGCACATAAATTATATATAGATACTTACAAAAAGTAATGAGATGATTTGCTGGCATAAAGTTTATGATCTAAATTTAATGTTGGTAGTTAAAATAAATTTATACAGAAGACGAAAATCAGCGCAGTGCAAGTACTTTTTATTGTCGCCATAAAGACAAATCATTCATCCTTATTATAAAGTGTTTAAATTTTATATTCATTAAAAAGTCTTAAATGTTCAGAAATTAATTCTGGCAAATAGCATTGCTCACTCCCATGTTAAGGCGGCTGGCTCAATTGACAATTAGTCCATTTGTCAATCATGCTTAGACGCCAGAGTTTTTATCCCGGCTATCTAATATTTATTAAAGCCTTAAATCAAGTTTGTCCATATGATGTGCGGATTGATGCTTATTTTATGATGGTCATAATATAAATGGCAGCCATTAAGTTGCCAGTTTCTCTCATTGAAACAAGAGTAATACCAGAAAACAAAAACAAAAATAAAAAAAAATGAAACGTCAAGTTGATGCATGATGTAGTTAGTCAGTCCAATGATATATTTATGAGTCAAACATAGATGGTGCAAAACATGATATGGTAAAATTTTATGATTGCATACAATCGACAAGATTTCTGATGTGTGACGAGTAGCTGTTATTGCCAATAAAGATACAAAGCAGCATGATGAGTGCTTTTTTTTTCTTAATATTCAAGTATGAAAGCATGCGTTTCGCGATAAGGACGATAATAAAGTCAGAGATTATCTGAGGCAGCCATTGATTGAAAAACTGAAGAGAATTAAAGTGTTTAAGTACAGTGCCCAGAGAATAAGGATTTTTCTGGAGCTTTAAGAAAAGATGGAACTTTTATGAGAAGACGTAAGAAATGTATTTTTAGAAGTTCTTATAGAGTATATACTGCATATATCGTGGAAATTTCAAAACTTTAGACACACCCTATTGTCACTAAATTTACTTCGGCTGGGTTAAGAAAAAAAGATTTTTTAAAAACATATTAAAGAGCACATAAGAGCACATTAATTTAAAGTAAAATCTGCATATCTCAATATTTAACTGTACTATTTCCAAAAAATACATGAAAAAGGGTCTCATAATTCTGGGCTTAGTTTCAATCAAATTGACTTTGAAAAAACTTGTACGACTATCTTCCTTGTACGAAATATTTGTATTAATTTTTAATCAGCATCCACTGTGCTTAAATGGGTTTGCAATTCCTAAATTCGAGTTCATTTCGTACAAGAAAATATATCCCCTGACAATTCCAGATATAATCCTTTCTTTCATTTATGACCATTTGAGGCCTAATTTCATTATAAAAAATTATCTCACAGAAAAAAGAAATATGACCACAGATGATGAAATTGCATAACTACAATATAGACGCATTTTAGAATTTCGTCACTTATTAAGAGTTGTCGCCGGTGAAGCATTAATTTATCAATGATTTCGAGTTGATTTTTAACGTTAAAAATGTAAACGTTAGCAATGCTTTATCACTGTGGCTAACATTAGCAACGTTAAGGCTACCACTGTTAATGCCTGCATTTCTGCTTCAGCTACCAGGAAAGCAGAAACCAGCACTTTTTGTGTTTTTTGCATGGAGATCGCCAGGAGGATGGTACATAGGAGGTAGATGTGTTGAGAAGAAATGTTTAAAGGCAAAAAATAATCGGACCAGTTCATATATTTAATCCCTCTAGGGGTCATTTCGGTAGAGATACAAACTTTAGTCGTAAGTTTTTGTGTGTTTTTGTATGGGGACCCTCAGAAGGATGGCAAATAGGGAGAAGAAGGTGTGTTAAGAGGAAGTGTTGAAGGGCAAAAAATTATAGGACCAGTTTATATATTTCAGCCCTTTAGGGATCGATTCGAGGAAGATATGAACTATAATCGATAGTTTTTGTAATTTTTGTATGGGGACTCCCAAATGTGTAGCAGCCAAGGGTTAGATGTATTCAAAAGAAATGTTAAAGGGCAAAAAGTAATAGGATTCTCTTATATATTTGACTGCTCCAGGGGTTCAGTTAAAATGAGGCCAGTTCATATATTTTGGAACCCCAGAGGAACCCCAGAGGAGTTGCAGATAGGGTTTGAGTCTGTTGAGAAGAAATACTGAAGAGCAAAAAATAATAGGACCTGTTCATATATTTGACCGCTCGAGAAGTAATTTCGCGAGAGATATGAACTTTTAATTGACAGTTGTTGTGTTTTTTGTATGGTGACCTACAGAAAGGTGGCAGATAGGGGTTATGTGTGCCAAGAGGAAATCTTAAAGGGACTTAGGGTTCAATTCGGAAGGTTTTTTTTATATGAAAATTGTATTGGATTTTAAGGTTCTTAAATACTCGAAAAAAGATTTACCGAAAAATTTGACGATGTACTCTCAGAAAAAAACATCTTAAAATCAAAGAAAATTTACGTATACTAAATTTTAAAGAAAATTTTACTTGTTTAAGCGCCAAAGAAATTTTTTTTTCATTTCAAAGTGAAATTTTCTTTGAAAGAAAAAACAAAGTTATTTTTGACACAATTATTGCATTTATATGCACTGCCGCTGAGTACTTCTGAGAAAATAGACTTTGAGAGATTGCTTGTTTGGTGACGCAAGAACAAATTTTGCTGGAAAATGTGATCGATACGCTGTAATCGAAATTAAGCAACTGTGTCAACATAGTTAAATTTGAGAAACCACAGCTTAAGGCCGGCAGTACATTTAGAGGCATCCCAGAATCGAATTTTTTTTATTTTAGGTGACTTAAACGCATCTCAAAAATATATTAAAACAATTTTATAAAGATATCTTGAATATTATGAAAGTAATAAGCTTAAAAAGAGACCCGCGCGTGAGTTCGATATAATATAAAAATCAAGTTCCCACAGCTGCTATTTTGTTATATCATTTATTTTATCTGCTCAAACCGGTATATTTGAGAAGGGGCACATTCCAAAGAATGTTAACAATAATTATTTGTGTATATTTATAGTGATTATATTATGTGTTGAACACTAACATTTTCGTATTATGTTAACTTTAAAGCATTTTTTCTCAAAACTGCGTTTTTCAATACTGCGGGCAAAAGCTACTCAAAAGCTACTTGACCGATCCTTAGGTACAATTTTTGGAAGGACATTTCTAAATAGCATTTTAGCCAATCTGAATGAAATTTATTTTCGTTTTATTCCAAATTCAAAACAAAATATAAGTAAAAAATCCAATTTTTTTTTTCCAAGTACGTATAAGTTATTGAAAAATACTTTTTCATTCGATTTCATTCAGATAGAAGATATTTTCATTGCGTTTTAAAATTGAAAAAATTGTTTTTTTCGGTTCAACCTAGGAGCCAATAGAATGTCCGCAGTGCAAAAAGAGATCTTTTACTGCAATCATTGTAGCCAGCGCCATCTTTGTTTTTGAAGAAAGAAAAACCTTTTGTTTTTATACATAAATGTATATTTAACCAAATTTGAAAATTTTAAAACTCTAAGCAAATTTCTTCTAATAAAAACTATCACCTCAATTTCACTCTTTTTTACTCTCCTCTAAATGTATTGCCGGCCTTAAGCAATCGCACCACACGTAACTATGAAAATTCTAAGTGCGTGTTAAGCGTTCATTGAATGAAGTTGTATAAAATTTAAGTTAGCATTAAGTGATTTTTAGTGAAGTTAAACGACAAAAACGAAGAAAATGTTGTGAAAGAGAAAAAAAGCCTTTGCGATGAACCTACTACAGAAAGTGTTAAAAACAGTGAACCTGTCATTTGACCTATTTGACGCACTCGTTTCATCGGGACATAGTTATATTGGAGGGCTCTGCCTTCCAAAATTCAACTTCTACAAAAACTTCCAAGTCTCCTTCCCAAACAGAACCACATGGGAAAAAGAGACGCCACGGCTCACTGGTGACTTTCAAGCCTGGTATACTGATGGCTCAAAGACAGATGAAGGGGTGGGAGCTGGAGTTTTTGGCTTAAGGCAGGGAAAATCTATATATGCCAGCATGGGCACAGGTAATTCAGTCTTCCAAGCTGAAGTTCCCGCCATTGAGATCTGCCTAAGAGAGTATGTAAACAGTTCCACTAGGAACAAAAACATTTACATCCACTCTGATAGTAAAGCAGCTCTACTTGCACTTAGCGCATATAAAATCACGTCCAAACTCGTATGGGATTGCCTACAGCTACTTATCAAGGTATCTACCCATAACAGAGTCCATCTCATTTGGGTACCAGGTCATAGCGGCTATTTAGGTAACGAGATCGCGCACGAACTAGCCAGGAAAGGGGCTGCCTTCATAGGCCCAGAACCATTCTGCGGAATACCATGGGGCACTATGCGCCATAACATTAAAATGTGGCTAAACAGAGAGGCACTTCATTACTGGAGGGAAACTGAAGGTAACAGACAGGCTTAAACATTCATGCCAACCACTTCGCTCCAAAGAACGAAACAATTCCTGACTTTAAGTGGAAGATCTATCGGACTTGTCACAGGTTTCCTAACTGGACATTGTAAGGTAAATAAACACTTATCAACCATGGGTATAGTCCAGGAAGATCTGTGTAGATTATGTAATGAAGATGAAGAAACAGCAGAGCACATCTTGTGTCACTGTAACGGTCTAATCAGGACCCGTCTTCGTTACTTAGGTGCATTGTACCTAGAACCGCATCTAATAGCGGATAGTTCACCCAAGGACACCGCTCGGTTCCTAACGCACTTAACGATTAAGGATGAGCTATAACTTATAGAGGTTTGTTACAATAGGCATTTGAGGCCGCAGTAACTAGGTGACTTGCTCCCTCCTCACTTAGCTAACTAACTAACTAACTAGTTATATTGGCTGAAGAAGTGAAGTTGATGAACTAGCAAATAAACAAAAACACTGGGCAAAAATTTAAAAAATTAAAAACGTATAATACTCGTATTGTAACCTTATACAAACTGAAAATTTTTTTATTATAATTCTCACAATAATTTTGTTTTTGTTAGGCTACAAAACAGTTGTAGACAAGAAAAAGCAAAGAATCAATAAGTCAAACTAGCTATTTCTCTCTTATTCGACAAATTTGATTTTTAAATTTAAATTCATAGTTTCTTAAAACAAAGCTAAATATTTTTGTTTTCAACATAAATTCAATTATAATTTAGGAAATTTTAGATTTTCAAAACCTAAACTGATGGTTTTTGATTTCAAAATTGATTTTTTTCTGAGTGTAGCTATGATACTAAGTGGAGGCTTTATCCAATATTAACGCTGCAGCTGACAAAAATCTACCACTAATTAAATTTTTGAATGAAGCATTAGGTTTGACAATGTGCAATGGTTGAAAACTCAGTGCTACTAAATTCAAAACGACAATCGATATGGGTTTAACATGATACTTACAGCATATTTGTTTCTAACTTCAGTTACCATAAGCCTATTGTATCCTTTGGAATGAACAACGATATTTGAAATAAATTTGAACAATTTGCAAACGTTCTACCGTTAGTCTATTAATGATAATATGGCTAGCCAAACTGAGGACAAATGACAATAGCATTATCAGACTTACCAATTAATGACATTTTAAATCCTATTGGAAAATGGAACCTCTAAAAAAACATCCACTCACATTTTCCAAATCAGAGATATGCTGCACGCCAAAAGAGGCTTTTTTTTGTGCCTCAGGGATTTTATTATTACGAAAAAATGACGTCACAAAAAAAAATTATTTTTAAAAATTAAAAACTTCTTTAAAAATATACAAAAATTTTTAAATCAATATCCTTAACCATTATTTCGTAATTCACTGAAACACATCTTAATTTTTCACAAAAATTAATATAAGTCCCTTAACTTAAAAAAAAATCTACCAAAATAGTTGGAACATTCTTTTTGTATTGGTTCCAAGCATATTTCTCAGGTGTAGATGATTTTAAACTTTTTTTGGCGTCCATCAGTAAAAATTGTGGCCACCGTAAGTTAGTTGCTACAAGTGTCAAATTAGGAGATTTTGCAAAACATTCTAATTTAATAATAAGCTAATTTGCATTGAGGTGTGTTTTATTATTGTTAGAAGCATGACGTGATTAGAATATTTTAAGTAGCACTGATTCAATAAACGATGTTTAAAAAGAAAAAAAATTGTAGATTTTTCAGCGCAGCTCCAAATAATTTTCACGCCAACAAGTTGGTCCAACTACTTAAAGTTCCGTAGTAGATCTTGACAACAATTCTTGTACAGAAATGTCGAAAGTCCTTAAAGAACAACAAGTTTAAGGTACGTAAAGAGATTATTTATGCTCGAATACCTTGCTAAGGAAACATGTTTTTGGCTAAAATGGCGGCATGAATTAGTTATTTTGGCTTTAAGTGTTTGACGTGCTGACGTGAAACCTTTTAGTTTGTTGTTTTTTTGCAGCCATACCACGCTTGCCAATTTCGTTTCTTATTTCCGCTTTTCAGCATTTTGCTATGTTTAATTCCTGTTTTGCATAATGAGGAAGAGAATTTATCATTCCAGAAATTGCCCTTGCAAACAAATGTCCTTTGCAGCTGTCAACGACAGGATGGGATGCCTAAGTTATTCGTCGAACTACTTGGTTGACATAATTACTGTAGGAATGTCCTATTGCGGCAATTTAGTTGTGGTTGTTGTTTCAACTGAATATTGTACATAATTACAAAACGGTTTGACACCATCCTCAAACCCAGCAGAACAAAGCGTGCGGATCTTTAGAGAAACGCACAGTGGTACATCTAGAACAAAATAATTACAGTGTTTGGTGTAGCAGGACAAAAGTGTAGCAGGAGCAAAATAATGTAAATTTGTTTATTAATATAAATTCATTTTGGGAAAAATTTTTGTTTCAACAAATCAAAAATCAAAGATTAAAAGAAAATAACCATATTTAATATATCTAAGCATATATCGCGCTCGCAGTACATAAGCGTCACAATTCAAAAATCACAAATTTTCAGGAGAGGCAAAAACTGTTGAACCTGCAGATGCAACGAAACTAACAACATAAGAAAAGACATACAGAATTTTTCCAGTTAAAGCTCAGTATGCTGTAGAAACGAAAACAAAATTTCCATAAGAAGTACATTGAGTTTTTTGACAGCGAACAGGCAGCGGATTTTTTTTTATGCTAGGTAGTACGCTGTTGAAGGAAAAAATTTGTTCAGTGTAGCCAAGTTCACAACCATGTGTGGAGAGAGAGAGTGTGTAGAGTCAGAATTTTAGAAGAAGGAGAGAAATGTCAGAAGAAGTAGAGTTAAAATGTCAGAATTTCGCTGGAATTTATATGGCCGTACATTTAATTGCCGCGGAAATTGGACAATTAACAATAAAAAAAAAAGCAGTAAGTATGTGTTGGTGTTGATTTTGTTATTAAACAAATTTATTTAGTTTATCAAATCAGCATCAAATCGACTCAGATGATTTCCGTCTGTCCGACTATATTTTTGTTATCACGATTGCAGCCGTAATTTAAAGCTATCGCGATGAATTCAAATATAAGCATATTCTAGAAAATACAGATCAAGTTCGAAAATTAGCCAAATCGGATGAAAACCATGCCTACCTCCCACACAAATTTCGCACACACATTCTTTAGTATAATAAGAAGTTTTGAGCCTACAAAAGTGGGTGGGATATATTTTTTACTATAAGGAGCAGTACGTTGTTTATAAATGTGGGCGGAATTCTAATTCCGCGAAATTTGGTTGAAATCAGACAAACGGTGTAGATGGTGCTAGTTTAAAATGAAAGTGACACGCCCCCTGTCTAATATCGCCCAATTTTATAAACTTAGACTGCTCAAATAATATAAATATTATACATAATAATAATAAAAATAATAATAAAAATAATAATAATGATAATAGTAATGATAATAATAACGATAATAATAACCAAGAGACATGTGTACAAAATTTGGCTGAAGTAACACACACGGTGTAACAGAAGTTCGATTAAAAGTAAAATGCCACACCTACTTTTCTAGTCCAAAAACTCCATATTATGCCGAAGAATATATGTATGTATGGGTTGGATAAACGATGTGAGTAGAGTTTGGTTACGTACAGACACGATGACATTCAATTTTATAAATTTCTGAAAGTTTTTCTATTTTGACATTTTTATTTTAATGGAACTCCTTCTACACCGTTTTTCTGACTTCAACCAAATTTTGCAAAAGCAGGGATTTGTCTAAAAAAAGTGGGCGGAATTTTAATCGAACTCACTTCGGTAACCTGCCGAAGCTCCATTTTTTTAGTTTTTTTTTTTTAAATTTTAAATAATTTTTATAATAGCCGAATTGTTGACTTTATAGTCAAAAAGTTGATGTCACCACCTCATTTCTTTATATTTTTACATGAAAATTTCACACAATGCTAAATAAATAAATAAATAAACTCTATAAATAAATAAATTTAGACTAACTATATTCTTGAAAAAAAAATTTATAAAAATATGATGTTTATTAACTTTCCCCCAACCTTACATGTTTTCGTCATTTATTGCTTTTGACAAACACTCTCCTAATCCTTAAAGATTAAGTATTAAAAGCCATAGTCGAAATATAAAAATTTCTTATAGTTAAGGCGGGACATGACATTCGCGGCAGAGAAAACAGATTTTTTTTTTTAAAATTCATAACTCAGTCAAAAACAAAAATTTTTCCAAAATTTTTTTTTATTATTGTAGAGAATTGAACAAGTTACAAAAAAAAAATTCAAAAAAATATATTTTTCACTTCAACATGGTTTTATAGAGCTCCAAACTAGCGGCAGAGAAAAAAACGGGGCCTCGTGGTTGCAGCGCTGGGAGTTGCAAAAATTGTCCGATTTGGAAAAAAAAAGACTTTTTTAAATCTTAATAAAATTGGTTATCGTATGACACGAGCTTTTTTTTCAATTTTTGGTGATGTTCCAAATTTGAAAGTGTGTTTTTTCGAAAAAAAAATATTGACTTTAAAAATTCATAAAAAATCGAAAAAAAGAAATTTTAAAAAAAGCTCGTGTCATGCGATAGCGAATCAAGTTTAAGAAATTAAAAAAAATTTCGTCAAAAAATGAACTCGCTAGTTCCACAACCAGTACGAAAAACATGGTTTCCAGATAAACGCGTTCAAAGTTTGTGAACAAAGAAAAAACCACCAAAAGTTAGGTAGCAAGTAAAACAAGTATATACAAGCTGCCGTACGTAGGTAGTGGAAAAATTAAAAATGCGCTCTCACTAATCCGGCTGTAACTTTTGAACCCGTAGAAATTTTTCCATGAAATTTTCTTAGAATCTTAAGAATATTTACTAAAATACAAAATTATTAAAAAAAGTCGATTTCAAAAAAACTGCCAATGTCATGTAACCCCTTAATTCAAATATAATGATTGTGATATTTATAATCAAAGATAAACTTTCCTTTAGCCAAATAAGTTTTTGCTTTTTCTGAAGTGATTATATTATTACCTGAACTTTTCTTAAAAAGCAAAATACCATGTTTTGATTTTAACAGTGTTCTTTTTATTATTTTGTTTATACTTTCTAGAACCTATGGGGGGAAAGGGGACTTGAATCTCGAAAATCCACTCTGGCTACGCGCCTGTGTACATTTATAACCAAACAGGAATAAATAAGAGTAAATATTTTAGTGGTTTACTCTAAATTATTAATTTACTTCTGGGATCTATTAAAAGTAAAGTTCAATAATAAAAAACGATTCAAATCAAACTCTAATTTCCTACTACACCCAGAAAAAAAAAACCACCTATGTTTTTGTGATATAAAATTTCTCTATTCGATAGTAGCAATTTTGACTATTTTAAACAAAATTTTCTTTAATTTGAATAAATTTTCACACATTCGAAGAAATTTTTCTTTAATTGTGGGAAATGAATATATTTCATGTCTCTAATAATGATAAGCATTTTTCTCGCACTAAAAAAAAACTCATTTTTAGAGAAAAATTTATAGAAATTAAAAATTTTCTCTATTGTTGATAAACAATTCAACTATGCGAAATATTTTTTCCAATAAAACGATATATTTTTTATAT
The DNA here is from genome assembly GCA_914767935.1 of Coremacera marginata. Taxonomy (NCBI): domain Eukaryota; kingdom Metazoa; phylum Arthropoda; class Insecta; order Diptera; family Sciomyzidae; genus Coremacera; species Coremacera marginata. The sequence continues at coordinate 167,149,371 of OU612046.1, forward strand.
ATTGAATTAGGTACGGAAAAAGAAATAGAAAGCGAGTGACTGATGTTGTAAAAAGCAAGTGTTTTGCATATTCCACATAATATGACGATTTTTTCTTCAAAGGGATTTTTGTTAGTGTTGTTTAAAGCCACTGATTATTTGGATGCATTTATAAAATCGTTTCTCATAAGAAATTTCTGGAATATTTATAAGTGGTCCTGAAAAGTATTGGAACAACAATTATTCTACCTGTATCTCTTAACCGATTTTTAACTAAAATTTTTGCATTGGATTCTTTTTGGCTACCTTACGTCTCTATTGATCCCTACAAGTTTATGGACCTATGTGAAGCCTCATTCGAGTTATCGTTAAAGGCCAAAATATAACTTTTCTCGAAAACGATGTCAACAATTTGACTTATATTCATAAGAAAATACTTTAAAATCTTTAAAAATTTAAATGTTCCACTTTCTCATAAAGATTTGATATGACTGATAAAACCATCCAATTCTCAATAACAATAACATTATACTTCTTTATAAATTCTTTTGGGAAAAGTTATATTTCAATTTCAGATTATTTTTCAAAACCCGTAGTTCAAAAACTGGAAAAACTGGCACAGAACCAATATCTTATAGCCAAAATATTTTTTAATTTATCACATCAAAAAATAAAACTATTTTTCAAAACCATTACTCAGCTAGATACATATTTATAAAAACAACTAAGCAGTAACTTTTTCTTGGATATTTAAGAAGATGTTCAGTCGTGGATTGAAATTTGCAAAGCTTAAAACAATTTAATTTTGAATTTTCTTATGAACATTTGGTAGCATGATTTAAAAAAATCATCAAATCCCCATAGAATTGCACTCTATAAAATATTTTTTAAACTATTTGGTATTGAGAACTTTTTTTCGAAAAAAGCATATTTAGATTTTAGGTGATTTTCTGAAGCCTGTAATTTTGAAAAGACTTCGCACACGCCTAAATTGTTGTGACTAGTTGGAGATTTAAAATGTCCTATATATCAAGAAAGCAATAAAATAGAATGGGCAAATTGTTTTAGTCATCCGCTTTGCGGGGAATACGACCTAATGTGCTAAATTTCGTGGTTCATGTATTTTTTACATTTATCAGCTTTTCAAAATTTAAATAAAAAATCCATTCAAACGAATGTTAATATACAAACTTCCTGTAGTTGAATTCAAATATGATGATTATGGCTTTTATAAGCAAAGTGAATGTTTCCTTTGGCCAAAAACTTTTCATTGATTAAGTGAAGTTTCTTAAATTTGTCTTAAATAAATTAAATTAAATTTGTTCTTAAAAAAAAAGATTATATTTTGAATGTAATAGTTTCATATGCACTATTATTTCATACTTTCACGACCCTAAGGGGGGGAAGGGGTTTGAACACCTAAACCTTCCCTTGGCTAGAGTTGGGTCGTTCCGGACATGTATAGTTCATGGAAATATGTTCACTCCCGGACATAGTTCCAATCGTTCCTTCTGTACGATTTGAGCATGTCCAAACAGTTCCGATTGAACTGAAATTTTTTCTAATGAGCAACATAAGCCGATATCTCTTTCGCACTTACCGCACACACATTACTGCTTAGGAGGTGTTCATACGTCAGTCAAATGATTGAATCAATCAAAATTTGTTGTTGCTTTCCTATGTAAAAAAAAATGAACTTTATCTCAGAGCGAAAATGAACTCCAAAATCTTCTCTCGTCAGTCAAAATTTTGATTGAGCTCCAGACCTGCATCAATCAGTCAAAGAGTTGCATTATTTTACTTGTTTGCTTTTTAGTAGGCAATTATATCAAGAAAAGTAGTTAACTAGAAACAAAGGTAGTTTTTTTAAGTGAAAAAGAGGTGTAGTTTCTTTAGTTCCTGCCATAATTTCATTAATTCTTTTGTTTTTTTATGACTTGCATGCGATGGTCATTCAAATAGGTATAATTTCCGGCGTATTGATTTCCTAATGTGATCAGTTTTAATCCTAAATTATCAACTATATTTCCGCTATTGTTTTCCATATTTTAAAATTGTTATGCACACAAAACAACTGAATAAAAGAAACACCCAAATAAAGTAGTGCACACAGCACGATATGAATTCACAAAATAGTAGGTAGCAGAAAAGTAACAAATGCCTGCGTCGGAGCTTCAATCAAAAAATCGTGTGTGAGCAAGCGTCAATCAATATTTTCAGAGAGAGTTAAAGAGAGTAAAAAATCGCGATATACTTCAATCATTTGACTGATGTATGAACACCTACTTAGACGAATTATTTGAGCGACGACAATTTAAATGATAATGTTTGTAAGGCCCATATAAGACGATGTCCGTTTGTCCGATCTTTGTTGTTGCTTTCAATGTGAAACTGTCAAAAAATAGTGATAGTGAGAGCGGATGAACTTTTTGTAAGGCGGACAAAATGTGTTCATTTTGTCTGCTGTTGATGTCAGCAGACAACGGCCACAACAGTGTGGCGATGTGGTGAAATAAAAGTTTTGCCACACTTTAGCAGCTAAAAAGTACTTTTTTTAAGGAAAAGTACTAATATCCTACTATAAGATAAAGGAAAAATAGTTGCTTGAAACACTTACTTTTGGCAAGTTATATTATTAAAATATTGACAAGAAAGTGGTGTTGGAAGAATTTGCCGAGTTGATTATATTTAAAGCTACTAAGTCGTAATAGATTTCCATGTTGAATAAAAAAGTAAAGAAATACCGCGTATCAATAAAAACACAATAGAATAACAATTTCAACTCTAAAACTTTCAATCACTTTTGTTTCTACGCAGCGTTGCTATTTAAAGTAGTTGTTTTCAAAGTGCACAAAATAAAGTGCAGTAGAAAATTTACTCAAACTATGGGCCTAAGGGAGAATGAATAAAATAATAGACGATATGATATATCGTCATTCTTGTTGTGTGCATTGTTCTGTTTATTTTTGCTTGTAACATAAGAAAGAGAACAATCATGAAATGATACTTAGGGTGTGTGCGAATTGAACTAAATTAAGGTAAAGCAGTTAAGGTTTATTAAGGTTAATTAAGGTTAATTAAGGCTAATTACAAATAGGTTAAAGGTAGCTCGGAATCTTTCTAAATTAATTTATGAAACACTGCTTTATCGACACAATTTAGTTTAGGTAGCAATTTAGTTCAATTCGCACACACCCTTAACATGCTTTTGTTACCTTTCCTCTAATACAGATAATAGCTAATAGCTGTCGGAACTGTTCGCGAAACTGTCCGGGGAATTATCAGAAAATTTTTATATATTTTTTATGCTACTATTTTGTTACTTAATAGGTTTTAGCAAATTTTTAAAGTTTTTTTCTTGAATATTATTATGAATATTTTCCTAAATTTATTTTTTTTTACTTTTTATTACAAAATGCACACTCGAACGGTCTCAATACAGATAAAATCAATTTTTAATCGTTGTTCCAAATATACTTTACTGTTTTAGAAAAAAAAAAAAAATGTACTCAATAAAGAAATATGTTGTACTAATTAAGAAAATATATTTCTCTTTTGAAGAAAGTGTTATTTTTTTGTGAGAAACTATAAACTCAATTTAAAGAGAAGATTTATTAAAATTAAATAAATATTTCTCTGTTTTCGGGAAAAATTAACACAAAATTAATTAAATTACAAAATTAACAAAAAACGGTTCAACCTGTTATAAAGATATATTCTTCTGTTAAAGAGAAGGTGTCTTTATTGATGAGAAAATATTTCTCTTTTTCATAGAAGCTTTTTAACATTTTTAGGGAATTTTTGGGATTATATTTAGAGAAAAGTATTCTCTGGAGCAAGGTCATTACCATTTTTCTCTAAATATGATGCTTTTTTTTCTCATATTCCGAGAAACTTTTTTCTGAGTGTAGACGAAACATTCTCATAAGTTGCATAAATACGTTATTAAAGTTGGGAAAAAATAAAAAAGGAAAATATAAATTTGAAAATATAATATTTCCTTGTAGTTGCATTTCATTTTCTCAATTTTTTTTTTTTAAATACTGCAATACGGACGTGCCAGCACATCGACTTGTGTGAAGTATATATCTACGTATATGGCATCTTTATGTCCTTTAAGTGAATTTTATGGATAATGTCATAATTTTTTTAATGCTACTATTATATGAGTGGCACGTTATAAATTATCGATTGTCCTGCCAAAGAAACCATTGAACATAAAAATGCTACAAAACGTACATTTCAATGTCAAAAAAACGCCGAACTGCCTTTTATTAAGTATGCCATTTTTATTTTTTTTATTTGTTGTTTGTGCAGATAATTTGACAATTTATTTGACTTTCTGCCGTCGTTATTTTGCGCTTTTCTAGCTGGCCATTGAATATTAATGACAACGCTGAAAATTGATATATAAACAAAGCATGCATGACAGCGCCATGATTGACATAATTTTTTTTTTTTTTTTTGTTTGGAAATTCATTTTTATTTGTCATCAATTTGCGAAAATCTACAATCATAGGCTGAATTAAACTGCTTTTGTAAACGATTTTCGAAAAGTAATTGAATTTAATGTTGATGAGTTTTCGTTTAAAATAAAAGGACATTTTCTATCGTTCAAATAGGAAATTGGTTCTTGTACAACTTTTTGTTTATGAAGTGAAAACGATTAACATAACTCAATAAAATATTTGTGAAAGTGGATTGGAATCATCCAATTTAAAGCCAATCTATTAAATTAACAGACATTGAACTGTTGACACATCAAAACTAACATTAAGCAATTTGAGGTATTTAAATTTTAAATAAAAATTGTCTATTTAACATATTAACTTTTCTTTAAACTTTTTTTAAATTATTGTGGACCAATTGAAAGAAAAGAGAGTGCTTAGGGAGCACATATCGAGCAATCGTTATGAAAAATAATCTTAAAGTAATTAAAAAAAAAAAATACCTATAAAATTCTAATGTACTGCCCATTAAATGCAATCAGCTCATTTATTCAAAATACGACTATTTTTGTTTCATGTGTACAAACTAGCTATGATGAATCATTTGTAAATCTCATATTTAAATGTTTCCTTGACAATTTTTCTAAAAGTCAAGTTCTTTGCACTACACATCTTTTTGCCTTTAATTGTGTCTCAAGTCCTTGGCCTCCTTTGTTAAATGCAAAGCAGTTTTCTACCATTCGAAATGCACCTCTTCCGCAAATGTTGCAAAAGAGTGAAACGAGGTCAGTTGGCCTTGCATTTGTGCATTGAGCGCCAACATGGGCATTCATATGAAGTGTCATATTTAGAAAGTAAACGTTTTATTGCTCTTCCGATGACGCTGTGCTGTTTAATGACGGACTTAAAAAGGAAATCTTCAAACGAGATAAGACAGTTTTTTTGTAACAGTTTAGTCTTTCTATTCATGGACTGTCAAACGAATGATTTTTTAACTAAAATGATTTAAATAATTTTTAATTTAACTTAAATAAGCCAAATAATAAAAATTTAGAAATCAAATTAAACAATATTCCGTAAATGAGTCTGTCCCAGGCCCGTAGACAAGGGGGGATTTTAGGTGTTCAACCCCCCCACCCCCCCTTAGGGTCCAGAAAGTTTGAAGAATTAACACAAATGAGACGATTAATTTCAAAATGTTCAACTTAGAGCTTATAAAAAACCAGATATAAAGTTTAATTGCACAAGTTACACGGAAATGATCAATATGAATGACATAAATAACGTATTTGAACCACCATTCACGCGAAGCATTCCGTACGATACATTGAAAGAATATTTAAATCAAGATGATCCACCGTTTAATGATCCAAAAATTGCATCACACATACAAGGAACGGAACGACATGTTCAATTGCTAGCTAGCGTTTCCAAACGGGTTATACCGGAAAATGTAGAGGCTGTTATGGCGACGACATTAGAGAGCCGTGCGAAATTGCCCAGACTTGAAAGTAAAAAAGACTTCAAACAATAATTTTTTTAGTTTCTTTTCTATAACTAACTTAAATTAATTTTTTCATTTACACATGTTCTGACTAAATAAATTTCAAAAGAGAAAAAATAGATATTATTATAAATAAATAATAAATATTATAATTATTATTATTATTATTATTATTATTATTATAAATAAAAATATAGAAAAAACATAGCCATTTCGCTGATTTTTTCATGTAAAGTGCCAAAACTGGTGATTTTTTGAAATGTTTGTATGGGGAACCCCACAGGGGGGTTCCAGGGGGTGTGCCACTGGCATGGGTGGGTCAATCCTCCAAAGTAAGTGGGGGTCGGTCATACATTTGGACTCGATTGGAGCACTCTAAATGGGTCAAAGTGGGATTTTCAAAATTTGCCCCTACCCAAAAGTTCGACCCAAATTGGGGGACATCAGAATTCGTTTTAGAGGTATGGTTCCTTCGACAAAGTTTCTTATTTTGATCCCTAGAATACGATTTTCACAGAGCATTGAGCGATTTTTTAATCGACCCGCCCTAATATTTACTTACTTACTTAGTTGGTCGGTCGTAACAACCTGTGTCCGGGTTTCAACCGACCTCATCAGCTCTCGCCAGGCGCCTCTGCTTTGCGCGCGCCTTCTCCAATTGGATACACCAAGTGCGGTTAGGGCTTCCTCAGCCTGGTCCATCCATCGGAGGCATGGTCTCCCTCGTCGTCGTTGACCAGCGACCCTCGCCTCGAGCACCTTTTTCGCTGGAGCTTCGTCGTTCATACGATGGACATGACCCAGCCAGCGTAGTCGCTGCACAGTTATACGCCGGACTACGTCAATGTCATCGTAGAGCTCATACAGCTCGTGGTTCATTCGGATGCGATAGTCATCGCCGACTCGAACAGGACCGAAGATTTTGCGAAGAACTTTTCTCTCGAACACCCCCAGAGCAGCTGCGTCAGTTTGCGAAACTACCCATGCCTCAGCGCCATAAAGCAGCACAGGTAGAACGAGCGTCTTGTAGAGTGTTAGTTTTGTCGATCGAGAGAGGGCTCTGGAACTTAGTTGCTTACTGAGCCCGTAGTAGCACCTATTAGCAATTATTGTTCTTCGCTTTATCTCCAGGCTGATTTCGTTTTTGGTATTAATGGCGGTGCCAAGGTAAACGAACTCCTTGACTACTTCAAAGTTATAGCTGCCGGATGAAACGTGGGAGTCTAAACGCCGAGCTCCCTTGTTTGTAGACAGCATATACTTTGTTTTTCCCTCATTTATCGTCAAACCCACTTTGGCTGATTCCTTTTCGATAGCGGCGAAAGCAGCGGTAACATCTCTCTTGGTTCTGCCGACAATATCAATATCATCAGCGTACGCAAGAAGCTGGACGCCTTTGTTGAAAATGGTGCCATTACGATGCACACCGGCCTTTCGTACGATCCAATCCATGATGATGTTAAAGAGATCGCAAGACAGTGGATCGCCTTGCCTGAAACCTCTTTCGGTATTGAAGGTTTCGGAGAGGTCATTTCCTACCTTGACGGAGCTGCGTGTGTTGCTCAACGTCATTCTGCAAAGTCTGATCAACTTTGCAGGTATACCGAACTCAGACATTATTGCGTATAGGCAATCCCTTCTCGGGCTATCGAACGCAGCTTTAAAAGCGACAAAGAGATGGTGTGTGTCAATTTGGTTTTCGTGGGTTTTCTCCAGGATTTGTCGTAGCGTGAAAATCTGGTCTATGGTGGACTTACCAGGTCGAAAGCCACACTGATAAGGTCCAATCAGTGTTTTTGTAATCGGCTTTAATCTTTCACACAGTACGCTTGAGAGAACCTTATATGCGATGGAAATAAGACTGATACCTCTATAACTTGCGCAGATTGTTGGGTCTCCTTTCTTAAGTATAGGGCACAGTACGCTGAGGTTCCAATCGTCGGGCATGCTTTCCTCTAGCCATATTTTGCTGATGAGCTGATGCATGCGCCTTATCAATTCATCGCCGCCGGTTTTAAACAATTCAGCTGACAGGCCGTCAGCACCCGCTGCTTTGTTGTTTTTGAGTCGTTGGATAGCAACTCGAACCTCATCATGGCTAGGTGGTGGTACTTCCACTCCGTCATTGTTGATTGGTAGCTCTGCACTGTGCTCTCCATGGGCGGCATTGGTGAAATCGTCGCCAGTAAGTAAATTGGAGAAGTGCCGTCTCCACAATCTCAGCACACACTGCGTATCCGTATTCAGATCTCCATTTTCGTCTCTGCAAGTGGATGCTCCGGGCTTGAAACCTTGGGTTAGACGCTTAACCTGTTGATTGAATTTTCGTGCATCCTTCTTGCCCTGGTACACCTCTAGTTCCTCACGCTCACGCTTTTCCTGCTCTCTTTCTTGCGTCTGAAAAGGCGCCTCTCTTCCTTCCTCTTTGCGCGGTAGTTTTCTCGCACGGCTCGCGTTGCAGCTGACTGCAGCGTTTTTCTATAAGCGGCGTTTTTTACTGCAGTCGCAATGCGACACTCCTGATCATACCATTGGTTCCGAGGTTGCGGGCGCCGGAAACCAATGACTTCTTCAGCGGCAGCACGCATGGAGTGGGATATATGCACCCAAAGTCCGCCGGCGTCGTCGGGTCCAGAGGTTGGTTGGTTGAGCTTAACCGAGAGTTGAGCGGAGTAGGCTTCGGCAGTCCGTTGTAATTGCAGCTTAGCGACATCTAGCTTTCGTTGCATTCCTGTGCGTATGTTCTTCGCATTGCATAATCGCATGCGGATCTTGGCTGCAACAAGATAATGGTCGGAGTCAATGTTGACCCCCCGAAATGTACGCACATCTAGAACACTAGAGGCATGCCTTCCGTCGATTACAACATGATCAATTTGGTTTCGCGTTTTTTGATCCGGGGACAGCCAGGTGGCCTTGTGGATGTCGAGGTGCTTAAATCTGGTGCTACTAACTACCATGTTTCACGCCGCGGCGAAGTCGATCAGTCTTAGACCGTTGTTCGTGGAGGTCTCATGAAGACTGAACTGACCGACAGTGGGGCCAAAGATGCCTTCCCTTCCGACTTTTGCATTAAAATCGCCGAGGACTATTTTCACGTCATGGACCGGAAGGTGGTCGTATACGTCCTCAAGACTAGCGTAGAAAGCGTCTTTGACGGATTCGTCCTTTTCCTCCGTCGGGGCGTGCGCGCAAATAAGGCTGATGGAGAAAAATTTTGCCTTGATGCGGATCGTGGCCAATCTTTCGTTGACAGGTGTGAACCGGGAAACAAGGTGGCGTAGTTTCCGGCTAACAACGAATCCACATCCAAATTCGCGCCTCTCCGCATGGCAGCTGTAGTAGATATCACAGTGTGCTTGTTTAGAGCAGCCTTGCCCTTTCCATCGCATTTCCTGGATGGCGGTGATGTCAGCCTTTATCGTTTTGAGGGCTTCCGCCAGTTGGATAATGGCACCTTCCCTATAAAGGGTTCGGACATTCCAGGTGCATATCCGTAAATCATTGTCCGTTTTTCGTTTGCGGTGGTCGTCAACGTAATTGGGGTTCTTATCCGAGGCTGGTTTAGTTTTCATTGGGCAGTAGTAATGTGGCGGGACCCAAACCCTGCGCACATTCCATGTTTAAGGTCTATGGAGTGACCCGCCGCTCAAATTAGCCGTCAAACTGACGGATGCCAGTTTGCCGTTGCCCAGGGAACACCACGTGGAGGTTTGAGTCGACTTGAGACGATTTCGACATGGATAATGCTGGCCTCGCCAGGTTGAGGCGGTCAGACACGTTGCCATGTGAAGGTTCGCCCCCCTGTTCCCCTGCCCTAATATTTAACCATGTTATTTTATCAAATATTATTAACTTTAGACCATCAGTAATAATTTTCAATTGGTTATTTTAAAGCAATTAAAAAATAGTTTAAATATAACTAATTTAACAAGTAGTTGAAAATATATGCAGACGAAAGTCAATTGACTTATTTAGCGGAATTCACCATACAAAATATGGTAGTTCGTTCTATGGAAAAAAGTCTGAATTTCAACTAGTTGTGGTTGATAAAAAACTACTTTATTAACTACTTTTAAATAAGTTGATTTTCTTACAGGGTTTCTAACGAACTTTCCATCATTTTTTTTTCAACTTCTTAGTAAATCAGTATTGATTGTGAGAAGCAGTGACGTTCCTCTTCGTGTCCACTGTAATTGTCGACAATTTTGGAGTAGACAATATCGCTAATTTGTAGACAATGTCGACAGTTTACTAACTACTAACTACTACTAACCTACAAAGTTTACAAAAATCGGTATCACAAAGGTCAGATTTCGCTCAAAAATAGTCGAACTGATATGGAATCATCGATATATGATAAAATAATTACTTGTGTGTGAATATTTGTGTAACTAATTAAATAAAAACATACACGATGGAGTCATCGTCCATCTGGTAATGCTGGGCCTGGGCGCTCCATAACTTTTCACATGTACACAAAGCTTACAACCAGTGTAGCCGTTTATAGCCAAAATTGGCAATTTTTGTTTTCTGCGTTTAATTTTTGGCTATTTGGCGATTTTATTTTTCATTCGGGTATTTTTTTTTTATTTTTATTTTGGCGAAAATTAATTTTTTGTCCTAACCAGTGTTACCGTGTTATTTATAGCCAAAAAGTTATTTATAGCCAAAATCGGTTATTTTCTTTCCGAGGTTAGTTTTTGGCTATTTGGCGATTTAATTTTTCATTTGGCTTTTTTTTTATTTGGGTTTTTTTTTTTTTTGACGAAAATTCATTTTTTGTCGTACTCTATATGATTTAAGCGCCTTATTCTGAAGATTGAAAACTTTTTTGGTGCTATTTTTTTGTCCAAGGAGTTGAAAAATTCCAAAATGTTTCGCAAATTTATTTGTTTTGAATATTTTTTTATTTTGTTGACATTTTTGTCATGTTATGAGCTTTTGTTTACATTTTAGAATAAGAAATTTTTGCAGTTGTCAATAAATTTACAATTGTCAATCCCCAGAATAGGGCTAAGGGCTGCGTTTCAAATTGCAACTAATTCAGAAACACTGCACAAAAAGAGCTTGCTACACTGACCTCACTAAGCCGATTTTCCTTGACATTTGTAGTGAGGCCAGAGTGGACAGCTCTTATTGCGAATTAGTGGGGGGTTTTTTTGTTAAAAATCGGTAAGTTTGGGGTATGTCTTTGCTAAAAGCTATTAAGATCGGCAATATTTGGGGTATGTCTTTGCTTTAAGCTTTTAAAATAGGCAAGTTTTGGGGTATGTCTTTGCTGTAAGCTTTTAAAATAGGCAAGTTTGAGGTATGTCTCTGCTGAAAGCTATTAAAATCGGCAAGTTTGATGTATGTCTTTGCTTTAAGCTTTTAAAATCGGCAAGTTTTGGGGTATGTCTTTGCTAAAAGCTATTAAAATCGGCAAGTTTGGGGTATGTCTTTGCTTTAAGCGTTGATCATAATTTTTCATAAATTGATCATTGATCATAAAAGCGAGTTCTTATCAGCGTTTGAATATTTTGTTTTTTCTTAACCCTTGAATGCCTATTACCAATGACTTAAATTCTGCGTGACGAGTTTAGCTTAAATGATATGACTTGCGTTGCGAAAATCTGCATTTATATTGTTTGGATCATTTTAGATACGGGGAACGTGCTTATGTATTAGGTGCAGCTCAAGTGGAAGCGTGGGGTAAGTGTTAGATTTATATAAGTAGTTTAAGTATTGGATGATAACCACTTGAAACATAGGCGTATATAAGTGGGATACATCTGAGGTACAAGTCTCAACCACCCGGTCAAGTCGTCTAGCAAAATCTCCGCCTCTGGCTTTTATTTTAAGTAAATTCAAGAGTCTGTGAAGCTTCGAGATGCAGAAACTTTAAGAACATTTTAGAAGCCGACTTATGTCATTGTATGCCGATGACGTCACCCATCCCCATCCCGATACGGATTTTAATTTTATCTGATTCACCTAGTAACAGGATCAAAAAGGCGCAAGGATCAAAAAGGAGCCGGAGCAACAAGGTTCAAAAAAAGTCCCACATGAAACTTCTGATTCACCTTAGTAACTTTTTTCCAGAAAAGAAAATGGCGTGAGAGAGAAAGGGAGAGAGAGAATTTGATATTAAGAGAGAGAAAGGGAAATAGCAAATAGCGCGATCCTATACAAATAATACTTCAGACTCAACCTAACCTAAGCCAATACCATAGGTATAGGGGGCACTCTATACCTTTATAGGTATATTGGCCACTCTATAGGTATAGACTATCAGTTTATAACGAATACGCATAATGCCAATAACAATCTCTTTAAGCGGAACCACTTTAACTCTTGTTGCAAAATATTTTCCTCCGGTTGAATTACCTACAAGATATGTTTGTGGACTTGTAGACTATGTATGTATTAATTAATTCTATACCAAATGTACATGATCACAATAATTTGTTCCATATCGGACCACATACTATTACAATTCCAGTTGGTTCGGATATGAACCCTATAGGAACAAACTAACTTGTTTTTAAAAACAACTAATTAAAAAACTAGTTTAAAATTAACCAGTATATGAACTACTTTGAATTATATTAAGGCGGCAATTACTCTGATTTTGACATGTTTTAATTGCAAATTTTTATTAGATTACAAGTTTATATATATTTAACCATGTTATTTCATCAAATATTATTAACTTTAGGCCATCAGTAATAATTTTCAATTGGTTATTTTAAAGTAATTAAAAAATAATTTAAATATAACTAATTTAACAAGTAGTTGAAAATATATGCAGACGAAAGTCAATTGACTTATTTAGCGGACATCGCCATATAAAATAAGTTAGTTCGTTCTATGGAAAAAAGTCAGAATTTCAACTAGTTGTGGTTGACAAAAAACTACTTCATCAACTACTTTTAAATTAGTTGATTTTCCTACAGGGAACTTAAAGACATTGCTTTTGTCTTAAAGTCAAGTATAAAATCCATTGATGAATCAATTTACTTAAAAATTGAGCGAAACAATAACACCCTAAAAACTAAAATTACTTCCTCCGAAGAACAGTTTGTTCTGTTAAAATATTAACTGTAAAAATAGTGTAATCAACAAAAAATTATCAACAGTTGATCAACAATTATTTTGACAGTTTTGTCTGCTGAATGGGATTGAACAGTGAAATCTGTTGTTTTAAACCATGAATTGTTTGATATTACAGCATTTTTTCTCCTCAGTGTTATGTACACAGTTAATATACTAAAAATATGCACTTGATAGAAAATTTTCCTTCCTTAAAAAACTTCCAATTAGCTATTGATGCAGATAAACGACAGCAAGCCGAACTTTGTGAATGTTTCAACGAACCAACAAGCAAGTAGATTGGCACATTGAGCAAATTCGGAAGAAAAACAGACAATTTGAGTTTTATTGAAGAAATCAGTTTTAAACAGCTATTTTCGAGTCTAATTTTTTCGCTTAGAAATATAACTTTTTTTTTGAGTTTAACTTCTAAAATATTTTTTGTAATTATGATCATTACAAGAGCTATTTATTACTGGATCTATTTAAAAAAACATTTTGTAAAGCATATTAAATACAAATATCACATCATTTTATCAAATTTGCGCAGTTAATTTTGTTGTGTGTCCTCATGCCAAAAGATATGTCATATTATATGTACTCTACGCTTTTCTATTCAAATTTATAGAGCAGTCCGGCTGCGTTGAATGGCTTACAGTTACGTTTTTGAAGTCGTTCATGTCGGTTGAAATAAAAAAAAAAAATTACCAGATGAACTTGTCTTGTTGGCACATTATGCCTGCCTCTCGCCTACTCTTGGCCCCTTAATATGACAGCATAATAAAAAATAAATAATGTTGACTCTGCTGCTGCTTTTGCTTCTTTACTTCTAGTAGTAAACTTAATTTTTTAGTATTAGACAAAGTGAAAGGTTTTTGTACACCTGCCAGAGCATGTAAGTGACTTAAGTGTGTTTTTACTGAGTTGCCAACTGCGAGAAACTTGACAGTAATGATGAAGAGTTTTTTTTTCTATTCATTCTGTTTAACTTGTTCTGGCTAAGAAGATATTTGTCGAAATATACATTTCTGTCTTTGAGAATGTATGAAGCAGCAACTGGTAACATAAGCATTATATAAATTATCATTAGTCGTTTTATTTTTCTTTAATTTCATACTATTGCTCCACGACAACTACAATGACCACAATTTCTCAATTCTATTATCCCACTTTATAGGAATTGTGGGCCACAGAATATTGGTTCAGAGTGCATGATGAACCACTTCAATTATGTACTTCAATTATGTGCTTGATTTATTGTATAATAGTTATATATTGTGGTTGATAAAGTTGTTGACAGAGGTGGAGAAGGGAAAAAACATAAAGAGGAAATTTGTTACCATTTAAGGCGCTAGGTCGGTTCATGAAAAAACATTTTCTTAATATGAAATGAAATTCTGAATTTCAATTGATCTTTTCTGTGGTGCATTCATGAAACTCAGTTGAGAAATTCTCTACTGGTCGTGACGTCATGCTCAATCACTCTGCTAAACTCTACCGATAGAATACAAGTGTTTATGTATATCATGAAACTCACCAATTGAGATATTCGTGGTGGGTTGACAATTTGACATTTGTGATTGAGAATTTTATTATTTTTTAAGAATAAAAACGTGCAAAACGCATAGCCAAGAAATAATTTTATTTGTGCAATACGTGTAGCCAATAAAGTTTAAAAAAGTTTTAATCGCAATTGCATCGATATCAATATGTAAGGGAAAAACTGCATAATATGATTTTGAAAATTGCTTGTTATGATTATTATACTTTGCGTGAATTTTAGCGTTGAAAATGAACTTTGTTGTGTTGGTGATGGCTGATGCTTATGATAGGAGGAATATGTTGCGCATCCACCGACGAGCATTAAGAGACGGAAGTGATCCATTTCATTTGCCAGAGGCACGTTTTATTGAGCTGTTTAGGTTTAATAAAGATACAGCAATTGTGCTTCTAAATGAAATAGGACCCTTTATGAAACAAGGTGTTCGGAAAACGTTTATACTAAGAATATAAGAATGGCTGCTGCACTTTATTATTATGCTACTGGATCCTTTCTAAGAGATATTGGGCAGGACTTCGTTTGCGCTATAAGTAAGTCAAAGATGTGCAACATTATAAAGGAAGTATCTTACGTCATTGAAAGTAAACTTCTTCCTAAATACATACGTTTTCCCACTGGCATTGAAGATCAAGATAGGATACGGGAACGGTAAGCACGATTTGTATAATTTTAATTCCTAATGTACATGCAATACCTATTTTAGATTTTATAACTGCACTGGTTTTCCTGGAGTTATTGGTGCTATTGATTGTACGCACGTAAAAATAAAAAAACCTTCAATGGACGTAGAATACTGCTACAGAAATCGCAAAGGATATTTCTCCAAGAATGTGCAGCTGATATGTGACTATGATTTAACAATTCAAGGATGCTATGCGCGATTTGGTGGTAGTACACATGATGCCTATATATGGGAGAATAGTCAAGGTAACGAGTTCATGAGGAACCAGTATAATCAAAACGGTGACACACGGTGGTTAATTGGTGACTCAGGATATCCACTGCAACCATGGTTAATGACACCTTTTCGAAATTCAGAAAATTCAAGTCATGAAAAATATAACTACCATCATATAAGAGCTCGTAATTGCGTGGAACGGCTAAATGGTGTTATAAAAAAATTATTTGCTTGTCTATCTCATGTTCGAGGACTACTTGTTAATCCTGCTTTTTCAGGAACGATTATTAATGTATGTTTCACCCTACATAGCCTCAGATTAAAACACAATTTGCCTCTTCCTGATATAGATGAGTACCAACATGAAATTTCAACAAGAAGCGATGAGTATATGTTATCCAATGAATCCTTTTTAATGCAAGGTAGAAGAGTACGCGAAAATATTGTTAGAAACTATTTTCAAACATAAAAATGAAGCTTATATGCATTTTTTTAGACTTTATTATTGAGTCTTTATGTATATGCAATAAATAAAATTATAACGATTTTATATAATCTTTTTAATCAATATCATAGAACAGCCTTACCCCTAGTCGAACAGGTTTAAAAAAATTCAAAAAGATTTTTTTTGGCATTTGTGGGCTTAATTTGATAATAAACGAATAATTAGTAACTTATTTCAAAAACAAAATGTTTCAAATAGAAGGTTAATATTCAATTCACTTTTTAACCCTTTCGGCGACTAAGCACGAAAAATTTCTGAATTTATATTTTAGGCATTAGTTTTATAAGCTTGCAGCCGTAAAGGAAACAATACATTCCGTATGTTAGGAGTACTGATACTTCCAAATTGAGGCTAAATATTTGAAAATCATCAAATCACATTTTTTTTTTTATTTGAAATTAACCAACCTGAAAATGGTTCTTAGACATTTGTGTTGCCACTTTAATAAATTAACCCTGCTGCTAGGTTGGGACCATTTGGCCCAAATTTCATTTCGATTTCAAATTTCAAAAGTTACGAGTTGTACATCAAAAGTCATATTTCCGTTCCAATTTATGCAGCTATTTTGATTAAGGCATATTTAAGCACAAAAATTGTTAAAAAATGCAAAATATTGAAATATGGAAGTGAACTGAAATTTGGACCAAATCGTCCCAACCTAATAGCAGGGTTAAATAAAATATGAATATCATCAGTTCCTTAGATAAATAGACGACTCCATCCTTAACACTTTTTACCCAAATTTAACCTTTTTACACAAAATTTTCAAAAATCCATTCTTAGTGGGCGTCTAGACCAAATTTTGTTTTTCTAGGCCCTGTAATTTTAGCAGGATGATTGGGCAATTAGCTAGAAGAAACTATCATAAATGAATCTGCATGTTTGGATTTTATTTATTTAATAATTCATTTAATAAATTATTTGTTAGTTTTTGCTGCTCAATCACTGCATCAAGTTTAGAACAAAGCATCTGCATTTGCGCCGCTGATTCTCTTTGCGCTGCTTCCAGCTGTGAAAGGAAGGTATTTCCTTTATTTTTTGGCGTTTCCTTAGCCGCAGATGTTTCAGTATTATTTGGAGTTTCAACCAAAATAGAATTATTTTTAGATGCCGAGTGTTCAGTGAACTGAAACTCGAAGAAAAAAAATTTTTGCAATAAAATCACCTAAAATTTGCTTTTTGAGACAAAATTAATTAATTGGGCTCTTTTTAACAATTATTTTTAAATATTAATAACAATTCGCTCCAAAATAAAGCTATTATAATAATCTGCCTAAGTTTTATAAAGTATAAAAATTATCTCTTGATTTGAAAAACATTTAATTTTTTGTGCTCAAAAAACGTTGCTTTTTTCGTGTCTTAATCTTAACTTCGTAAAGCTTTACTTTGCTAAAAAGCAAGCTAACAATTTTACTCGAAAAGCACTCACAATTCATTGGAGAAGTTAAAGACCCCAATTGTACCCCTTTTATACACCACTGCTTGCCGTGAGAGTGTGCGACAAAACGTGTTTACCGTAAACGTTTGTTTACTTATTGTGGTTTTTGTGGGTACCTTTAATTCCTAGAACCATAAACTGATTATGTTGCTAATGGTTAAACGAAAAAAAAAAAATGTGAATGATGTCCTCAAACCTAAGCCAGGACACAAAAAGAGAGAGAAAAATAAATTCAATATATTGCAAAAAGTTTTTCTCGTTAAGCATTCGTTATAAATACACATCGCATGTGGGTTGTGTTGGTGTGTTTGTCAGCAAGCAGAGTTCAATTGGACAGACAATCAAATATAAGTACTTATATGACGACATTTGACCACAATCATTGAGCTTCAGTGGTCAGTAGAAGTGAGTGGGCCAAGCACTGTCTTCTTGCCATTCTTGATCCATATTTTTGATTAAAAAACATTTCTAGTTACAATCATGGCGTTGACGCTACCATGTCTTGTTTTTTACCTCAAACCGGATATGAATTCTTTTTCCGCCAGCGATCAACGGAAACATACTGTGTAAAATAACAAAAAAAAAAAAAAAAACGTATAAATTGCAAAAGTTTCCTTCTACTAATAAAGTAGTCCTTCAGTGTATTTTTTTTATTTAAAATTATGGCCCCAAGCAGAGAGTTACAAGTTTTACTTTGAATGCTTTATACTAAAATTCTTTAGTCTGCTGCGTATACGTCTTTATGTGGTGTGTGTGTGTGTATTTGTCAAGGTTGAATTCAAATCTCTGAGGGAAAAATGAGACAAATTTTGAATCTAACCAAATCGTTCGTTCGTTCATTTTTCGCATTCTTTTTATACTTAAGGGGAAGGTATTCCAAAAAACTTTTTTTTTTGTAGGTAATCTCTAGAAGTATTCTTAAATACCTCAAAATTATTTCCTGAAAGTTTCAAAAAAATAAAACTTAATCCTTAAAGAAAGAGCAGCATCGTTCCGGTATACTCTCGGTTTTGACACTGAAAACACTGATTGAAAATATACCTCATTTCGGAGTTCCCTCGCCTTAAAACGAATCACCACTGAAGCGTTGCATCATATACTTATAAGTTTTTTTTCTTGTTACCACTAAGAGCTTCAGGAATATCATATTTAGATCAAAGCATGGCAAATTAGGCCAACTTTTTTGTTTAAAAATCGCATACCTAATAAATTAAGAATATAATAGAAAAACCGTAGCTATGGTAGCTGACTCCTAAAAGTATGCAGACTTTATTTTTTAATAACCGATATCAAAGTAGTGACAATCAGCACCAAGGGAATAGAATAAACTTCGGCACTGTCTTACGATGCAAAAACAAAATAATTAAGAATATCAAATTTTCTATGACAACTCCAAAAAAAAAAAAAAAAAAGTAAAAGTGTAGTTAAGTTAATGTTCACTTAAAGAACATAAAAGATATATTTTTTCCCAATTTAACAAAAGAGTGATTCCACCTACATTGTTTGGTTTAACTTTACTAAACTACATTAAGCAGAATTTAAGATAAGGCCACGTAGAGGATGATGCACGCAAGCAATGCGGTAAACTTCATGTGGTTTGTGCCTTGACCAGCGTGGTGCTTTGTCTTTCGTGGCTAGTAAGTCAAATAAAGCTGATCAAAGTGCTCTATATAATACCGGGCAAAAGAAGCTCATTTAAGGAATTCGGTAAATCAAAAGCAACCCACACGAGTAAGTATAAAGAAAAAAATCAATCGATAAGAAATAGTTTTCTAGAAGTTAAACTGCAAAGATTTCAGTAATTATCATAATGGAAATTATTTGACTACTTAATTAAACTTTCAATGCTTAGATATTAAATGTCCAGGCATAAGAAAACTTTTGCGAGAAAATTAAATTAATTCACATTTACATAATTCACATCATGTTAGACCTTCACTAATACTATACATGATCACCTCAATTTGCTCTCTACATTTGGTACAAACTGCTAACAATTCACCGGTTTAAGAAGGTGTGGCTACTAAATCATGATGATTAGCTTATGTTTGGCAGAGAACTCAGGACATATCAGAGTTAAAATCAGATAAGAAAACCTTTACTAAGAGTTATATAAAGGGTATTTCAGTTGATCTAATAGTACGCACTGTGGTTTATTTTCGTAAATAAGTTTGTTTTTTCAAAGAGAGAAATGTAAATATCTAAGAAAACTATTCGTTAGAGAATTGTTTAAAAATAAGCAATTCGTTCACAGATTAAGAAGAAAAATTGTCAGTTTTTATTGAAAAATTCACCAAAGTCAGATTTTTTGAGTTCTTAAATTGTTCAGTTTAAGTCTTAAATTGAAGTCAATATAAATATTGCACCTCAACCTTTTTGAAGTGACACTGTTCTTAGGTGACGATGTGACGATTTTTATTGAGTGTAAAATTTCAAAAAACACGTAATAATATTGACACTAGGGTACTGCAATTTAGTGTAGGGATAGGCACAGTTATTACAAATTACCGTCAAGAAAATGCGCGTTATTCGACAAATGGGCGTGGCAATATGAGAAAAACAGTGCATCTTGAATAATTTTGAGACTAGAGTACTGCAATTTAGTATAGGGGCAGGCATTATTATAACAAATTATGGTCAAGAAAGTGGGAGTTATTCGACAAATGGGCGCGGCAATATTAGAAAAACAATGTATCTGGAACAATATTGTCACTAGGGAACTGAAATTTATTCTTGTACATGGGTAGGCCGTGGCGTAGTGGGTAGAGTGTGCGACTCTTACGCCAGAGAACCCTGGTTCGAGTCCTCCATCCGACACAGAAAGTTTTTTCAATTGATTTCATTTTTCTGTTCGGCCGTCACCTCTCTGCAGACAATGGCAAACCTCAGAGAGTAAAAACTGCCATGAAAAGCTTCTTGAGAACATAAGCCGTTCGGAGTCGGCGTAAAATATGTAGGTCCAGTTCTCGATCATTTGTGTGGAAACATTTCACATCACACACAACACAATTGATCATAAGAAGCTCGGTCAAAGTCCTTTCAAGGGCTGAAATGGCCATTTCGTTTTTTTTTTACATGGGTAGGCAGAATTATTAAAAATTACGCCCAATAAAGTAGGCGTTATTTGACAAATGGGCGTGGTAATACTAGAAAAACACTGTATCACAGTTAATATTGATGGTGGGTACTGAAATGAAGTGTAGGGGTAGGCACAATTATAACAAATAACGGTCTAGAAAGTGGGTGCTTATTCAACAAAGGGGCGTGACAATATTAGAAAAACACTATATCTTCAATAATATTGACCCTAGGGTAATAAAATTCGATACAAGAATTGGTATAATTATTTCAAAACATGTGACATCTAATTTAAATTTAAGAAACAGATATTTGAAATAACCAACAAACTTTCAGAATTTAATAGAATAAATTTTTTAAGAACAATTGTATTTTACACTTTTTTAAAAAGTGAAATTAGAAAATTTATAATATCCTCTAAAAAGGAAGAATAAAAACTTTTAAAAAAAAACACAGGTGCGTCGTTGGACACACGAGAGAAGCGAAGCTTTTTCGCAGTTACATAGATTTGATAGCTTAATAATTTTTTCTTTTTAATAAATTAACTTTTAAATTCAAAAAATTTTAAAATAACATAAAATAAATAACATATATACAGAAAACATATTTACTGCTTATTTTTTTATTGTTGAATGTCAATTTTCTACGCCAATTACATATACGGACATATAATGCCAGCGACTCTCCATTTTAACTCTACACACATGGTTGTGAACTTGGCTGCACTGACTCATGCATGCATTTGTTAATTCCATATTTTTTGATATCTATTTTTTTGACACTTAAAAACGCACTTGTCAACGCACTTGTCATAGAGTGTAAATTATTAGCTAGAGATTGCATTAACTCTGCTAAATCTCTGGCATGTGTTAAGACCGCTTCAAAAACTGACTACAAAATCACTACAAAGTAAAATATAATTTTAAAATAACTCTTCGTTTTAATTTCTTAGTCATATTTGATAATTTACTTAAGCATATTATTACATTGGAAATCTTATTATTTTAATTTTTTTCTAATTTGTTTTATTATCATAAATATATTAATTTCTTTACGAATACAAAAGCTTTGAAGTTATCGCTTCTGATTAAAATCCTGATTATATTAGCGCCAAACTTAAAAGCTTTTGTATTCATAAAGAAATTAATATATTTATGATAATAAAACAAATTAGAAAAAAATTAAAATAATAAGTTTTTTGATGTAATAATATGTTTAAGTATATAACCAAATATGACCAAAAAAGGTTGCGGGAAATGAATATTATTTGCGGTAATCGGAAGAAAATTGCTACAACTCATATTTGGTTAATGTAACTCATGATCGTTCCTTCGCAACCCCCTATTTTCCAAATGTTTGTTCAGTTGAAATGAAAATATGACATGTTAGTTGCTTGAACCGCGTAAATGTATTTATTTCAACGCCCCTTGCCACTACAAGGAACGTTATGTGTCTGAGATAACTAACTGAAGCTATTGCAGACAAGCGAACAATACTAGTCATTGTAACAACCACATTGTAAGTTATGCCAATAGCATTATTTTTATGCTGCAATGGAGTTTTGAATTTTATTAAATCAATCGCACCCTTTAGTTGCGTCAATCTCAACAGCCAACCTTGCGACTGCAAGTTTGTCAAACCATCCGACTTATCGAGTGAAACAGACATACGTTCACAAACACGAAGTTGTGTAAGCCGACCTTAATCGCAAGACGCTTGCATTTCATTTCTCAAAGTTGCTAACGTGTCCGGACGGAATTTTTGTAGTGTTTGTCGTTTTGTTTGTCGTTTTGTTTGTCTTAGGGATGCTGGGCTTGATTTAGATTGCAATGTCTTTATCCATGAAAGTCTTACTCTGGATGCCAGAAAGCTTCTACAAGCGGCTATCGCTTGTAAACGCAAGAAACTAATCTTTAATGCGTTTACTTTTCGTGGCTCAGTTTTTATCCCCACGTTTAAGGGCGCTGATCACATCAAAATCAATTCTGAAACTGAGCTCCAGAGCATTGTACGTGATGCTGTGGCTGACACTGATGCTGATAATGGATGCGATTCGTAAAAATAAAGTATCTTTATTAATTTGTTTTGTATTTGTAAATTTTAAGTTTATTTTTATCTTAATACTACATTATCTCTACTTCTTGCTCTTTCTTTTTCTCTTATTATTCTTTCTGTCCTTATTTTCCTTGCCTGAATTTTTCTTTCCTCTATCTGAGTTCAATGACTGACATAAGTAACTTGTCTTTGGGCACTAATGAAAACTTGAAATCTTTAATTAATATTTTGTGTAGACAATATAGCGGACTTAATATAGTTCACTTCAATGCACGTAGTCTTAATATGGCGAAATTTGACTATGTTAAATATATTTTTGATAATTCGTTAGTTGATATTATTTGTGTTTCAGAAACGTGGTTGTCAAATAATATATGTGATTCAATCTGTAGTATTAATGGTTACAAT
The DNA here is from genome assembly GCA_914767935.1 of Coremacera marginata. NCBI lineage: Eukaryota > Metazoa > Arthropoda > Insecta > Diptera > Sciomyzidae > Coremacera > Coremacera marginata. The sequence continues at coordinate 167,172,319 of OU612046.1, forward strand.
GTGTTCCGAAATGATAGATGTGAGAAAAAAGGTGGAGGTGTTGCTGTCTATTGTACTCGTAAAGTTAACTTAAATGCAAAAGTCCTGAATACATCAAAAAGTCTTGGAATTGAGTATATCAATATTAGCATTTCTGATAATACCAAAACAATTTTGTTGTCTTGTGTTTATAATCCTCATAAATTTCATTCTGTTGAGCCATTGTTTACTGATTTGCTTACCTATAATCTAAATCATGATATCATCTTGATGTGCGGTGATTTTAATATAAATCTTTTATCTAATGATTGTTATCAACAATCGATGATGGACGAAATATTTTCGGCTGGTTTATCTGTGGTAAACGATACAGAACCGACTCGCTCTTGTAATAATGCTAGTCCAAGTCTTTTAAATTATTTCAATGTGTCAGACCTCCGCTTGTCTCACTGTTTGATCGACTATTTTTAATTTCCGATCACGATTTAATTTTCTGTTCGTTAAACGTAAACATGTCTTGTAATGTCTCTTCTGCTGCTTATTCCTATTATGACTATAAAAATATTAATTATCCGTCATTGTACCATGATTTGTCTTTGATGATAAACTTTGTTCTCTCACAACCCCTGTTAAATGTCTTTTTGAAAAACATGTTCCTCTGCGAACTACAGTTCTTAAAAATGCATCTTGCTCTTGGTTTTCACAACAAGTCCTGAATGCAATAAAAAAGAGGAATAGATTGCACAAACTTTGGAGAAGAATACCTTCGTCTACAAATTGGGAAAGCTATAGGTTAGCCTGGAATGAATCTGTTTACATAACACGGCAATCAAAGACCCGCTACTTTACTGCTAAGCTAAATCTGTCCCTTCCCACCAAAACCCTGTGGAACAATATACATAGTCTTGGAGTGAAGCAAAATAATTCACCTTTATGTAATATCCACCCAGACGTACTAAATGACTTTTTTGTAGGTAATACTGCTCCTGTTATCAATACTATGGCTCCACTGAATAGTTTTCATGTTCCACATTTGTTCGAGTTCAGTCCTGTAAGTGAACTTGATGTTGGGAATTGTGTAATGCAAATTAAATCAAATGCTTTGGGTGAAGATGGTATTTCCATCAAATTTATAAAACTTATATTACCTCATATAATAACTCCCTTAACGCATATAATTAATCATAGCTTCTTCATTCCCTAGCATCTGGAAAATTGCAACTGTCTTGCCGGTTGCAAAAAAATCTAACCCATCTGAACCAAATGATTTTAGGCCAATAAGCATACTGTCGCCATTATCTAAAGTTTGTGAAAAACTCATAAGCCATCAAATCAATAAATTTCTTCTTGCAAATGGTCTCTTGTCTCCATATCAATCGGGTTTTCGGGTGGGGCACGGTAGTGCTTCGGCAGTTGTTAAAGTTCTTGATGATATACGACCTAAATATGATGCTGAATTATTGTATTTACTTTGCATGCTTGATTTTTCGAAGGCTTTGACAAAGTAAGTCACTCATATCTATGTCATAAACTTGGCATCTTTTTGGGTTTTCCCATAGTTCTGTGAGCTTAATTTCATGTTATTTGGCGAAAAGATCGCAAAGAGTTAAAGTTGGTGTAATGTTATCTCATCTTAAGCCTGTCTTAAGCGGTGCCCCTCAAGGCTCCATTCTTGGTGCTCTTCTCTTCTTGATCTTTATAAATGACATCTTTACTGTTTGCAAACACGTCTCTTTGCATGCTTATGCTGACGATATACAACTTTATCTTCCAACTAGAATTTAACTCTTAGATGATTTTTCCAGTAAATTTAATGAAGATCTTAGTTACATTTATCACTGGGCTTGTAATAATGGTCTCCAATTTAATGCTGCCAAGTTTTATGTTCTGCCAATCTGTAAAAATAAAACCACCGTTCTTGCTGTACCTGATTTATTTATTGGTACAACTCAGCTTACTGTTGTGTCGAAAATTATAAGCCTTGGTTTTTGTTTGAATTCGTCAGTCTCTTGTACTGATCACGTTAATAATGTTGTCCAAAAAGATTATTATATCCTACGTAACTTAAGAATGTCTGCCAATTTATGTACTATTGAAGTAAAAAAATTACTGGTGAAGCAATTTGTATTACATGTATAGGTCATAACATACTCTGAGATAGTGTATAGTAAGCTCGATTCATCCTCTCAGCTGAAACTTAATATTGCTTCTAACTATGCTACTCGTTATGTATATGGTTTGAAAAAGTTTGATCAACTTTCTGAATTTAGAAATGCAATACTTGGTTGTAGTTTGACTGGTTATTTGAATGCTAGGAACTGTGTTTACCTCCATAAAATAATCCACACTAGAACTCTTCATTATCTCTATGAAAAACTGCAGGTTAGTATATCCAGAAGATGTAAACTTTTAATTATTCCTAGACATAGCTCTCTTACAAGTTCTAATCTTTTTTTCATTAATGCCGTAAGACTTTGGAATGCGTTACCTCGTAGATTAAGAGAAATCGAACGGATAGAAACCTTTAGGCAATCTCTTCTTTCTTACTTTTCTGCTTCATAAACTCTGTTTTTTTCCTTCCTTCTTTCGTGTACTTTTTCACCTTACATTTTAAGTCTAGTTTAATCAAACATGTAATTTTCACCTATTTTTGATTTGCATTATCTTCTTGATTCTGTTCATGTTTCATATTTATGCTTTTATAGTTATATTCCTTAATATCATAAGTTGAACTCTATTCTTAGTTGTTATCTCTAATTAATTAATTAATCATGTTTATTATTACGCATCCACTGTACTGTAAAAGAACATAGTTCTTATTTGTACTCATCTTATATACAATAAATTACAAATTAAAATTAAATTGAATAGTTTGTAAGAGGAACAATCATTAGGTAAGTTAAATAAAATTGCTTTCTATCTATACATGCATAAAGAAAGGCTGAGTTCCTAAATGCATTTATGAAAAGCATCAGTGACTTTCTATAATTGGTGCTTAGTTGATTCACCAAAACTGCGCAACTAGGTTATTATTTTTAAGCACGTTTTAGTTTCGCAGTTTGGTGAATCTGCTTAGCACGAATTAAGCATAAAAGGTCGCTGATGCTTTGCATAAATGCATATAGGAACTCGGCACGATTACAATTTCCTGGGCGCAGCGATTTGAAAGTGTTTGTTTTACTTTTAAAGCGATTTTTATTTTACATACTATGCATTTTACGTATAATGTACACTTGATGGCAGGCCCGTAGACAAGGGGGATTTTAGGTGTTCAAACCCCCTCTCCCCCTTAGGGTCCAAGAAGTGTAAAGAATTAACACAAATGAGACTATTTAATTCAAAATGTAATTTTTTTTTTAGATAAACTGTCGGATGTCGGATACTTTCAATTGAACGGCTACCATCGGTGTATCTGCGTCCTCCAACTGACTACTTTTCGTATTCCTAATTCGTAGTCCTCTTCACTGTCGGGTGTCGGAGCATACTCAGTTGCACTGCATGCAGCTGTAGCACCTGTGTCTGCAGTGAATACACTCGCGGAGACATCATCATCACCCTTATCCGGCTATAAACGCAAACGAGCACCACATTGGTCAATAAAAAAACCTTTCACATTTTCTGGTATTTTGTGTTCATCGGCACACATGCACGGAAAATCATTTTCAATGGAGCACTTACATCGCGAAATACGGAAAAGGGTATCCCAATCGTTCGCATGGAACATCCGAGGGTTCTTTGTTTAAAAAGACGATTTCATAAGCAAGTCTGTAATCATTTTACGATTATATGTTCTGGACACTATTGGAATTTTTGCGTAACGCCATAATTTGGACACTTCTTCGAACACTTTTTCGGTGAATGCACTGCGTTTGATTTTTGAATCTTGCTGTAAAAACAACGCGTATTCCACAACATTGCTTTTTGTTGGCAACTTTGTTTTGTCAAGGTCGTGCATTTGGAAATTCATTTGAATTGAAAATTTGAATTGAACATGCCGCAAACAAAGTTCAGTTGACTAATTTTTCGTTTCATTTATTGATATTAAAGTGTTATTCTTTGCATATAATTGGTCGGAAGTGCTTCTAAAATGCATTTTTTCGATTTCACTTGTTGCCATGGTTATAATAATTTTTTGTAAGCTTTCGTTTTTTGGTATTTTTGCAACATGATGACATAGTAGGAACTGAGATAGATTGTGCAATTAGTCGAAAAAAAAATCATTTGAGGGGAAAAAAATGCAAATATATTTGCATTACATCAACAAGCACACACATAAATTTTTTTCCGGATCGGATGAAAAACACCAAAGATATAACGAAAAAATCAAAATAGCACCATAGGGACCACTTAAAAAAAAAAAAAAATTTTTTTGAAAATGTCTTTTGAATGTCTAGCGATTGAGTCGGTGTCAAAAAGAGGTTAGTTTTGATGATACGCTCTATTGTACATTTCAATTATATCTATATTTTTAATTGATATTACTTAAGACTTTTAATTTTAGACAGGTATCAATTTAAATTGATATAGTAGCAGGGGCGGATCTAGCAAAATATTGCTCGCAGAACTAACAAATTTTTTTCAAAATAAGAAAACCTTGAAATTATAATAAAACTGAAAATTTTAAGAGGGGCTCCAAAATGTTTTCTAAAATTATTTAATCTTAAAAATATTTATAATATTAAAAATATCAATAAAAAAAAAAAATTTCGACAATACGTAGAAATCTATGGTACGTTTTATTCAATTTTACGATAAACTTCATTTTTGTTAAATGATCACACAATTTATTTAACAAAAAAAATTTAGTTCCAAGCCCCTCCCCCTCTTCAAGTTACAATTTTTATTATATTTTAGTATTTTATATATAATATAATTTGAAAAAAATTTGTTAGTTTTGCTAGCAATATTTCGTTAGATCCGCCGCTGTATGGTATCTGTATGAATATAAGGAGTCATTGTACATATCATTCAATTTTAACCTGAGTATTTAATATCAACACACAGTTTCAGAGCTCTATCTTCATCATTATACCGTATGCCAAAGAGGGTTAATTTTCAGACTACATTAGGGCGACAGAAAACTCAGAATAATTTTAACTCTTCTCCTTTTACATCACTTCTTTCAGAAAACTCTTAAAACTTTAATTTTAACTTAATGATTTTTTGGAAATGAAAGAGTGTTTTTTACACTTATTAGTTTTTGCTTGATGTTTTCCTTGCGTACTTTGTCTGTGAGATTTACTCGAGATTTTCTTGAGATTTTCTTTTAAAAGTTAAACAAGTAGCTGTTTGTTTTATTTTTTGAGCTTCAAAAGAATAGCATTTTTGTGTTCTTCAAATATTTAGAAAATTCTCTGCTTTACATTTCATTCTAAACAACGCTAATTGAATGCTTTTAAAACGTATTCTTTAACAGCAACTAAGTCCCACTAATGCCGCAAGGAATACGATGCAAGAACTTTGTGAAAATCTCCCACTGCGGTTTGCCTCTTAAAGATTGCCAACTAATTTTTGTTTTTCTTAATTGAAATCAATACCTTGAATTGCACTGGCAAAAGTTCGTCTTCGCTCGGTCTGTAAAATTTCAAACTTTATCATTAATTTAGTTTATCTGGTTTTGTAATTATCTACGTTCAATACCAAAAAGAACATGAACTTATAGCGTTCAGAACTTTGTTCTAAGTTTAAATTGTAAAACAAGTTTGGCACTTTAATCGATACTTTGTTGTATATGCAATGTGGAAGGATGTTTAACTAATTAAATTTTAGAATAACACTCAATTTTTGACGTTGTCATGGCTGCTTAGCTCGTGATCTGTGGAGGAGTTGATTTCACAATTGTGTGAACCCAAAAATATCTGAGTGGTGTACACGTAAAAGTAAATAATAACAATGCCAACCTTGACAATGTTTTTTTAATGGTTTTGCGCCTTTGTCAGGATCAGGTTTGCCTGTTTATAATTTTATATTATCTACTTTGAATAAGCTGCAAGCGACATTTGAGAAATATCTGCTATATAGAAGACACTAAAACTTGCGGACAGCTGTCACTATAGGCTGATGCGCAGAAAGTGGAAGATACAAAATTAGACATAGAATTTTATTACGTACTTGAACAAAGACTGTGAGTACAAAACGGAAATTGACTTTAAATGAACTAGTAACAGGACTTTCATATGAGTTGTTAGTAGGTGTCACTACTTCCAAAGGAAAAACAATCAAAACAAAATTTACGCCACTCTAAGAATAGAATGAAAAAATGTACTGTGAATTTGATAGGAGTAGGGTGTGGGTCGGGTTGGGGGTTTACTCAGGCAAGCACAAGGATATTAAAAATATAAGTCATGTTGTTGTAATTTCATATCCTTACGTATCCTTTACGATATGCATTATAAATCATACATCAATAATGAACAAAATGGTGTTGCTTCATTGTGTTTACATAATGCAGACAATTAATTAATGAATAAAATTCAACTTTTGTGTTCAAAGCTTACAAACAGTGGAGGATTTGATGTACGGGAAGTCAGCATGTCACTTTAAAAGAGAGAAAATGTCACGATTTATGTCATTAACAGCAATAAATTAATATATTAAAAAATATTTGAAAAAAACTTCTTACTATTTTTTTAAATATTAAATCTAGTGTACGAGCAAAACTGAAATCGAAATTCGGGCCTTTTGGTTATATTCGTCCGAAACCGAAACTGAGAATTTTTATGAAAATAAAAATTTTTATGTAAATATTTTTTTTTTTATAGGTAAGCATTATACCCAACCAGCCAAAATGCTTTAGAATAATATTATAACAAGCTTAACATCATAAGCCTTAAGCTTGAAAAAATCTTGAGAAACTATTGAAAAATATTATCGCAGCAATTGTAGAAAAATTGAAATGAAACCCTCGTGATAATATAACTCATGCAAGATTTTTTATGAGCTTTTTCGTGCAATTGTTATTATGTTTTTATAAAGCATACTTAAGATTCACTTATCTATATCAAGAACGATTGAGATTTATTTTGAGACATTTTACGATTGGGATCTCACTTCTAAGCAAGCTTGTTAAAAGTGATATTAAGAAAAGCTTAAAACCTACAGATTACGAGGGCCATTTGATAATTCAGTGAAAAATGAAGCAAGGAATGATTTTTACGGCAAAAAAGTTTTATTTCTCATTATAGTCTCCTTTTAACTCGATACACTTTGTCCAACGATCCCATTTCAAAAATACGTTTTCGGAAGGTCCTCAAAATAAGCCTCTGTTTCGGTGATGAGCTCGTCTCTGGTGAAGAATCTCTTTTCGTAGAGCCATTTCTTCAGGTTTTGAAACAGAAAATAAAAGAAAGAAGCAATTCGTACTTTAATTCATGGAATTTTCAGAACGCGCGCATTGTCTTGATGGAAGAGCATTAAAACGGTCCAATTCGGATCGTTCTTTTCGATAGAAGTGTTCGATGTAGATTATACCACGTTCATTCCAAAATACTGTCGTCATAACCTTTCCGACCGATAGCACCATCTTCGCCTTCTTCGGAGCACGTTCGGTCGATGAAGTTCACTGTTTCGAGTGTTCCTTTGTCTCTGGTGTGTAGTGATGGATCCAAATTTCGTCCACGGTTACTAATCGATGGAAAAAAATCCTTCTTATCTTTGAATCTGCCACACGATCGCGTTTATGGTCGAGAGTGAGCAAACGCGACACCCATCTTGCGTATAATTTATTCATATCCAAATGATTTCGCAAAATGTTTCACATCCGTTTGTCTGAGATGCCTACGGCCTCAACAATTTCGCGCACTTTAACTCTGCGATCGGCCATCGCGATATCGTGAATTTTAGTGACCATTTCTGGTGTGGCGGCCTCGTTTGGCAACCAGAACGTTCGGTGTCACTTGTGCTTGTACGACCGCATTGAAATTCAGTAAACCTCTTGTGAATCATTCCAACGAATAGTGCAGAGTCCCTTTAGTATTTATCAAGCCTTTCCTTGGTTTGACAGATGGTTTTTTGTGCAAAAAATAATGCTTGATTAGCATACGAAATTCACTTTTTTCCATTTTCACCAAAATTCTCAAGGTCGTCTGCTGTCAATGGCTGCTAAACACAAACTAGTGTATTAACAGATGGTAGTTGACAGGATCAGTGTTGCATTTAAAGTTACTACGCAGGAAGTTTAATTTTTCACTGAATTATCACACAGCCTACGTATCCACCTTATATTCACACCATAGGCTCGATAGTTTTTCCGGCCTCTACCCTAGATGGCGCTGGTATCGCTTTTTTTCTAAAATTCTTATGTATGGACGGATTTGGATCAAATTCAGAACATATAATGTTTGTGTATTAAAAAAAAAGACAAAAAAAAGTATTTGACAATATTTTAACCCGATAGGTGGCGATAGGTGAAAATATTTATGAACATGTTGTGTCCCTATATATAATTTTCATATTAACAATCTTAAATTTAAATGTAATAATATAGTTTGGTATAGTTGCAAAAATTTACGAAAGTGGCGTTGGTTGTCTGACAAAACTGTTTGTGCATTTACAAACAATTGATATTACAGTATTAGATATTTCATTGTGCATTGAATGAATGACAAAAACTATTTTTATAAAATCCTGAGTAACTTCGGGTACTTTGCTAGTTTCTATATAAAACAACAAAACGAATAATTGTGATGTTAGTTCCATTCTTGTAGCTTTATTTCATTATGAAATAAGGCCCATAAATTGAAACAATTTCACTACTTTTTTTGGCATATTCTGGTATAATTAAATAAATAAAAATACTCCTAAAATCTTCCGAATTTTCCAATACACTCAAATCTTGAAAAAACACCAGAACTGTACACTACTTTTGCTCAAAACTACCGCTGAGAAAATCCTTTATATTTTTTTTGAGGTCTAATTTAATTTTTGACATGATTGCTATGCAATTTTGGGAAAGTAATTAACTGTGGCGGCCGTGGCGCACAGTGGGATTTTTTGTGCAATAAGTAATTTTCTCGACACATAAAATTTAAAAATGTAATGATGCAGTTTTGTAGAAAATTTATTCAGTATGAAGAATCCATAAATTGTATCCCAAAAAAACGTTTATTTGTCTTTGAAATAATGAAGTAAAGTCACATGTAAATTTTGGTCCAAAATATTGAAAACTGTTTACGCACTTCTATAGTGTTTGTACGTAAGATAATTTTATTGCTCTGATTTAAATAGTGATTGTTTTTTCAAACATAGCCTTTACTGCGTATTTTAAAAAAAGAAGTTATAAAGTTTGCTCATATGGTTTAAAAGATATGATAGAATAAAATTTGTTCTTTAATGTGCCGTGATTGCAAACTTCCTTGGAAGAAAAAAAAGGTTGCTCTCGCTATAATAAAATCAAAGGTTAGACTCCATACTATCAATTAAAAAAAAAAAAATTTAAATAATTAATAATCTTTTATAAAATCATAAAATTTGTCTCCAAATTCATGAAATTTTTAATTTTAAAAAATTACACAAAATAAAGGCATCATTTTGTATACCTAACCGATCAATCGTTTCGTTCAAAACAGTGTTCGTTCGTGTTTTTGAAATTTGTAATTCGAACAGAATCAAATAACGATAACAGCTGATCAGCCAACGAACGATGCCGTAGTACAGTTACATATTTGCAATATGTATTTCTAACGAGCACTGAAACCACGGATCCAAGGTTGATTTATAAGGTTGTCGCAGGGCTGATCGCACTCTCTTCTCAGTACCCATAATTGTCAAAACCAGCCAATTTTGCGAATGACTACGAAAGAAAAAAGGATGATAATAGAGAGCACTTGCTGATTTTCTATGAGCTGTCAACTTCGATTTGACAATTATGGGTACTCGCTCTCTCCCTTGCGACAACCTTATAAATCAACCTTGCACGAATCCAAACGTTAAAATCAAACGAACACTTTTATGCTATCGTTGTGATTACAAACTTTAAAAGAATGGTTAAAAATTTAAAAATTCTGAATCTAAAGGTAAATAAATTATGAAATATATAAATATATACAGTGTTTGAAGGCTATGAAGCACTTCAAATATATAAAATAAATACAAAAACTGCAATAGCTGCATACATTTTATATTGTTATGTTATATTGTTTTATATAATGAAAAGCAAGTCCGCAAACCACTTAATTGCTCAAAGTTTATTTATTGAATACACAAACCGGATAAAACCAAAAAGCACTGCCAACATATAAGAAACGAAGCAACACATTAAAAACATCTCTGACAAAATACAGAAAACTTCCCTAGTGTTTCATATGGCAGTGCCACATTTGACAACTGCTTGTGTATAACAGTTTGAGTGTACATATCAAACAAAAGCGTTCGTTCGGAATACATATTTCCGCTTGAATTCAACATCGTTCGCATAGCCATCGTTCGTTGAATGCTTCGTTAGGAATTCAAAATAAGGCTATTAGTTACAATAACTTATTTGGAATAGATTAAAAACAAAACCATATGATTTAACAACAATAAAAAAAAAACAATTTGTCAAAATAGCAAATAGCGAAGTGAAAGAGATATAATAAAAATGAGTTTATTTTCTGTGTCACATAGTGAACTTTTGAAGTTACGAATTCATTAATTGCAATGCTAGTTTGGAATTAATAACCGATTTCATTAAATCAAAAAATGCAATGCTTCAGGATGAAGAAATCGGTATAGTGAAAAGAGCAATTCAAAAGAGGTTTCTTGGTCATTTCAAAAAACGGTGGTCGCATAAACTAAAATTCCATTTTTTTTTAAAAAATTAAGATTGGCTAAAAAGTACGTTTAAGGAGTTATACAACTTTATATGTGTAAATGTTTTTTCTATTGTGTTTTTAGCTGTATTTGAAGTATCACTTATAGCCTCATTTAGTATCCCTAACGAACCATTCAACGAATGATGAATATACGAACGAAGTTGTAAACTAATCGAAATCTGTGTCTCGAACGAGTCTGATCGGCAACCCTTACGTTAAGCTTACGTTTGCTACGTCATTCAAACTGTTATACACAAGCAGTTGTCAAATTAAAAATTGCCAGATAAAAAATTCTAGCAAATCACAGAATTTCGGTATTTTCCAGCAAAGATTTCATAAACTTTTAGCTTCGTTTTTTGGTTGTTGGCAATACCTATTTTCAATCTGTTAATATGAATCAGCTGTTTTTGTTTTCATTGAAGAAAAATATTTTGAGCAAATCGGTCAATTTCTTTAATGTTCATTGTTTTTTACGATTGTTGATTTATAGTGTTTAGTGTTTTTAATCAAAATAGTGATTTGACTAAAATGTATTCAGCTATTGCCGTGTTTGATTTCGAGGAAAGCGATAGGAACGATTTGAGGGTGCACAGAAGAAGGTTTCGAAAATGTTTTGGAGCTACCAGAAACTGAGTAAGTTATGAATTTATTTATACATAATAATAGTTAAGAATTTATGAGCTGAGCTAAACAAATGCTTCAACATAGATTCTTCGACAAATAAAACAACGACAACTTAAAAGTGTTCGTTTGATTTTGACGTCTCGCTTCGTTGTTTTATTCATCGTTAGGGATACAGATTGCAAAAAGTTACTGTGTTACGGCATCGTTCGCCAGCTGATCAGCTGTTATCGTTGTTTGATTCTGTTCGAATTACAAATTTCAAAAATACGAACGAACACTGTTTTGCACGAAACGATTGATCGGATAGGCATACAGAATGAAGCCATTAATAGCGAGCCTAGTTGTTCAACTAAACTAGGAAGGCCAGCGAAAGATTTCGAAGATTGTCAAGTTCGCACAACAGCTGAATTAGCTTCAAAATATTCACAAGAACATTTGAATATGGCAAGTAAAGTGATGGGTAGAAATATACCAACTCGATGTTATATTCGTTCACCGGCTGTACTAGCAATGATGATGCATGCAGAGCTTACAAAGAGTCAGTATGAATCCATCAAAAGTTTTCTCAAAAATGAAGGATACGATATTTTGCCACCATATGCAAACGTCAGATGCAGAACGTAATGGATCATACGTTAAGCCAATTATTTCAAACTTTTCCGGATGAAGAATTAAATGGTATGACGGATAAATTAATTAGAGTTTACATGTAAGTGGGGTTGCGATGGTTCCTCTGGACATGTTGAGTACAATCAGAGTTTAGCAGCTGATGTAAGCGATAAAACTTTGTTACTGGCATGTATGCCCAAGCAACAATTCTTAAGAGTAGAGCACAGGACGAAAAAGTTTAGTTTTTAATTACGTCCTATAACTATCTTCAGCAAGAGCAATACGCTTACAGATTATTTTCAGCAAAACTAGTTTTCTATAAGTGTTCTGTTCTCTTTCACATTATCTGATAGTAGCTTAAAAGAGTTGTGTTATAAGAGCATTACTGCGAAGACGCTGCATCTTACAAGTCATTTCTTACAGATTTCTACAACACTTCAGCTATCAGAGCCAAACTCTGAAGAGTTTTAGCTTTATAGATTAAGGCTTATAGACATCTCAAAGGCTTTTATTTAAAGATGTCTGATCTGATCTGAGCAACGGTCTGACTAGAAGAGTATCACTCTGAATATAAGAGAAACAGTCTGACTAGAAGAGTGTTACTCTGATAATAAGACGTTGGTTTTTATAATCGGGCAATTGCCCTAAGCAAAAGATTTAACTGTATTCATGTTCTTAACCCTTTCTTGTAAATGTATCATTTTTCAAAAGAAATGGGTTTTTATTTAATTAGCTTAAATTTCAGGGTACTTATATAATAAACGAACAGAATTATGTACAAATTATGTTCAATGAATTTGGTTCATTCATAAGAAAAATATTCCGAAAGAACAGAACAATTTCTAACTGCAATTTACGTATTCACTTCCATTCATAAGATGTTATACTTTCCAGGAAGAAAATGTGCTAAATTTTCATAGTAAAAAATTACCAATCCCATTAAGAATATGTGTTTAGAATACACGTTCGCACTCAAACAATTTGTTCATCTACATCACTGAAATTGTTTATGCCCTGTAACGTATTTAGAATAGTCTAATAAGAAATTAGTCATGGAATTTGTTCTCATGGACTAATTTCAAGTTAGCCCAGCCTGTGATGCAAAATTCATATAAATAGGATAGTGTATTGTGCAAATTGTGTGGCTCTGTGTCTTCAGAATTGTGCATTTTGAAAATTGTTGTTGTTTTTACTCATGTACTAATATCAAGTAAACCTAAACTGGGAGTAGAAGAGATTTTATTTACAATACAAAGAGTTTAATTTCTTGTTTGTGAATGTAATGCGGAAAGTTTAGAAACACTTTAATTCTTAATAAATGCGATGGTTATATAAATATTTTGTATTGTTTTTGAATATAGAGTAGGTCATTGACGAATTTTATGAATGTATAAATAAAATAATAATAAAAATTGATATGTGAAATTTATAAATTTTACTAGGAATTCTAGGGCGAGCTTAGCCCACTAAAATTCTGATTCGAGTCGACATACAGTCAAAACCGAGACACAACTATTTTTTGTTACATAAATCAACCTTTTGAGGAAGATTTTTCATATTCTTTATAGTGCAAATTTATTGATAAGTCTCAACGCAGAGTAATTAAATTAGTTCGGTAAACCTTGCACTAATGTAATGAAAGGGTTAATTCTGCTTGGCATAAATGAATGCTTTTTAAAAATGGTGGCCCTACAAAATTTCGCTTTCACTCATCTCGTAGAGTATACAACTCTTCTATGTGACTTACTTAAGTATATTAATTTTGTAGTAAGAGCTGTACTCTTGTATGGAGACATCAACTCTTAAAACTGCGTTTTAGTGCATATATTGAGAGTATAGCATAATTTGATAATTAAATAAAACTTTTAATGTTGGTTTTTGCGAAAGGGGACAGCTTCTAACCGAGGTGCAATATGAGATTCTTACGATAAAGTTTCCACCGCAATGAAATTTATGCGTTCATATGATAAAATATTTCAGCAAGCATATACAATATTATTGATATAATAATTTCCTACAAACATAATAAAAAATGGTACATCAAATTTTGTTATATTAAAATAGTGTTGGTAGTATTGTATATATACATAAATTCTTATAAAACTCTCTTATGAGTACGTAAATCTTAATTTTCTTAAAAGTATATATCTGCAAGAGATCTGTAAGTCTTGTCTAAGACACTGTTTCTTAGAGTGTTGATCTTGTTTCAGAGCTCTAAAAGGCCGATATAAGGGCGTTCTGAAAATTACAACTCACACTTATATAGTGCCAAAATGAGCTTAGAAGAGTTTTACAAGTATCTTACAGATATCGTTTAGAGTTAATCGTAAGTGTATCAATCTTAATAATTTCTCTTCAAGAAGTCTTTAGTATAAAATAAAGATAATAATTGTTGGTTGGATGGTTCCGTTAAGTCTACAGACGATTTCTCAAGAAGAATATTGGCGAAATAAAAGTCCGTCATCAACAAGATTCTGCCGTCCTATCGCCTTTGAGTTTACCAAAGAAACAAAAGAAAATGTGCTAAGCCTTGTTGAAAAAATTAATTTAGATATTGCTGCTTTGAAAAATACCGAAGTTGTAGCGTGCGGGAAGCAATTTTCGATCAAGCATAATTTCGTCTTTACAATGTTAGATGGCAAGACAGCTCAAACTGTTACAAGTACATCATAAGCAGCTGTTTGTTACATTTGCAAAGCCAAACCTACTGAAATGAATAATCTTAAATTAGTTTCAAGCAAAGCTATTGATGGTCAAAATGGGCGTTTCCTCCTTACATGATCGCATAAAATTTATGGAGTGCATACTTCATATTGCCTACAACAAACCATTTCAAAGATGGTCGGCGCTCAAGGATGAACACAAAAGTCTAAAACTGGAAAATAAACTTCGAATTCAGAAGGCCTTAAAGGCACAGATGGGCATACGAGTGGATGCAGTTCAACAAGGAACTGGGTCTACTAACGATGGAAATACGTCCAGGTGTTTCTTTTCTAACCCCGCACTTGTTGCCGATGTGACTGGTGTAGAGGAGCAACTAATTGATCGGATCGCATTATACTACAAATAATAACTTGTGGCAAAAAAGTTAATTCCTTGAAGTTCAAGAATTTTGCTCAAGATACAGCAAAATTTTTTGTTGAAAAATATAGTTGGTATTATATGCCAGTAACAGTACACAAAATACTGATACACGGAAAAGATATCATAGATGCGGCAATACTTCCTATTGGCATGCTTTCTGAAGAAGCCGAAGAAGCCAGAAATAAAGATTATAGAAATTATAGATTAAGGTTCTCCAGAAAGTTTGATAGAGTTGCAACAAATACAGATGTTTTTCATTGACTTCTAGTATCGTCAGATCCTTTTATAAGTAGCATTAGATGTCAACCCCGTAAACAGGTTCTGAAACTTGATGATATAGTTACAGAAATGATAGATGATGAATAAAAGTCTATATTTAAATGCATGTATTGAAATTTATTTATAAAATACTTAGTTTTGGTAAAGAAACAAAAAGTTGTGGGAAAAAATATAATATGGTTTATTTTATTCTAAATTGAGGTTTTAAAAGGCTCTGTGCCAAACTTCAAAAACTTTGGGCTAAAAATAAATTTTGGGTTCTATGGGCGGTGGGTAGTGGGCGTGGCCAATTTTGATGAAACTTTATATTTTTGTTAATAAAACTAACTAAAGGCTCAGAGCAAAATATCAACATTCTACGAGCACTCCTTATATTTTTTACCAAACATTGTATGAACAAATCCCACTGTGTGGCGTAGTGGGTAGAGTGTGTGACTCATACGTCAGAGAACCCAGAGGTGAAATCGGCTATGGTGTTAGTGGACAGTCGCTGTTTTGATTGTCGTTTTTGAAAACGACACCTAAATAGCTGTCGCATGAAATCAATAGTAAAAAAGTGATTGTCAATTTGATAATCACCTTACATGGAGTAAAAGCGACGATTTTGATTATCAACTATCAATTATCTCTTTAGCCGATTCCACCCCAAGTTTGAATCCCCATCTAACACAGAAAGTTTTTTCAATTGAATTAATTTTTCTGTTCGGCCGTCACCTCTCTGCAGACAATGGCAAACCTCAGAGAATAAAAAACTCCAATGAAAAGCTTCTTGAGAACATATGCCGTTCGGAGTCGGCATAAAGCTGATAGATCAAGTTCTCGATCATTTGTGTTCAAATATTTTACAACACACACAACACAATTGATCATAAGAAGCTCGGTCAAAGTCCTTTCAAGGGCTGAAATTCGTATTTGTAAAAATTCGTATAAATTTGAAGGGCCAATTCGTATTTTTTTTTTTTTATTTTAATTAAGCAACTTTTGAGGGTGTAATTTTATCACTTATGCGTTGTGAAATAAGGCTTCAATTTTAGGGCTTTCACAAAATTTTTCACTTATCACATTTGTGCGCTTAATCATCGAAATACTGTCTGAAAATTGCCTTTTAGAAAAAACCGAAACAAATAAATAGCTATACGTATTAACCTGTCAGTATCACAGTTAAATGGGGAACAGCAAAAATAGTGATGCCATTTTTTATGAACTTTTCAGCCAGTTTTTGTCATTGTGAGCTGGCAACTCTGCTTAGATACGTCCAGGGGAAAAAAATCGTAAAACCAAAGAACATGTACTTTGCCACAAAGACTTTTATTGGTTAGATTGTGCCCAAAGCCAAAACATCGTTATGGCAAAGACACAAAGATTGTTAGATTCCCAAAAACAATATACTTTGAATCAAAAACTTAAATTCTTGTGGCAAAGACTTACGTCTTTAAAAAAGCATGGAAAAGTAAAGAAAATGTACTTTGGCATAAAGACCTTTATTCGTTACGGCAAATACGCAGAGTACTAGATCCTTGATTTTAAGTATATGGCTTCATGAAATTAATGGCTTCTCTCGGTTTCTCTTTGCTGCTTGCGTTTATTATAACAAGAACATTAAACTAAATCAAATTAAAAATTTTCCTTCGCCTGCCGTGCAGATTTGAACCCACACCCGCCGATACCACCGATTAAGAAGTCTCTACACTACGCATCGAGCCAAACTCCTTCGTTACGCAGAGTGATTGATTCAATATTGATTACAACTGAAGCTATGCTGCAGCATAACACAATAATCTATTAATAGATTTTTGTTGTATAGCTATCAACAGAATGCTGTGACATTCTGCATCTGTTAATTTATACAGCATCTGTTAACATAGCTGCAGTTATGTCAGCAAACAGTAGCAAGGCTGTTTGGATCAGTGGATAGAGCGATGGACTGGCACCAAAAATTCTAAGTTCAATTCCGCACGGCCGGCAAAGAAATTTTTTTCTTTTCTTTTTGTTGATGAAATGTTATAAAATTGACTGGTGTCAATATTAACGTATGTTTTTTTACAATTACAATTCAATGTTGCCACTCGCACACGATTTTCTTATTCTTCGTAAACAAATATGATTTTGAACAAATAAAAGTTGATTTTGCATACTTTTTTCAAACATAGAACTAAATCGTTATAGTAAATATTTTAGCTTCACGGCAAAGATTCTTTCATTGATTTAGCTTCAAAGAACTTCAGTCTTTTGTTTCGATGATGCAGTACTTGCATTATTAAAGAATAAACCATTATTGCAACGATTCTTTTATTGTGGTAAAGATTCTTTGATTTTAAGGCGTTCAATTTTCTCGGTGTAATAACGTCAAACTCTCCTTTAACTTGGTTTTTTTTTTCTTAACTACTTCATGTAGCATATTTTATAATCTAGCGGCCCTGAAGTGCGTTTAAAGTTAGCCACTGTCTACAGTTACACTGGCTAAACAAGCTTTATGATTAATGTTAACATTTGCAAAGCCAATTATTAGATTAACCATGCCGATCCCAAAATTGTATAGCCATTGCCTAACATGTTCCAGCCATTGCCTAACATGTTTCAATACTGAAACATGTTTCAGTATTGCTACTTTTGGCAAACCATTTGGCGGTCATTTTATTTTGTTGTAATTTTTTTAGCTTCCACTCTTAATTAACTTAACCCTTAAATGCCCACATTTTTTGATTGGCAGGAAATAAATATATGTTGTGTAACTTTTAATTCTGAACAATTTTTGTTCCACGACTTTTTTAACAGGTGCATCTTACTTCCTGTACATACAAATTACCTGGTCATACACTTTTTTATAAATTTTTATTTGATAAGTTTTTGCAGAAAATTTATTTAAATGGGGAACAGGGGGCGAACCTTCACATGGCAACGTGTCTGACCGCCTCAACCTGGCGAGGCCAGCATTATCCATGTCGAAATCGTCTCAAGTCGACTCAAACCTCCAAGTGGTGTTCCCTGGGCAACGGCAAACTGGCATCCGTCAGTTTGACGGCTAATTTGAGCGGCGGGTCACTCCATAGACCTTAAACATGGAATGTGCGCAGGGTTTGGGTCCCGCCACATTACTACTGCCCAATGAAAACTAAACCAGCCTCGGATAAGAACCCCAATTACGTTGACGACCACCGCAAACGAAAAACGGACAATGATTTACGGATATGCACCTGGAATGTCCGGACCCTTTATAGGGAAGGTGCCATTATCCAACTGGCGGAAGCCCTCAAAACAATACAATCTGACATCACCGCCATCCAGGAAATGCGATGGAAAGGGCAAGGCTGCTCTAAACAAGCACACTGCGATATCTACTACAGCTGCCATGCGGAGAAGCGCGAATTCGGATGTGGATTCGTCGTTAGCCGGAAACTACGCCACCTTGTTTCCCGGTTCACACCTGTGAACGAAAGATTGGCCACGATCCGCATCAAGGCAAAATTTTTCTACATAAGCCTTATTTGCGCGCACGCCCCGACGGAGGAAAAGGACGAAGCCGTCAAGGACGCTTTCTACGCTAGTCTTGAGGACGTATATGACCACCTTCCGGTCCATGACGTGAAAATAGTCCTCGGCGATTTTAATGCGAAAGTCGGAAGGGAAGGCATCTTTGGCCCCACTGTCGGTCAGTTCAGTCTTCACGAGACCTCCACAAACAACGGTCTAAGACTGATCGACTTCGCCGCGGCACGAAA
This sequence comes from Coremacera marginata, assembly GCA_914767935.1. Classification (NCBI taxonomy): domain Eukaryota; kingdom Metazoa; phylum Arthropoda; class Insecta; order Diptera; family Sciomyzidae; genus Coremacera; species Coremacera marginata. Next base: position 167,191,403 of record OU612046.1, read on the forward strand.
CATGGTAGTTAGTAGCACCAGATTTAAGCACCTCGACATCCACAAGGCCACCTGGCTGTCCCCGGATCAAAAAACGCGAAACCAAATTGATCATGTTGTAATCGACGGAAGGCATGCCTCTAGTGTTCTAGATGTGCGTACATTTCGGGGGGTCAACATTGACTCCGACCATTATCTTGTTGCAGCCAAGATCCGCATGCGATTATGCAATGCCAAGAACATACGCACAGGAATGCAACGAAAGCTAGATGTCGCTAAGCTGCAATTACAACGGACTGCCGAAGCCTACTCCGCTCAACTCTCGGTTAAGCTCAACCAACCAACCTCTGGACTCGACGACGCCGGCGGACTTTGGGCGCATATATCCCACTCCATGCGCGCTGCCGCTGAAGAAGTCATTGGTTTCCGGCGCCCGCAACCTCGGAACCAATGGTATGATCAGGAGTGTCGCATTGCGACTGCAGTAAAAAACGCCGCTTATAGAAAAACGCTGCAGTCAGCTGCAACGCGAGCCGTGCGAGAAAACTACAGCGAAAAGAGGAAGGAAGAGAGGCGCCTTTTCAGACGCAAGAAAAGAGAGCAGGAAAAGCGTGAGCGTGAGGAACTAGAGGTATACCAGGGCAAGAAGGATGCACGAAAATTCTATCAACAGGTTAAGCGTCTAACCCAAGGTTTCAAGCCCGGAGCATCCACTTGTAGAGACGAAAATGGAGATCTGAATACGGATACACAGTGTGTGCTTAGATTGTGGAGACAGCACTTCTCCAATTTACTTAATGGCGACGATTCCACCAATGCCGCCCATCGAGAGCACAGTGCAGTGCCACCAATCGACGATGACGGAGTGGAAGTATCACCACCTAGCCATGAAGAGGTTCGAGTTGCTATCCAACGACTCAAAAACAATAAAGCAGCGGGTGCTGACGGCCTGTCAGCTGAATTGTTTAAAACCGGCGGCGATGAATTGATAAGGCGCATGCATCAGCTCATCAGCAAAATATGGCTAGCAGAAAGCATGCCCGACGATTGGAACCTCAGTGTACTGTGCCCTATACTTAAGAAAGGAGACCCTACAATCTGCGCAAGTTATAGAGGTATCAGTCTTATTTCCATCGCATATAAGGTTCTCTCAAGCGTACTGTGTGAAAGATTAAAGCCAATTACAAAAACACTGATTGGACCTTATCAGTGTGGCTTTCGACCTGGTAAGTCTACCATAGACCAGATTTTCACGCTACGACAAATCCTGGAGAAAACCCACGAAAATCAAATTGACACACACCATCTCTTTGTCGACTTTAAAGCTGCGTTCGATAGCCCGAGAAGGGATTGCCTATACGCAACAATGTCTGAGTTCGGTATACCTGCAAAGTTGATTAGACTTTGCAGAATGACGTTGAGCAACACACGCAGCTCCGTCAAGGTAGGAAATGACCTCTCCGAAACCTTCAATACCGAAAGAGGTTTCAGGCAAGGCGATCCACTGTCTTGCGATCTCTTCAACATCATCATGGAGGGGATCGTACGATAGGCCGGTGTGCATCGTAATGGCACCATTTTCTATAAAGGTGTCCAGCTCCTTGCTTACGCTGATGATATTGATATTGTTGGCAGAACCAAGAGAGATGTTACCGCTGCTTTCGCCGCTATCGAAAAGGAATCAGCCAAAGTGGGTTTGACGATAAATGAGGGTAAAACAAAGTATATGCTGTCTACAAACAAGGGAGCTCGGCGTTTAGACTCCCACGTTTCATCCGGCAGCTATAACTTTGAAGTAGTCAAGGAGTTTGTATACCTTGGCACCGCCATTAATACTAACAACGAAATCAGCCTGGAGATAAAGCGAAGAACAATAATTGCTAATAGGTGCTACTACGGGCTCAGTAAGCAACTAAGTTCCAGAGCCCTCTCTCGATCGACAAAACTAACACTCTACAAGACGCTCGTTCTACCTGTGCTGCTTTATGGCGCTGAGGCATGGGTAGTTTCGCAAACTGACGCAGCCGCTCTGGGGGTGTTCGAGAGAAAAGTTCTTCGCAAAATCTTCGGTCCTGTTCGAGTCGGCGATGACTATCGCATCCGAATGAACCACGAGCTGTATGAGCTCTACGGAGACATTGACGTAGTTCGGCGTATAACTGTGCAGCGACTACGCTGGCTGGGTCATGTCCATCGTATGGACGACGAAGCTCCAGCGAAAAAGGTGCTCGAAGCGAGGGTCGCTGGTCAACGACGACGAGGGAGACCATGCCTCCGATGGATGGACCAAGCTGAGGAAGCCCTAACCGCACTTGGTGTATCCGATTGGAGAAGGCGCGCGCAAAGCAGAGGCGCCTGGCGAGAGCTGATGAGGTCGGTCGAAATCCGGACACGGGTTGTCACGGCCACCTAAGTAAGTAAGTAAGTATTTATTTAATTTATATATTCAATACTTACGTGTCTTATTTAATACACTATTGAAGAAATAAATACATTTTCGATCGCGATAACGCCAAATTAAAAAAAAAAACAACGCCCCGAAAATTTATAATTTACTAAAATTTTGTTTTTTTGAGGTGTTATCTCTTGACCATGGTAGAATAAGAGAAGGTAGATGCATTTTAGAGAGGCAGACTGCCATAACTGTCAAAACGAATCTGACAGCTTATAGAAAATCTGAATGCGATGAGAAAGCTTTAATTGGAAAGCTTTAAGAATGTAAACAAAAAAGTGATATGTAGGAATTTTGACAGTTTTGGCTATGAGAAAGAGAGTGCAGTCCGAAATGCATCTACCTTCGTTTATTCTACCATGCTCTTGACCAATTGAAACACTTGTCAAACGAGTTAAAAGCAACTGTCTTCAAATCAAAAATGGTGCCGCTTAAATCATAGAACAATAACATACAACAAAATTAACAAAAATTAAATGGAAAAGGTGCGAACAAAATAGTTGAAATGGTTGGTTCCTCGCGGTACCACCAGGCATTTAAGCTAAACAATTAATTTTTTACTCTCTTGCGCTCTTTCCTCGATTGGTTTCATTCGGCACATTCCAGCAATAAATCATTTTTTTTTTGTTTTGCTGTCGCAGTTGTTGGCGTCATTTCACACTTTGACTTGTTGTGTCTTAAACAAGCTAAATAAATGGAAGACCATTTCTTTTTTTAAAAGGAAGTAACGAAACATTAAAATGGAGTAACTCTTTTAAGACCAGTGAAGCTAGCTCGAAAAAGGGTTGTACTTGGAAATAGAACTATTGCTTTTGTTGGTTTAGACGCATAATAGTTGGAATTTTTGCTATTCATTTGATTTGGGTTCCGTCCGACAGTTATTTTCCACTTGGAAGGAGTTTAGAATTATTCAAGGACGTTAGAAGAGTTTGTTCATTTACCACATCTAACCATATACAAACCACAACAAAATTTGTTAAATCATCTTGAAATGAAAAAACTATTTTTTTCACAAATAAATCGTATTATTCAGGAGTGACGCGTCAAATGTGACGCCTCCATCAAGTCCTGAAAATGTATTAAGGAATGAAAATGTATGTAGGAAAATATTCACTGAAGTGAAGGACATACGTTAAAGGTAAATGGCGTCCTGTTAAGAGTATAAAATTAAGAAATTTTTTTAAAAAGTTGGAAAAAATTGTTAGTTTTAATTGATGATATACCTATTCACTTATTATTGAAGCTATATCTATTTGTTTGACTTAAATGGCACAAAACTGTATGCTTCCAAGCAAACTCCTTTTTATACTGAACTATTTCTTTAAACCAGTGTTAGTTAATTTTTGAATATGAAGCAACCCAGTAGAAAAAACGTACTTTTGAACAAGTTCTAGAACTATTTGTTTGCAACCGCAAGTTGTTCCCGTTATGATTACTGCCAGTACTATTTTTGCAGGCATTGTCTACTGATAAAAGTTGTTCTAATCTCACTTCTTTCGGAACCAAACTAGAACAACTTTTTATCCAGCTGAAATATGCTCGAAACAAGAAGTACTTGCCTTTTCACTTCTATTGGAGCCAACTAATAACAATAAACTTCTTATCTAGCTGAAAAAGAAGTAAAACTAGAACTTATCCCGTTCTTGCTTCTTAAGGAGTTTATATATAAATTATTTTACATAGCGTCTTAGGGGAGAAAAAAAGGAAAATAATTTAAGTGGATATAAAAACTTTGTAAACCACATTTTTTAATTAGATTGAAACTTTTTAAATAATAAGAGCAGTTATAAAAACAAAACAAAAAAAAGTAATATTTTATTTTAAATTTAAGTATAGTTTTTATATAAAGTTTTCTTCATGCGTGGTGTATAGTAGGCTGGGCCGATATTTTTTTTCAAATATTTTTACGCAATAGGTATCAAAAATTGCGTATTTTTATGCTGATTTAAAATACGCTTACCATTTTTGAAATGAATAAAGCTTTTAGCCCTCTACAAGAACTTTTCTGATTGAAATTTTTTCCATTTTTATCAGGTGTTTTGTAAAGAAAATTTCGCCCATATTTTCAGCCTTATTTGAGTCATTAAATTCAATAATCAACACAAAAAACACAGTTTTTGCAGAATATTTTGTTTTCGAGGCGTATGAGTGATTTTTTTTTTTCATATCCTGGTTTAATTTGTTTGATTATTTTGTTTATGGTGTTTAATTTTAAGCAAATATTATTTTAATAATGATTTTCGGACTAAGCGATTTAAAAGTACTGAGAAAAATGTTCGCAAACAGTCAGAACTTTAAGAGATTTTTTTTAACTTAATCAACGCTTAGGGGATGCTCCCTTTAAATGCGAAAACATTGCGTTAATTCGGACGACGGGTGATAGTTTGTTGGAGGTTGGAAAGATAGAGTAGTGACGGTGAAGACTTGCTTTAAACTTACACAGATCCAAACAGCCGGGGAACACGCTCACAGGAGATTATTCCACAACCTTACTGTGCGACTAAAAAACAAATTATCTCTGTAATGCGAGGTTCTATTGGGCAACGATGCAATGGTAAAGGGATAGGCTTGAAACGCTGCCCGAGTAGACCTAGGAAATACACGAACTTGTGGCGTCAGGCCATGTACCTCCCTTGAACACTTCCCATGGTAGAACCTATACAAAAGGCTTAGGCAACCAACATTGCGCCGATGCACAAGAGAACTGAGAGTAGATCAAATGTTTTCATATCTTATCATATATATCGTACGTCTTTGAATTCGGTTCAGAAACTCTAAATAAGATCTGGAAGCTCCTGCCCAAATGTGCGAATTGTACTCCATTTTACGCCTTATATATGAGGTATAGATTATTCGAAGATCAGATGGGATGAAGTATCGCTTGCACCGTTTTTGAAAAATATGATCATTCCAACGAAGGTATGATTGTATTGATATGCCCAGAACGTCAAGAGCATCTGACTCCAAAAGATCTACACCATTCATATTAAGGGGAGCTAAGGGACAGTTCATCCGCTTGTGGGTTAACAGGCAACACTGGGACTTGTTTGCATTAAACTCTACTCTATTAGCAAGACCACACTCGGCGATTTTTTTCAAGTCATTAAGAAGTGTGTCATTCATATTTTGCCTCTTACTCTCAATCTCCAAAGAACTCGGGTGTTTTTTGAAAAAATATGAATGACAAATGCTGCTGTCGTCCGCAAAAACGTGTGAATTGAGTTGTAAGTTAACGACAGAAGGTCGTTGATAAAAACCAAAAACAAAGTTGGCGGTAGGACTGAACCCTGCGGTACTCCAGCGTTGATGGCGAGCTCACTGAACGAAATGCCGTCGATTATGACACGGATAGTTCTGTCCTTAAGGAAACACGTGATCCACCGAGCAAAGTTACCACCGACACTATATGTAATTAGTTTAGAGACGAGTGCTTTATGCCACACTCGGTCAAACGCCTTTGAAATATCCAGTGCAACAACCCTGCTCTCACCGAACAGGTGAACACATTGGTTCCATTTTTCTGTAAGGAACGCCATCAGGTCACCAGTAGAGCGGGCCCAACGAAAACCATATTGACAGTCACTTAGCAGTTCGTTGTGTTTCAAATAGTTCATTAGGTGGAAGTTTATTACGCTCTACATAACTTTCAAAAGCGTAGAGCATATCGCAATGGATTGGTAGTTAGTAGGATTCGTGGCATCGCCCTTTTTAGGTATCGGCTGGACATTTCCGACCTTTCAACAAGATGTAAATACTTCTGTCGTTTAGGAGATGTTGAAATGGTTGCGCAAAGGCCGAGCCAGTGTAGAAGCACACGTTGCAAGGACTCTTTTGACTGCTTTCGTTCGAAAATATATCTGCTTCATTGAAGAAGAACTACACCCGTCAAAGGGCAGTGGCTGATTGCTAACCGAGATTGTGGAATTATGTGCAAACAATCCAGCGAACAGGTTCGCTTTATCAACCGAGTCAGTGAAGATTCGGTCATCTTTTAAAAGAGTTGGAATCGATGAAGACGTTTGATTTTTAACTCTTTTAACAAATGACCAATAGTTTTTGCTCCCTTTAGGGCAGAGAAGAACCTGTTCTCTGTGATGCGAGTTTCGTGAAGAGACTGTTCACGTTTTAAAATTGCGTTACAGCGATTTCTAGACTCGATGCGAAGTCTATTAGTATCACCGTTCTTATTAGAACACCAATTCTGATAGGCTTCCTCTTTCCACCTGACTGCAATCCTGCAAGTTTCATTAAACCATGAATGGTCTTTTGGTCTAATGCTTTTCTTCTTATTGGGGATAAAAGACCGTATACCCAATAAGATCATTTCTTGCACCATGACAGCCTCGGCATTCACATTTTTATCAGCGAAATATAATTTCCAATTGATGTTGAGATAATAATTATTTAGCGCATTCCAATTTGATCTTTCATTAAACCATGCAGTCCTTTTCGGGGCTTTAGGCGTAGAGGTGCGAAGGTCAGAATATGAAAAAAACAGCGGAGATAGTACAATGGTCCGAATTACCAAGAAGTGCATTGACACTCACATCATATATTTCATGATGAGAAGTCAGAAAAATGATGGCTTTGCAAATCATTTCGTGGGAAAAATGTAGGTTCCTTCACTTGTTGAATCAATTGGTTTGATTCAGCAAAAAGCTCAACACATTGTCCTTCAGGTGAAGTGTGGTTTGAGTGACATAACCAAGCCGAGTTGTGGCCATTGAAATCGGTGGCAACAACGATTTCACTGTCAGGAAACAACCCCAAAATGTGCGTAATTGAATTAGAGAGAGAGAGTCCAATTAATAAAAAGTGGGTTCCTTCCCTAAAATCGGACTTCTATACATGAAACAAATATGTAGCAAGTGCGAACGAACTCTGAACCTCACCCACATGGAGCTGAATTCCGGATCGATAACGGCCCCTATGCGAAGAAATCAATGGCAGTAAGTGATACCCAGGAATATAAAAATCCATTGGATCTGAGTTCTCCGTCTCCTGGGTCTCACTTAGTGCCATTATTTGAGGCCTATAAAGAGCACAATCTGCATAGACCAATAAGAAATTCGCTCTCAGTACACGAACATTGCAAAAGTCTATGCGGAAATGTCGCGACATTCAGGCACAATGCAAGTCTAGAGCAAATAAGGGTAATAAGGTAATTAGTTACTTCCGCAAAAAAGACTAAACACAGCGGACACAGGCAAAATGTACTGAAGCAACTGTTATGCCTTTGCCTCAGCACAAATCAACCCACTGTGCAACCCCCTCGCAGACGAAACTAATTGGAGAGGATGGTGGAGTTGACGGACACGAAAAAAACGATTACTTACGCGCGGCGAGGAGCATAGAAAAGCCCCTCGCGTGGTTAGCCAAAGAGCAAAGCTTTGTAGCCCAGCGATGCGGTGTTGTTGTTGCTGCTGGCAGCCCTCGGCAAAACTACCATATAGGAACAAACTAACTTGTTTTTAAAAACAACTAATTAAAAAACTAATTTAAAATAAACTAGTAAATGACTACTTTGAATAATACTAAGTCACTTCAATTCTAAATAGTTTTTATTTCATTGTATACGAAGTAGTCGCAATACTACTTAAAAACAAGTAGTTGATAAACTACTTTGAATTATATTAAGGCGGCAACTACTCTGATTTTGACATGTTTTAATTGCAAATTTTTATAAGATTACAATTTTATATATCATATATTTAACCATGTTATTTCATCAAATATTATTAACTTGAGGCTTCACTAACATTTTGTTTCAAAAAGACATATTTTTTATTTCCGACATTGAGCTGCTAGACGGACGTGTTAAACAAACACACTTTAACAAAAACACGTAAACAAACACACTTTAAAACTGATAAACTGTCTCAAAAACCTGTGAAACGATTAAAAATACTTTATTATTTAAGATATTCAAATGACAAACTGGTAGTGTTTAGCAAACATTGCAAAATTTGGACTCTGTACGGAAATTGATGCATTGCTTAACCATTCAGCAAACACCTCATCACTTCAGTACTAAACACGCACGTCTTTCCCTACGTAGCGTTGAGTCTGTTCCATCACTTCATTGCGATTGACACTTTAAAGAGGCACTAAGCAAAATATCGCTGTGTCCATCGACCATGATTGATGGTTGCAAAGCATGGAAAATCCCGCCGTCACGCTTGTTTAGCTCATATTTTGAAATGAAGCATCAAAAAGCTAGCTCGTGTTAAATAACAGGCGCAGTATCCACACAATTTCGATCAATTTTTTGGAAACTGCTTCCGTGATATGCAAGCGCAGAGTTCCTTCAGCTTCTGGAACTATCACCTGTTGGAAGCAGAAATAGTCCAATGAAGAAAGGAATAATGAAATTATATCTACCATCGCAGCGTACTTCTGTTGCGCTCCTTGAATGTAATTACTAGTCCTTTTTTGAATTAACTGGCAATGAAACTTGGCATGAATTACTTTTGAATTATTTTAAAATCAATTAAAACACCACACAAAGAAGGACATTTCACAATTTTCGATTAAATAACTCTGATCACTTTTAACTTTCTTTACATTTTGCTTTCAGATTTTATATTTCAGAATTTTTTTGTGTCGACCAGGCATGATTTTTTTGGCATGATTTATGTATTTATGTATTTTTCATAACAGTCAAATAAATGATCTCTTTGATGTATTTAAATTTAAAATGTTTTTGCTTTTAAGTTCATCTTCAGTAAGTGGAATAATAAATAGTTTTCAATTGGTTATTTCAAAGTATGTAATTAAAAAAATAGTTTAAATATAACTAGTTTAACAAGTAGTTGAAAATATATGCAGTTTTCAGTTGATTTATTTTAAAGTAGTTAAAAAATAATTTAAATTTAACTAATCTAACAAGTTGTTAAAAAAATATACGAGGGGTGCCTTTTATATTTCGGGATTAGAGAACAAAAACAAATATTAATCATCGAAAATCACTTTATTGTTTTTCAAAATATTCTCCATTAAGATCTATATACTTTTGCATGCGTTTGAACCAATTGTCGAAGCACTTTTGCCACTCTGATTGAGGTATCTCCAAAACATGCATTCTGAATGCCGCAACCGCTTCTTCGGGCGTCGAAAATCGTTGTCCACGCAGTTTATTCCTCACGGTTGGGAATAAAAAGAAGTCATTCGGTGCCAAGTCAGGACTATACGGCGGATGACCCATCAAATCGATGTTTTGGGTGCTCAAAAATGCAGTTGTTTGAGCCGATGTGTGAGAGCTCGCATTGTCGTGGTGAAGAGTGATCCGTCTTCGGCGGTTGGTTTTCCTGATTTCTTAAGAGACAACTGGCAAACAAATGGTTGTGTACCACTCAGAGTTGACTGTTCTGCGTTGTTCTAGTGGTACGGTTGCGACATGTCCATATTTTCCGAGAAAACAGGCGACCATTTGCTTGGAAGTGCTTCGTGCGCGAACAACTTTTGTTGGATTTGGCTCATCTTGAAACACCCATACAGTCGACTGCTGTTTACTTTCGGGCTCATACGCGTAAATCCACTATTCATCAACTGTCACGATGTCATAGACGTGTTTCGAAGCACCGCGATCGTATTTTTTGAGCATTTCCTTTGACCAATCGACACGAGCCTTTTTTTGAGCGATTGACAAATTGTGTGGGATCCAACGCGAACAAATTTTTTTGACAGTCAAATGTGTATGCAATATTGAATGTATGCTGGTCCCACTTATGCCTAAGGTTGCCTCAATCTTACGATAGGTAACATGACGATCTTGCAATATCAGTTCGCGCACAGCATCAATGGTTTTCGAAACAACAGCTGATTTCGGACGACCTTCAAGAAATTCGACTTGGAGTGAACTACGACCACGATTGAATTCACCATACCATCGATAAACACTGGTCCTTGATGGAACTTCATCGCCAAAAATTGAATTAAGTTCATCCATGCACTGTTGCTGTGTTAATTCACGTCGAAAGTTGTAAAAAATAATCGCACGAAAATGTTCACGATTTAATTCCATTTTTAGACCGAGATGAATCTTTTAAGTTACTATAAACAACACAAATAGCGCTCGTATGTTAAAACGTTCTGAGTACGTATAAGCCAACAAATGTCAAACTTTGCGATAGAGCTTTCAGTTGACAGATTGCAACACCAGGGTTGCCAAGTCCCGAAATATAAAAGGCACCCTACGTATGCAGAGGAGAGTCAATTGACTTATTTAGCGAACATCACTATACAAAATATGTTAGTTCGTTCTATGGAAAAAAGTCCGAATTTAATCTTGTTGTGGTTGACAAAAAACTACTTTTCCAACTACTTTTAAATTAGTTGATTTTCCTACAGGGTAGTTTCTGCTTCTTATGTTTGTTGGTGTTGTGTATGTTGATGTTATAATGTTACTTGTGTTTATGTATTTCATTATTTGTTGGCAATTTTATTTTTGTTAGTTTTATTATTTTTATTTTTTTTTTATTTTATTAAAGCACTTTACGCAAGCAAATGAATAAATTTAAAGTTTAATTAAATTGAAGACACTTTAATTAAAACAAGGAACACAAGACGGAAATAAAGATATAAATTCGAAGAAGGAACGCAATTAAACAAACGATTTTTAGAAATTATCAAGGGGACGGTCAGGCGGCCCCTTTATACATGGTATCAACCCCCCGTATACCTCCCCCTGTATACCAGTATAGAATTTCTGTATACCTCTGTTATTATGTGGAAAGGCAGTACAAAAACGATAAATTTCAGGCATAAAAGCTCTGGTAGAGCGCCAAATGTTAGATGGAATTAAAAATGTGTAGCTTATTTTGAAACTAAGTACAAATACTTTTGTGTTTCGTAAAAAAAAAAAAAAAAAAATTCGGCCCAGCTTCGGCCCAGCTTAGTCTATAGTAGATATTATAAAAACGTCCTGAGTTCAATGACGATCAGAAACATGCTTTGATAAACAAAAAAGAAATATAAATAAAAATACTTACTTAATAAGTGTCAGTTTTTCACTGCGTAGAAGAAACTCCTTCCTTATGATTTTTCTCCCGCAAAGAAACAACGAAAATGGTGCACTTGAATTTTTTTCCTGTGAATTTGTGAATTTTTAAATTTCATATGTCTGTACCACTTTCAATTTAACTCTGCAAGAAGCAAGATAGTAAGTTATTCTACTTTAACAATGTGAGAAACGGTAGTAGAAAAAATTTAACATTCTAATGAAGTAGTTATGGAATAAGTTCCAAATGTAACTACTTCTTAAGGGAGTATTCCTGGTTGGATGGCTGTTTTTGGACAATTTTTGAAAAACTTCTCATTTGAAAATCAAAGAGTTATTTAAATTCTATTTTTATTTTATTGTATGAAGAACATATTAAATTAAATACATTTTTTTTTTTCCTTTGTACGAGGGCTGTTCAAAAAGTTGTCGGCCTTCAAACTTAGGCTTCGAAAAAAAGGCATGCTGCTTGCGGCCCGGATAACTCGACTTTGGATTATCTGAAATCAAAAACATAAACGGCGTTAGATTCAGTACAGATGTAATTCTATTCCCTGCCTCAATCATAATTTTACGATTATTTTTTACAAAATGGCGGCCATTGAAAAATGAAAAACCGATGTTGGGTCTTTTTTTTGTAGCTTAGTGTAAAAAAGAGACTAGACGAAAATGGAGATCTGAATACGGATACGCAGTGTGTGCTGAGATTGTGGAGACGGCACTTCTCCAATTTACTTACTGGCGACGATTCCACCAATGCCGCCCATGGAGAGCGCAGTTCAGAGCTACCAATCAACAATGACGGAGTGGAAGTACCACCACCTAGCCATGAAGAGGTTCGAGTTGCTATCCAACGACTCAAAAACAATAAAGCAGCGGGTGCTGACGGCCTGTCAGACGAATTGTTTAAAACCGGCGGTGATGAATTGATAAGGCGCATGCATCAGCTCATCAGCAAAATATGCCTAGCAGAAAGCATGCCCGACGATTGGAACCTCAGTGTACTGTACCCTATACTTAAGAAAGGAGACCCAACAATCTGCGCAAGTTATAGAGGTATCAGTCTTATTTCCATCGCATATAAGGTTCTCTCAAGCGTACTGTGTGAAAGATTAAAGCCGATTACAAAATCACTGATTGGACCTTATCAGTGTGGCTTTCGACCTGGTAAGTCCACCATAGATCAGATTTTCACGCTACGACAAGTCCTGGAAAAAACCCACGAAAATCAAATTGACACACACCATTTCTTTGTCGATTTTAAAGCTGCGTTCGATAGCCCGAGAAGGGATTGCCTATACGCAACAATGTCTGAGTTCGGTATACCTGCAAAGTTGATCAGACTTTGCAGAATGACGTTGAGCAACACACGCAGCTCCGTCAAGGTAGGAAATGACCTCTCCGAAACCTTCAATACCGAAAGAGGTTTCAGGCAAGGCGATCCACTGTCTTGCGATCTCTTTAATATTATCATGGATTGGATCGTACGAAAGGCCGGTGTGCATCGTAATGGCACCATTTTTAACAAAGGCGTCCAGCTTCTTGCGTACGCTGATGATATTGATATTGTCGGCAGAACCAAGAGAGATGTTACCGCTGCTTTCGCCGCTATCGAAAAGGAATCAGCCAAAGTGGGTTTGACTATAAATGAGGGAAAACAAAGTATATGCTGTCTACAAACAAGGGAGCTCGGCGTTTAGACTCCCACGTTTCATCCGGCAGCTATAACTTTGAAGTAGTCAAGGAGTTCGTTTACCTTGGCACCGCCATTAATACCAAAAACGAAATCAGCCTGGAGATAAAGCGAAAAACAATAATTGCTAATAGGTGCTACTACGGGCTCAGTAAGCAACTAAGTTCCAGAGCCCTCTCTCGATCGACAAAACTAACACTCTACAAGACGCTCGTTATACCTGTGCTTGGGTAGTTTCGCAAACTGAAGCAGCCGCTCTGGGGGTGTTCGAGAGAAAAGTTCTTCGCAAAATCTTCGGTCCTGTTCGAGTCGGCGATGACTATCGCATCCGAATGAAACCACGAGCTGTATGAGCTCTACGATGACATTGACGTAGTTCGGCGTATAACTGTGCAGCGACTACGCTGGCTGGGTCATGTCCATCGTATGAACGACGAAGCTCCAGCGAAAATGGTGCTCGAGGCGAGGGTCGCTGGTCAACGACAACGAGGGAGACGATGCCTCCGATGGATGGACCAGGCTGAGGAAGCCCTAACCGCACTTGTATCCGATTTGAGAAGCGCGCGCAAAGCAGAGGCGCATGGCGAGAGCTGATGAGGTCGGCTGAAACCCGGACACGGGTTGTTACGACCACCTAAGTAAGTAAGTAAGTGTAAAAAAAAAAAATTAGACTAGAATTGGGACAATTCTGCTTTGATTGCACTTTGTTTCATCAAAATTGGTTCAGAACTACGGGCGCAATTTGCGCCGCAAGCTCGAAAAACGTAGTTTCGAGATAAACGCGTTTAAGTTTGAAGTTATTTTTTTGCATCAAAAAAAAAAAAAAATAAATTGAAATAAAAAATTTCAGCATGCAATTTCAGAGATTCGACAATTCTGCATCGATTGCACTTGGTTTCATCAAAATCGGTTCAGTAAAACCGGAGAAAAGTGTTCAAAAACGTAATTTTGAAAAAACTCAAAGAAAATTTAATATATATATTTATTATATTTTTTTTTGTGAAATACTTACATATATCAATCTGCAGTGCCAGCCCCATAAAGAACTACTTCCTCTTCTTCAAAAAATGAGGACTCAGCGGCTCTTTGTGCTCTTCGGGCAGTTCTACCTTCTTTTGATGCGGCCAGAGCGCTGGCTTCGGACCTTTTCAAACGTTCTTCGTTCCGAGACATGGCGAAATCATATGTGACGTTGCCAATCGGGATTAGGTTCATTATTTGAAATATTGGAAGTATATATGTACATTTTTTTTGCCGATGTACTTGTGAATTCGGTGTCCTAATCTCTGTCGTGTTAGTTACCACGAAACTCGCGTTTCAAGGGACGAGTTTTTCGATTGCTTCCAGTGTTTCATTTATTTTTATTTCTATTACTTTTTCTATCCATTGTCCTTAGCACAAACAATAATTTTTTTAAAAACTATACTTTTCAAAAGTGTATACGCGCTCGCGTAAGGTTTATAACTCAATTCAAAGTGAACTAAGCTCTAAAATGTGTATTCATTTATTTTTAAAATGCGTAAACAAACAAGTTATTATCTACTAAAGAACGCGTTGAACGAAATTCGGTGGTTGCTTCAAACCGTTGCAAGCAAATCGCATTTTGGCGAAAACATTGCTGAACAAAAAAGGCAATACCTTCTAAAGTATTTCGAATTTCAAAAAACCCTTTTAGGACGATATTCTCAAATATCCAAGCAATAAAAATATGAAAAAAAAAAAAAAATGAAAAAAATGTTTGCCAACCAGGAATACTCCCTTAATTTTCTGTGGGGAAGTTAAACAAATTTTCATTGTGTATTTTTTCTTTTATACACGCGTATTTTGTTGTAATGTGAATATTATACCTATAGATTTATTTGAAATTTATGAACATTTAAACACTTAATAATATTATCTTCCGCACACTTGTGAATTTCTCCAATTAGAGAAATTCATGCTGTATATGGAGTACATTACTTTCACTAAGATAAGAGCTTTACATGCCATGCAGCACTTTATAACGGCTTTTAATGTGATTGTGGCATGTATGATGTTATAGCGATGTACTTACACGTAATTAGAAAATCGAGATTTCCATTAAATATGTAAACTGAAATTTGAAAACTTGTGTTTTCATTGAAATAATTCTTTTTTATAATTAACAACAAACCACTGCTGAATTCTTTAATGACTTTTTCTAATAGCTAAAATGTTATAAGAAGTTAACAAGAGTCATAAAAAATATTGATAAAACGTGATAACTCAGGTACAGCTCAATTGCTTTTAATTCTCTGGAATTGTTCTTTACTTTCCGTATTATTTACAGTCACGGACAAAAGTTTAAATACATGCCATAAACTTAAATTTTAATTTTAACAAAGTAATGTTACAAAATTTTGAGTATGCAGTTTTCTTTCAGTACATCAGTATGCAACAACAGTAGTAAAAAACCTTGCTGTTCTGAATATCAAATTATATTTCAATTCAGTTATGAAATCTGGCTTGAAAAACTTTTTTAAAAAAAAAAACAACCGACTAAAAAATCACAACAAAGTAAAAAATAATTTTAAAAATACTTTTTCTTTTCATTTCTTAGTAATATTTGATAATTTATTTAAACATATTATTATATATGAAATCTTATTATTTGAATTTATTCTTATTTGTTTTATTATCACAAATATATTAATTTCTTGATGAATACAAAAGCTTTTAAGGTCAGCGCTAATATAATCAGACTTTTTATCAGAAGCGCCAACTTCAAAGCATTTTTAAAATTATTTTTTACTTTGTAGTGATTTTGTAGTCGGTTGTTTTTTTCCAAAAGTTTTTATGTCTTCCTTTTTAGAGAATATGATAAATTTTCGAAAAAAGTGTATAAACAACATAAATACAATTGTTCTGAAAAAACTTGTTCTATTAAATTCTGAAAGTTTGTTGGTTATTTCAAATATCTGTCTCTTAAATTTAAATTAGAAGTCAAGTGTTTTGAAATTATTATACCCATTCTTGTAACGAGTTTTATCATCCTGGTGTCACTATAATTCGAGATATAGTGTTTTTCAAATATTGCCACGCCCCTTTGTTAAATAAGCGCCCACTTTATTGAGCGTTATTCTCAATAATTGTGCCTATCCCTGTACTTTATTTCAGTAACCCAGCGTCAATATTAACTGAGATAGTGTTTATCTAGTAGTGCCACGCCCATTTATCGAATAACTTCTACTTTATTGACCGTAATTTTTAATAATTCTGCCAACCCCTGTACTACAATAAATTTCAGTGCCCTAGTGTCAATATTATTCGAGATACACTCTTTTTCTAATATTGCCACGCCCAGTAGTCGAATACCGCCTACTTTATCGACCGTAATTTGTACTAATAATGCCTGCCCCTATACCAAATTGCAGTATTATAGTATCAATATTATTCGAGATATACTCTTTTTCTAATATTGCCACGCCCATTTGTCAAATAACGCCCATTTTCTTGACCGTAATTTGTATTAACTGTGTCTTTTCCTACACTAAATTTCAGTACCCTAGTGTTCATATTATTCAAGATACAGTGTTTTTATAATACTGCCACGCCCATTTGTCGAATAACGCCCACTTTAATAACGATAATTTGTAATAATAATGCCTACCCCTATACTAAATTGTTGTACTCTAGCCTCAAAATTATTTAAGATACACTGTTTTTCTAATATTGCCACGCCAATTTGTACTACGCCCATTTTCTTGCCCGTAATTTATAATAATTGTGCCTACCCCTACACTAAACTGCAATATCCTAGTGTCAATATTATTCGAGATACAGTAGTATCTAGCATTGCGAGATCTATTATTGCCACACCCAGTTCTCGAATACCTCCCACTTTTGTACGGGCACCTCCATACTTATGATATTTATCTGTTCCCCAAAAATTATGGCAATCAGGCATATGGTTTAGGAGTTATCGATGTACATACATTTAAAAAAAAAAACAGAGAAACCGAAGAACTTGAGAACCTCCTCCTTTTTGAAGTCGGTTAAAAAGGATCAGGTTGTAGTTGTTCAAAAGGTCTTTGCTCTTATTAAAACAAAATGCAGTCATTTTTATTATTCAACATATATTTTTTCCAGCTCGATAAATTTAGTCTACCCAAGTTTCAACATTTCAATACCTTTTTTGTATAGTACATATGGTCAACTCATCAAAATACGTATTGGTTTTTAACTCAAATTTTTCATTTGCTATAAATCTTTTTCCTTTAAGCCATCTTTTGAGATAAACCCATTAAATGCCACTTTTTAGTTTATTTGCAAATAACTCCAAGCATGTTAATTTTAGATAAAAAGCCCTGTAGATACAAATTTTAGATTACAAATATCTGTGTCAGTTGAATACCTGATCTTGATGGCTAGTGAAATCGCTAGTTTTTTTAACTGCTTAGTACGTAGCATTTTTTGCAGGGAACTTAATGTTCTAAAACGCATTTTTGTGCATTTATGCTTGAAACTTATTGTACTCAAAAGACTACAGCTGCACTAAATGGGTTAAGAAACAAAGATTAGTCGCTTGAGACCATATCTAGAGAAAACGGTGAATGGTGGAAGCAATTCAAAGCGTAATTCATATAGTAATGCCATTGCTTTCAATGGCTTGTGAGATGGTGCATTGTCTTGCAAAAAAATAACTTCTTTTCTTTTGGGGTGATTTTGCCTTGAGTGCATCGTTCCTACGGTCCAATAATGCTACATAATAATCGCCTGTTATTTTCTTATTTCAAGATGGTATATCTTTAATATGACGTGAGAGTCCCAAAATACAGCGGGCAGTAAATTTCCGGCCAATTGTTGTATCTTTGACAGCTTCGGAGCAGTTCCACTTAGTGCAATTCATTGTTTTGTTTATTGTGCCGATGCTGGTGTATAGTGGTGAATTCATGTTTTATCATATGTGACTAGTCGATGCACAAAATCTTTTAGATCATAGTTAAGCATGGTTAAACATTACTCTGAAACACGAAATCATTGCCTTTTCAAGTCAATTTTCAACGCATGCGACTCTCATCTGCAACCAATTTTTTTCATACTCAAATTATCATGCAAACTTGAAACCACCGAGTCAATTGATATCTTTGTATAGCACTTTCACTTTCGGATTGCCTTATATGATATTATAGATTTTGTTGATCATTTCTTCAGTAGCTTCTTCTTTTGGGCGACCTGCACGTTATTCATTGGAAGTGTTTGTACGACCACGTTTGAATTCAGCAAACCCATAAATTATGGTTGATATCTGTTGATAGCATTTGATACCATTTGATAACTGTAAAAATACTGATTTTCTTTTGAATTTTTGACTAGTTTCAAAGAAAAAGATAAAATTACACATTAAAACAGCATCACATATATCGATGATTCCATATCAATTCGACTGTTTTTGAGCAAAATCTGACCTTTGTGATTCCGATTTTTTTAAACTTTGTAGGTAAGTAGGTCTCGTGAAAATAACTTAAACTGTGTTTTTTGTTTTTGCGAAAATAGTTTCTTTTTTAAGTTATACACTGTAAGAAATTGGAAAATATCTCCATAAATACAATTAGTAATTATATATGGAATACAAAAAAATTCCATATATTTTAGAGACCTTGAATGGGTCTTTTTTTCGTTAAAAATAGCAATTGTTGGTATCCCAAGCTAAAATTTTGTGTCAGCCTTAAGAATTAATATATTAAAACGACACTATGTTCAAAAGGTGAAAAATCTACTGCGAACATTACAAACAACGTGAAAAAGAACTCAAGTCTAAAAAAAATTAAAAAAATTTCATAAAAAACAGTCCAAAAAAAGGACACTACAAGAAAGACCCATTCAAGGTCTCTAAAATATATGCAAGTTTTTTTTTCTGTACGACTTACGGTTTCGATGTTACAGCTGTTTGAATACATGCAGCAATTGTATTTTTTAAGACATCTTCCAATTTTTTACAGTGTACATCTTTTAAAACGAAATAAAAATAAAAAAATAAGTATGCAGATATAATATGTTTCAGGAGAACTATCAACGCAGAGAGTTTCAAAATTTTCAAAAATAGTGATGTCAGAAACGTGGGCGTTTTAATATGCATTCACCGATACGAAGATATTGCTTACAAATCCATCAATTAAATAAAAAATTCCAGGCTTAGGGGGAAGTACGCCCTTGACCATAGCTGTAGCCTGCTTGGTGTTGTTGTTGTTGATTGTTAATGTTTGCTTTCTTGCCCGCTCTCTCGATGTGGCGCACTCTCGTGCTCGAGATTGTCACTGCAGGCGAGGTATAATATAATTAAAACACAGGATACGAGTGGCAAACAGCGACATTCTGGGTTGGGAATAAAAATGTAAAAAAATTAGAGAGCAGTTTTATACTTTTGGAGTAGATCTATGAACATCCAAGATGATCCTTCATTTAACGACCACCCTAATATATACAGGGTGTTCCGAAATTAAGTGAAACTATTTACGAGATACGGTTCATTTAACGATTTCAAGGACAAAATTGAAGAGAACAGTAAAAAAAATTTTGAAAATATCGATAGATACTAGCGGTATTTTAGCTATATGGAAGCAGTAGACTTTCCTCTTTTGCAGGAACTTTTCAGGCAAATACTACATATACCCGTTCTGCCACAAGTGAAAGAGGCTTTTTAGTATCTGGTCGTATTTTAGAGGAGAGAAGATCCAGACTCCTTGGTGAAAATTTGGATAGATTGATTTTTTTAAATAAAAACTTTAATTAAAATATAAATTAAAGTTGATTGTTTGCTTTCCAAAGATAACTTTTTATTAATTAAATGCAATGGTTTTTATATGTATTTAAATGTTTAAGATTTAATTTCAACTTAAGTGATGTTCTGCGGTTTCCATTTCAATATTTATCATTTTGCGGCAAACTAATTTTTGTATTCTGTTCAAAATATTATATGTAGATAATAATATATATAGGATATGAACTGAATTTATGATTCTAATTTAAAAAACACTAGCGTCTCCAATGCTAAACACTTTTATTCGCGAGCACTCCTGAGTCAAAAAATTCCATTGTGATCATGAGTGATCGTGAGTCAAAAAAATAATTTTAATCATGAGCGTGCGTGATTAGAAGAGAACTCATCGTGAGCGTGCGTGATTAGAAAAAAACACATCGTGAGCGTGCGTGATCGTGCGTCAAAACCACTCACGCGCCCATCTCTACTTGAAACAACAAAATTTCAACTTTAAATGCAAATTTTTTCCGAATTTCGTGTAATAAACGAAATTTTTTTTATAATCAATTTTCTAATTTATTTAATTTTCTTTTCATTGTCACCAAAAACATAAATTTTTCTTAAAAAATATAAAAGTTGGCTGTACTAAAAGAATTATACCTATTAGAAAATAATGGTAAATAATGACATTACAATTGCTTATGCAGTAGATAATATTGCTGCTTTCTAATAAGTATAATTTTTTTAGTACAGCCAACTTTTTTGTTTTTTAAGATACATTTGTGTTATTGGTGTCATTAAAGAGAAAATTGAATACATTACCAAATTGATTATAAAAAAAAATTCATTTGTTACTCGAAATTCTGAGAAATTTGCATTCAAAGTTAAAATTTGGTAGTTGCAACCGATTGATTTTATCTTTGAACGAGCACAGCTTGGTAACGGTTACGTCGGTGCGGTCTATTTATATACCGTTGAAAAGGTGGTTTTATTGCCTTTGCAATGAGCTATAAAAATGTTATGAGCTATAAGTTTTCCGTAACTTAGTTTTTGTGCTAGAAACAACAACGTGAATCAAAGTCGTGAAATATTAATTAACCCTGTAGCTAATAAGAATGTTAAAATAGACCTCTGTTCACCTCCGTAAACAGTTTCACTCAATTGCGGGACGTTAAATGAAGGATAATTTTGTATGTTCATAGATCTACTCCAAAAGTATAAAAACTGCTCTCTAATTTTTTAGAGTTTTATTCCCAACCCAGAATGTCGCTGTTTGGCAATCGAATCCGGTGTTTTTAATTATATTATACCTCGCCTGCAGTGACAATCTTGAGCACGAGAGTGCACCACGTCGAGAGAGCGGGCAAGAAAACAAACATTAGCAATCAACAACAACAACACCAAGCAGGCTACAGCTATTGTCAAGGGCGTAGGCAGGGGTATGGGGGGAGGAAAACTTCCCCCTAAACCTTGAATTTTTTATTTAATTGATGGCTTTGTAAGTAATATCTACATATCGGTGATTCCATATCAAAACGCCCACGTTTCTGACAGTTTAGCTTTTGTGCTAGAAACAATAACGTGAATCAAAGTCGTGACACATTAATTAACCCTGCAGCTCCTAAGAATGTGAAAATAGACCCCCCCCCCCTCCCCCCTCCCATACAATTTCTTGCTCAGCTCGACATAACCTTTCACCTTCGTAAATAGTTGCACTCAATTGCGGGACACCCTGTATATACATACCAACAAATTTCGTAACACAATATCTTAAAGATCTGAAATCCTTAACCAACATATTACACAAATATTTTTTTAAACGGCTTTTTATTATTTTTTTTCTGAAATTGAATGAACATTTAATTTCAGTTTTTTTAAAAATACTGACTACTTTTCAAAAATCACTGACAGCCCAGAAGTTGCCATATATACATTATGATATAAATATGTTACAGAGTTGCCACATTTTTATAAAAAATTTATTTTTGAATGACTAAGATCCCTAATTTTAACACGATCTTCACATTACCTAAACTACTTTTAAGCTGATGGCGACGGCAGCTCTGCAGGCAAAATCATCCTTCAAAGAAACAAATCTATGAAACTGCAAAGATGGTTTGCTTCTCTCAAGTATTCAACGAGGAACCTGTGCTTTTTTTTAATGATTTTCCAATCATTTTTGCATATTTTGAAATGTGTTGCGTAGGCCAAGTGTGTTCGCTTAGCCTCAAATTGACTTAGGGCCGTTTTATTCACTCTAAGTTAAATTTGTAAACAGTGGATTAAATTTAACTGGCCGTTATAAATAATTCTGAAATTAAAATCCATAATTAAAAATTAATTTTTTTCACCTTCAGTTAAAACTAACTGGCAGTTCAAAAAGTCAGTTAAATTATATTTTCAATTATTAATTACCCTGGGAAATTTTGTCATATTGTCAATACCAATGACAGTTTATTTAATTATTGTTTTTCATTTTGTGTTTGAAATCCGGAAAATATTTCATTAAAAATATTTAAAATGGAAAATCAATGTGAACGTTCAACAAATTTCAGCGTTGCCGAAGAAGAGACGCTCCTAAAATGTGTTTTACTTCGGAAGACAGTCTTGGAGTGTAAAAAGACTGTAGCGCAAACTGTTAACGAAAAAAAAGAGCTTGGGAAGACGTTGCAAGTGATTATAATTCGCGTTGTCCGAATATGGTGGTAAGTTCCACAGAAAATTCAAAGTGGATTTTTATGTAAGCTTTAATTTTGGTTTATTTTGAAAGGCACGGTCGACAAAAGCCTTGCGTGAGAAGTATGGTAATGCAAAAACTAAGTTGCGGAAGATATTTGCTGCGGAAAAAGCAAGCCGCAAAAAATGGCACCTAGCAGTGACGCAATACAAAAATTGGCACAAACAATTCAAATGTCCATCAGTGGTACTGCTCCAAACTGCGACGATGATGACCACAAAAACGATGACTCTCCTTATATCGAAGAATCAGTCGGACATTTAATTCGGGGTGTGCTTTTGTCGGCATTATCGAAGACAATGCTGAACAAGTACCACCAGCCAAGTACCGCCAGCCAACCCAGAGTTCAAAAGACACTCGATTGGTCTGAGTACTCACCAAGCATGTTAAAAAAGCTAGTGAATGCAAGGTTGAAGAGCTCCGCGTCGCGTTCGATAAGAGTCAATAAAGAATCGAGCAGGGAACTGAAGACTAAAATGATAAAACGGGAAATGGAGATGAGAGAAGAGGAACATGCTGAGCATGTCCTTCAAAAGAGGACGGAGCATAATGCTCGGATGGAAGTTTTTGCTGCACAGTTGGCGGAATTGTGCGATAAGTCCGAGTTACGCCGTCAAAAATTTTTAATTTTTAAAAACAAAAATGCTGTTTTTGAATATGAGTCGGAATAAAACTTTGCTTGTTATTTTTTATACAGAAATTGTGTTTTTTGTTTTGTATCAAATAACGTTAGGATCAGCTTATAAGTGTCTGAAAGTATTTAAGAAGAAAACTGTCGCGGGCATTATTTGTTGCATTTCGTTCACTTGTATTTACATATGGAACTTGAGTCATCGATATTATAACATCAAAATTTTCAAGGTTTGTTGCTGGTGCAAGCTCTTTTGCATCAATTGCTATGTTAAGTAAGATGGCACATGCTTTCATGTCAGCCGAACAAACTGCCTGTCGAAAATACTCAGGATTTTCTTCGCCGGGAGACCCAATTCGAACATGTGTGCAATCAATTGCACCGATTGATCGAGCGAGAGAGACCCTTTTAATTATTTTCGAAACTGAAGATATGCTCACGCCTGCAAAATCAGCTATTGATACTTGCATGGAACCCAGCGCGTAGAAGCGCAAAGCAATGAATAATTGGGCGATCGGTCGTATATATCGGGATCTAACGAAACAAGCCTTAAATTATTGCATTTTTTTATCGAAATATTCCACAGTTCAATATTTCCCTTTTTTGTATATGGACAAGAGATGCTTTGATAATTTGCAGAAGTTGAGCAACCCGTTCCTTTTGACAAGCGAAAGCGAAGTCTTAGTTATCCCATTTGCTTAAATCAATTCGTTCATGCACTTTGTATTGTCTTCGCTCGGCTAACAACATTTCACCATCTTCATCCATATCCAACAAATCAAGTAAGGCATTGAAAGTGTCGCGACGTAGATTCAATTCGCGTAGTTTGTTACTCATTTTAACAAAATACAAAACTCGAACAAAAAATCAAAATAGAAATGTCATTTTAATATGAAGCGAAAAAAATTAATTGCTCAGTTAAAAGGCGCTAACTGCGCGATTCTCCCAAGTTAGCTAATTCCGCAATTAAACTTAACTGCTCGTTAGCTAACTGGACAAACTTAAAAAAAAGTGCTTAATTGAGAGTGAAAAAAAGGAAATTTGGCTAATTTCCCTTTTTAACTGCGGATTAAAGTTTAACTTGGAGTGAAACGGTCCTTAATATTGTTTGAATATGTTTAATTAATGAATTTCATGCATATCAAACCGAATGGGCCAAAAATAGGCCTTTCCGAACCTTCACCTTTGTAGAGACATGAAAAAGAAATTCTTGAGTTCAAATTTAAGAGTCACAAAAAACATTTTTGAATTAATTTTAATGATCACAATAGTAAGTTTTTTCTCTCTAACGATTTAGTGTCTTAACTAAAATTGACTTGCTTTCAAAATTTATCCAATTAATTTTATAAAAACCTTAATGAATATTCAACAAGGCATTAAAAATGACTTGTACTTTAACTATTATCTTGTTTATATTATCAAACAATTTTTATAAACAATAATTCATCACTTGAACTTGCCAGGATTAAAGTATTTATATTTTATTAAATAAGATAGAAATAGCCTCCGCCCAAGTTTAATATTATTTCTTATTTACCTCAATTTATTGTATTTCTTAGAATTTTCAAGTACTTAAGTCGTCGTTTGTTTTAACAAGGATATTTTCTATGGCAAGAGTATTAATTCAAACATACATTGTGCAATAAGGCAGAAAATTTCACAGCTACTACAGCGCACACACATGCACACTACACAGTTTTATATATGGAGTTCTACCACTTGAATGGATGCTACAGATAAATACTAAAGCTCTATTAAATAAGCAAAGAAAAGATAAAACTGACAAGACTTGTTGTGCTTGGCTTTGGCATGTGTTTATGTGCGCGTGTGGGTGTGTGTTGTCCATTTATCCAAGTCATAGGAAGCAATCCGATTGAATGCCAATTTATAACGAAGGTGCTCAACTGTAAATAATTCTAAATTCATACATATATAATATATATACATATATGCAAGTAATAAACAAAGGTTGCACACAAAATAAACCAAAAATAGGAAAAAAAAAGGATGCGTCAATTGTTAAAAATTCATAAGCCTTAATTTTTATGGTCGTACTGTAATGATTGATTGTTGGAAATATGATCTATATTTATTCACATAATTTAACTGAGAAATACTTGTTTTTTCAAAGCTTTATGCTCAGCAAACATATCGATAGAAAAAAAGTTATGTGTGTGGCCGCCACACATGATAGAAGTGAAACTTCTACCCAAAAAAGGAATTTGGGGTCGCTTATTTATATTATTAAAATTTAAATAGATATTATTTACTTGCAAACTTCGAAAAGAATTCAATCAACTTTAGAAGAATCATTTCGCCTTCCAATTGCAAGTAATGTTTTTCTTCATATTCATTAACAATCTCAACAATTGACCCATTCTATGATTTATATATGCCTTTTTAACATTAGCAAGACAAAAAATTTTATTACATGTTTGGGAATTTTACTACATGGGCCGAAAAGTGCTGCGATTTTGTAATGAAAACAAACTTTTTTAGGTAAAGCTATATTTATTCCTCAACATACTTAGTTGCCTTCGATACAGGCGATACATTTACCTTTACGTCCAAGTTTTTGAGATATCTTTGGTTTCCGCGATGACTTCCTCATTTGATTTGATTTTCTTGCCTTGGAGCTATCACTTGAGGTTTGGGAACATACTATAGTCGCTGGGGGCATATAATAAGTTAAGTCTGGAGAATACGGTGGGGAATTTGGCTTCCGATTTCAAGACAGTGTGTAAGGGTGCATTATCGTGATGGTACAGAATTTTTTCTTAGCCATATGGGTATGTTTTGTTCTTTATTTCTTCGTTCAGTTTGTCCAATAATGCAACATAATACTCTGTTGTGACTGTTCTTCCCTTCTGTAGATAGTCGATGAAGACTATTCCACACTTATCCCAAAGAAACAAAGGCCATAACCGTCCCGGCAGAGAGTTGGCTTTTCAGCCACTCTGCAGACTACCTATTGGACTCAGGCGTATGGTAATGGACCCTTGTTTAAACGTAGAAAAAAGTTCGCTTAATTACGCTGCAACAACGCCAAACCGATCGTTGAATCATAAATGCGCTGCTGGTCGACAGTCAGCAAACGCAGAACCCATCGCGCCGATAGCTTTGTCCTCTCATGTTTTCCGCCTATTTTTTGAGATGTCTACAGCCTCAGCTAACTCACGCAACTTCACTTTATGATCATTCAAAACGATTCGATGCACTTGCTTTATGATTTCCGCATTCGTAGCCACTTCGGCCTTCCAGAGTGAGGTGCGTCTTCAGTGACTGTACCACACATTTTTAATTCACTAAGCCACCGATAAGATATTGTTCTCGAAGGAGCAGATGTGGGATAATATTTCTGCAACCATTACAATGATTGATCAGAAGTTCTTCACATCAAAAACCAGTATTTGAGCAAGATGCGATATTCTTGTTATTCCATTTTTTTACAAAGGCGAAAGAAGTGTTACTCAAACGACTGTAGCTTGTAAACGAATGGACGAAACTTCATTAAACTTCAAATGTCAACTAGTAATAGATGAGACTCTAGAAATGAGTTGTTAATTTTTTCGTGGTGTCACCTATATAAAAATCCCGAGATCTTTCAGCCAATTATTACTGTTTATTTTGGCATCATTTGGTTTTCTTAGAGGGCATAGTTGCGCAACAGCTTTGATTAAGATTCGAAATATTCGAAAAACCTCGATGCTCGTATAAAACTTTTTCTTTTAGTTCGAAAGCTGATAGTTTTGTTCGGGTTGAGTAGCGAGACTGCCTTTTTAATTGCAAACAATCTGCATGACAGGATGCAAAGAGTAAAAATTGGCAATGCTTTGCCTGACTATGCAGAAATGTAAGCTGATTTTCCTCAGGGATCTAATCTTGAAATTCTCTTGGATGGACCTCCACATGTAATGATATGACAATGCATGCATATGCCGACGACATTCAATTATATTCTTTAAACCAGCTTGTACTACTTGAGGATCTATGCTATATGCTGAATGACAACCTGAGTGCTATTTCTAGTGGGCTTTCGAAAATGATCTCTGCCTGATTGCCTACAAAACGTATATTCTTCATATATCCAAAGAAACACTTGACTTTAACCAAATTACGACAATTAGTCTAAATCGCCATTGAGCACAAAATTCTTGTTGTGTGTAATGACTTGACTAACACAAATAGTTGACTTAAAATGTTTTGACCATGTATCTGTAAAGAGTAGAGTAATTTTAGGCTGTAGCTAATAGGATATTTAAATGGAAGAAACTGCATATTTCTGCACAGGTTAATAGTCAATAAGACTCCATCTTACCTCTTTGAAAGACTTCATTGCAGTTCATCGAACAGAACTTTCAAATTTATATTATATAGATTTACTTGTTTACAGTCGGAGCGGCTCTTTTTCATCAAGGCCATCAAGCTCTGGAACTGGCTTCCTTCAAACATTAAAAGTATTGTCATCACGAACAAATTTAAGCTATCAATTATAGCCTATAGTTAAGCTAAGTTAAGAAGTTAAGTAAAGTAAAGTAACGTAAAGTAAAGTTAAGTTTAGTTAAGATAAATTAAGTTAAGTTAAGTTAAGTTAAGTTAAGTTAAGTTAAGTTAAGTTAAGTTAAGTTAAGTTAAGTTAAGTTAAGTTAAGTTAAGTTAAGTTAAGTTAAGTTAAGTTAAGTTAAGTTAAGTTAAGTTAAGTTAAGTTAAGTTAAGTTTAGTTAAGATAAATTAAGTTAAGTTAAGTTAAGTTAAGTTAAGTTAAGTTAAGTTAAGTTAAGTTAAGTTAAGTTAAGTTAAGTTAATAAGTTATGTAACTTTAGTCAAGTTAAATTGAGTTTGTTAAGTTTGTTAATTGTAAATACTTTTTTTAAGTATTTTTTGTGTTTTGCAAACTTTTGAAGTGCTACTCTTAAGCTTTATTCTATGTTTTTAGTTGATTACAATATTTATAAATTGTTGTACGCTAAAAGACTTCTATAGATCTTACTGTACTAATATTTGTGTTCAATAAATACAAATACAAATAATTTTGGGATCATTTCGACTATATGCTTGAAACCTGGCTTTAAACATTGATGATATGCAAATCGACTGTAGCGCTCTTAGAACAGCGTAGTGTCGAATGCTTGTGGTTAAATTAGAAAAGGAAAAAAATAAGAGAAGCTTATACTTAATATTTAATTATCAACTTCAATTGACATGTGTAAGTTGGCGTTAGTGGGTTCGAATCCCACTGCGAACAAAATACTCCTCAAACAACAATTTTGTCGTTTTTTATTGCCAAGTGCGGCGACTTTTTTTTTTTTTTTTGTTATTTGCTGTTATTGAAACCTTTTGTTACACCGGTCTCACTCTCTATCTAATTGGGCTCAAGCTCTGTAGTTGTAGAAGTGGCTAAAGAAGTTTTACATCAAAAATCAATTTACCTTGGTGACTTTGTTGAAATGATCTTGATCTTGCTAAGCAAATACACATAGAAAACTGTGGAAAAATGTTGTGGAAATTGAATTTTTTTAATTTCTTTTATATCATTTTCACAACAACACAAAACCTTAAAACAAGCCCGCCGTCAGAGAAAATCTGTCTGAATTATTTTCTTTGGTCGTTAGTTATTAATCTACAATGTATTTAAGCCTTTATTAATGACTTCGAACAAAAGGTCATGGCATTGCCTTCCATGTCATTTAAGCTAAATTTCGTATTAAAAGATTAAAAATGCAAGGAACCTGAACCAACATAAATCTTTGTTAACCTAACCACATTTACCTACCAACTTTGCTCAGAATCTCAGAGGCTGAACTATAAATACGTAAAAACTGTTTTGTGCTGCTGTGTTTCATTCACCATTCACCATGGCTGCAACTTTGACAAAGTGATAGTTTCCTATTCCAGCCAACCTTGTTGTTACCAACCAGCAGTCGTTTATAGGATTTCAGAAACTGTTGCTAACTCCTCGTGAATGCGTTCTATTGTTTCTTTTGTTAAATAAATGTGCCAACAACCTAAGGTGCTGTCACAGGAATGCACACGTACATACTCACACATACACACGAGTTGTTTGTTTATTTTGCCAGTCTCGCTGCGGCCATGTCCTTAACCGCAAACACAACCGCACAATGGCGACCTCAGGATTTATGAGATTCTGTTTCTTGCTGCCGCCTAGAAATTCCTGCACTTCTCTATTTAGCGTATGCAGTGACAAAGTGCGTGTGTGTTTGTTTCAGTGCTCTATAGATAGTTGTTCAAGCGTGCCGTTGAGCATTTTACCAGCACCAGCTCAAGAAGCTAGAGTAATTATTTTTCTTCAGTGTATATTTTCGCAAGTGTGATGAGTTTTATATCGCCCCATTCTGTTCTATTTGTGTAGCTGTGTTTTTAATGGCATGGGTGTAGTTTTGTTGCTACCCTGTAGGAAAATCAACTAATTTAGAAGTAGTTGATAAAGTAGTTTTTTGTCAACCACAACTAGTTGAAATTCTGACTTTTTTCCATAGAACGAACTAACATATTTTGTATGGTGATGTCCGCTAAATAAGTCAATTGACTTTCGTCTGCATATATTTTCAACCAAGGCTCATTAATACAGGTTAAGTCACTTGAGAGAAGCTCGGTCGAACTGTCAGAATGGATAAAAGGAAATCAAGAAAAAAAAGACCTGAATCTGTTCAATTTTTAGCTAACAGCTACTTTGACAGTTCGAGCAAAGGCAGAAAAAGAGTGCTTTTCTCTCAAGTGACTTAACCTATATTAATGAACATTGTTTTCAACTACTTGTTAAATTAGTTATATTTAAATAATTTAATTAATTATTTTAAAATAACCAATTGAAAACTATTACTGATGGCCTAAAGTTAATAATATTTGATGAAATTACATGGTTAAATCTATATATAAACTTGTAATCTAATAAAAATTTGCAATTAAAACATGTCAAAATCAGAGAAGTTGCCGCCTTAATATAATTTAAAGTAGTTTATCAATCACTTGTTTTTAAGTAGTATTCCAATTACTTCATGTATAATGCATTAAAAACTATTTAGAATTGAAGTGGATGCCGCCTTAATATAATTCAAAGTAGTTCATATACTGGTTTATTTTAAACAAGTTTTTTAATTAGTTGTTTTTAAAAACAAGTTAGTTTGTTCCTATAGGGTAGCTAAATATGTATAGATACATGTTAATATTTTGCTGCCATCCATAGAGGCAAAGTAACAAAAATGCCCATTTATTAAAGATTTTTGGTTATATTTTATTGCGCATTTATAAAACATCTATTATTAATGTAGTTAAAGCCAATAAGGCCAGTTTTGCAAGGGATTTATGTTTACGTGTACAATATTTTTACAAATTACAGAAATAACTCATAGTGGGTAAAATGGTATTGTTTATATTCGTGCTGTTTTAGTTTCATAAACAATTCGATAACGAAATATAGCGTACAGCTGCGGCAAAAATATTAGCACCATTATAATGAGTCATCCTTATCGAAGGATAAAAACTATATCGATGATACTAATAAAAAAAAAATCAGTGTTATGAAATATTTATATAGCTTGGGTAGATATAAATGACAAAAAAAGAAGCAAGACTTCCCTGCTGTTTTAAAAATTATTATTTTTAATAATCTCTCGGGCGGAACTTCCGAGAGTCTTGTGCTGGTTGTGGTTTGTGTAAAGAGAGTCGCGCTTAGTACGTCCGGGCTGGTATATCCCTTAAATTAAAAGAGATTGGATAGGTGTTGTTACCATCAGAAGATGACAAGTGAAGTAGAACTTCAACTAGTGGTAGTCAAATTGGTATTATTGAGAATAATATGGAAGCTTTTATATAGTTTCGTAAATCTTGTAATAACTTCTACTATAAAATCGGCGAAAAACGAAAATGGCCATTTCAGCCCTTGAAAGGACTTTGGACGAGATTCTTATGATCAATTTGTGTTGTGCGTATTGTGAAATGTTTGAATACAAATAATCGAGACAACAAGTTTTATGCCAACTCCGAACGGCTTATGTTACCAAGGAGCTATTCCTGGCAGTTTTTACTCTCTGAAGTTTGCCATTGTCTGCAGGAAAAAATTTTCTTTTGTACTTGTACTATAGCCAATTTATATTGGTGTGTATTCTATATTGTTTTCACATAATAGGGCGCAGGTCGCGCTTTGTGTTTATGAAATTGACATCGAGTACGTTTGCTTTTGTGGGTGTCATGAATATAATACCCTGCAAGCATTTGGAAGGCGTTCTTTAGAAGAAGGTTCTTTAGAAGATAGATCGCTTTTCGATCGTCCAAGCGATGTATGCGGGAATCAAGAAACATTTTCAAAATATTCCTTTGCTCATTCCGACTATTGTTGGAAGATGGATTGCATTTCGATCGTCAAAGCGATGAATGCGCGATTCTTGAAAAATTTGGAAAATCTTCTTTCCCTCATTCCGGGCGATCGTTGGGAGATGGATCACTTGTAAATCGCAATAGTTATGAATGAGCGATTCTTAAAACATTTGGAAAATCTTCTTTTGTTCATTCCGGTGATCGTTGGAAAATGGAAAATGGTTGGAATATGAGGCCGGGGTTGTGAAAGAAATGTCAAATGTTTTCTTATCGTTTTTTAATTTAATTAAAAAATTTTTAATATTCAACAACGATAATTCGCAAAATTTCCCTTAGGACCTGTTTTACCGCGATTCTTATGCGACTCTTCCCAGCGAATCGCTTAAGAACTCTTTTGGCGGTTCATTCGCGACTCTTCTATTTGACAATCGCTAATGACCCTTCCCAGTGAATTGTTAAAGTACCCCTGAGAGATCCGTTCGTGAATCTTCAGGGCGAATCGATATCCAGATGGCTCTCAAATGAGCTCGCCGGCGATTGTCTCATCTTCGAAGCGGTTCTCTGAGGCGATAGAAAATGTTTGCAGGGTACTTGTTTGAACCCAGCCAGCATTTTTTGCTGAACATTTAATTTTTGAACATATAAGAGGCGACAAAACAGTCATCCGAATGCTGGCTGGGATGAACTTGTATTACTGGAGAAGAGGTCTGTGTATTAGTGATTTTTTTATTTAAGTGCTGCTTGCTGGTTTAATGCCAATTAATAATGAACAATCGGACAAAGAAGAATTAAGCCTTTATGGTAGAGGTCTTCTTTAAATACGAGGGTGGTCCCAAAAGTACCCGACCTAACAAAGAAGACACAATAAATTTTGAAACAAATATTTTTATTTTTCAATATAGTCTCCTTTCAGCTGGACACACTTTTCTCAGCGATGTTCAACAGCATCGATACATTGTTTAAAGTGAGAACTGTCGAGCGCCTCAAAATAGTCATCAACCACAGATTCCACCTCTTCACTGTTGGCAAATCTTTTACCACCTAGCTATATTTTCAAGCTTGGAAAAAGAAAATAGTCCGAGGGGGATAAATCTGGCGAATAGGGTGCGTGAGGAAGCAATTCGAACTTTATTGATTTATTGGTGGTATTAATTTTGGCCACCAAGAAAGTTGATGCGTGAACTGGTGCCAAATGTAATACTCGCCATTGAAGATAATCCTTTTTGAAGATAATCAATGAAAATAATCCCACACGTATTCCAAAAAAACTGACGCCATGACTGTCTTCGGCTTTTTTGTAGCCGATTCTCCCCTTTTAGTCCATTGTTTTGACTATGCCCTCGTCTCACGTGTAAAGTGATGGACACATGTTTCATCCATGGTTATGAATCGAAGCAAGAACTCGGCTTTATTGCGGTGGAACATTGCTAAACAATAAATTGAATCACCCTAACGACGCTGTTTTTGTTTCATTGTGAGCAAAAGTGGCACCCATCTTGCGCACAGCTTTCTCATGTCCAAATTTTCAGTCAAAATGCGATGTACAACACTTTTCTGCTAGCTTGCGCACTTTCAATTGACGGTCATCTAATACCATTTTGTAGATTTTCTTTACCATTTCTGGCGTGGTCACCTCATTTGATCGGCCACTGCGAGACAGGTCTTGGCAGCTCGTACGGCTTCATTTAAACTCTACCACCTAAAAATTTAATGTTGTTTACGAAGCAGCAGACTCGAATCTAGCTCGGCTTTAATATTGTTTGGACTTAGACCTTTCAAATTAAAGTATTGTATCAATTAACGATGACCAATTTTTTTCCCATGTTTACAAATTCACTGAGAGCATTCGCTTATCATGACTGCCAAACAAATATTAAACAACGTAGCGTCTTTAAACTTAAGCTTTATAAGGTTAGTATTTTTTACCATAGTAATTTTGTAAAGCAACTACCGCTATCTATACGTCAGGTCGGGTACTTCTGGGACCACCCTCGTACAAATGAAGACCAAACTTGGCCTTCTTTGGTGCACGTTCCGCCTGAGAAATCTAGTGCTTTAACTATTTTTTTGGTTCTGGTGCATTGTAATGTATTCACGTTTCATCCACGGTAATAAAATGGCGCAAATACTCCTTTGGATGGCCGTTGAAGATCGCCAAATACTCCTTTGAAGTGGTGACTTAGTTAAGTTTATGACAGAGTGTGATCAATCGCGGCACCCATTGCGCAAAAAGCTTTTTCATGTCCAAATATTCATGTAAAATGTGATTTACCCGCTTAGTTCTGCTGTACTCCACCTCACGTACTTTATCGACGATTTCTGGGGATTTCTTATGGGCGGCCTGAACATTCGGCGTCAATTGTGCTGGGAAGGGCCATTACGGAATTCAGTGAACCACTTCTTTACCCTTGAAATTAGTGTTGCAGATTCCCCATAGTATTTATCAAGCCTTTCCTTGACTCATCGAACTTTTTACGGAAAAAATGCTTGATGAGCTCACGAAATTAACTTTTTTGGACAATGGATGAAACACGGCTTCACTATTACACACCAGAATCTAAAAGACAGTCAGCTGAGTGGACAGCAGTCGACGAACCGAATCCAAAACGAGCAAAGACCCAACAGTCGGCTTGTAAGGTGATGGAACACCGACTATTACTGTGCACTTTTGGATCGATTGAAGGCTGAAATCGCCAAGAAACGGCCACATTTGCAAAAGAAAAAAGTGTTGTTTCACCAAGACAATGCACCACGGTGTCACAAATCGATGAAAACGATGGCAAAATTGAATGAATTGGGCTTCGAATTGCTTACCCACCCACCGTATTCTCCAGATTTAGCCCCCAGCGACTTTTCCTGTTTTCAGATCTCAAGAGAATGCTTGCTTGGAAGAAATTCAAGTCCAATGATGAAGTCATCGCTGAAACTGAGGCCTATTTTGATGAGAAAGTGAAATCGTGCTATAAAAGTGGTATTGAAAAGTTAGAAAATCGCTATACTCGTTGTATCGTATCGTATCGTTGTATCGAGTTCTATCAAAATTTTGTTTTTTTTTTACTTATCCTACGGACTTATTGAATGACCTGTTACGTATGCAGTTGGTATGTTCGTTTCCTTTAAGATAATAAAAAAAGTCAAACAGAACCCACATTCGCCAATTCTAATTCTACAGAGAATACCACATGACACAAGGCTCAAAAGAAATCCTCGAATATTGTAAAAACGTTCGACATAAAGACACAAAGCATCAAGATAAGCGTGCTTAATATGCGTCCAAGATAGATGCGCTCGTAAAGAAGCTTTTAAGAATACTATCACGTACAGCTTCTTCGGCGACGCATTTAAATTCTTCTAGAATGTACGCGGAAGAGCGGCATTGTTAAAGGTATGAGCAAAAATGTCAAACGAGTGTTTGAAGCAAGACATGCATGGAGGGAAAAAAATGCATTATGGGTGTGATTGGTAATAGGTGGGTAAAAAGTAGAAGGGGTTTTATTTGCATGTATGCAAATTGAAGTTCCTTGACACACATGCACACGCGGTGTGCAGCAGACTTACATAGAAGCTGCGGTATTAAAAAGAAAGTTGGTGAAAAAAGGTCTAAGTAGAATTTACGTTAAGTTTTGTACTTATGTAGAAATCATTTAAATCCATATAAAAATGAATTAATGTTTCACCGTGTATGCCATTTATATAAAAGTAAAATACCAATTTTTGTTTCAACTTCAGTAAGGACCAGTTATAGCTAAAACGTGCTACGTTTAGCGATTGTAAAACGTGCCACATATACATATATACGTACAAAACGTTTTTCAGCAATTAATTTAAATACACCAAAATATAAAAAAACGAAAACCAGCTACATGAAAATGGCTACGAGCAGTTCAAGAAAAGACTCTGCAGTGTTGCTTATTTGTCTCCTTGCGCTTCTGTGTGTGGATGTGTGTGCGTGTGTTTTTATAAACATGCAATCCTTAAACGTGCATAGTAGTCTTTGTTATAAGGTTGGCGCCGCCATGTTTAAGCTTCGACACCTTCGTCATCGGCAGTCATTGCAGCGTACGTAGCCAGCTTTCGAAAAGCAAAGAGAGAACGTTTGTGGCAGGTGAGCCAGTCATTAATGTTAAGTGCTTTGATGCGAGCGTCGACGCAACAGTGCACATTGTAGCTGATAAAAAAGATGTGGTACCTGTAGAATTAAAAAAAAAAAATATCCAAAAAAAAAAAATGGAA
This sequence comes from Coremacera marginata, assembly GCA_914767935.1. NCBI lineage: Eukaryota > Metazoa > Arthropoda > Insecta > Diptera > Sciomyzidae > Coremacera > Coremacera marginata. The sequence continues at coordinate 167,227,178 of OU612046.1, forward strand.
CTCTTGCATAGGATTTAAATAAAACATAAAGACTAATGGATGAACATTTTACTGCAATTTATGCTGATGGCACAGCTACGTTGAGTGCAGATTTTATTTATTTATATATTCTAAGCGACAAGCTGAATTTATTGTTGTTATTGTTATCTTCAGGCGGTTGCTCTACAGCCGGTCGTTAGCAACATATTAATGCGACTTCAGCGGAGTTTGAGTATAATAATAGCAAGGTAACGTGTTGCAAGCCACATGCAGAAATAACTGAGATAAATCCTTTAAAAAAATTTCCAAACTCTTTTTGCTACTATTCCTCTAAACCTACTTTTTTTTCTTCCTTCATTCAATAAGTTCTTGACTTGAGTACTTTTATGCTTAATAAAATGGTTTTCCTTTACTTTTTTTGTAAATCTAAGGGACTGAGATGCAATAAATGAAAGATGCAATTAAGCAATGTTTTGAATTTGCTGAATTTTTGATAGTGCTGTGAAAATTAAGTTGTCGTCCGACTAAAGGGACGTTTGCATATAATAACTGCAGGCATGGGTTTTCGATTTAAGTTAAAGACGTAATTCTCTCTCGATAAATGCCAATAGTGCTATAATAACATGAGGTGAACCATTCAGTTTAAGGCCGGCAAAATATTGAGAGGCATCCTAAAATCAAAATTTCATTTAAGTGACAACAACATCTCAAAAATATTTAAAAAAAAAAATTTTGTAAAGATAACCTATCCTTTGTAAACCTTTGTAAATATATCCTAAATATTAATATTAAGTTATTAGCTTGAAAAGAGACCCGCGCGAGAGTTCGGTATAATATAAAAATCATGTTACTATAGCTGCTATTTTATTATATCATTTATTTTATCTGCTCAATCCTGTATATTTTAGAAGGGGAACATACCAAAGAATGTTAACAATAATTCCTATGTGTGTATATAAAGAGATTTAATTAAGTTTTGAACAGTAACGTCAAAACTATGTTTTTCAAAATTGCGGGCAACCTAGCTCAAAAACTACTTGACCGATCCTTAGCTATAATATTTGGAAGAAAATTTCTTAGTAGCATTATAACCAATCTGAATGAAACATAAATTTAAAATAGCCCTTTAAAATCGTTTTATTCAAAATTTAAAACAAAAACTAAGTAAAAAATTAAATGTTTTTTTTCCAAAAACGTACAAGTTTTTAAAAAAGACTTTTTTTTTTTAAATTCGGTCTCATTCAGATAGATGATATTTTCATTGCGTTTTAAAATTTCAAAATTTTTTTTCGGGTCAACCTAGGAGCCAATAGAATGCCCGCAGTGCAAAAAGAGATCTTTACAACAATCGGTGTAGTTAAAAACATATAAAACAAAATAAAACATTTTTTTTAAACACAAATGTATATTTTACCAAGTTTGAAAATTTCAAAACTCTAAACAAATTTCTTCTAATAAAAATTATCACCTCAATATCACACTTTTTTACTCTCCTCTAAATGTATTACCGGCCTAAATGTTTTACAAGATTTTTCGGAACATTTTCTAGAAAATCAAATTATATATATGACCTGCAATGAAGAGAGAGAGACCGAATGTATGAAAATATGTTTTCGAAATAACAACTGTTAAAGTAAACAAACAAAGGCCTCATACGGTCGTTGGCTGTATTTTGTAATATATCTGTGGAGACAAGGAATAACGACAAAATATCGTAAATAGCGATATGGTTTTTTTCCTTATTGCCAATCTTTGGAAGTACTGAGAAGTCCATTTTTTGCACAGAATAGATAACCACTTATGTCTGCACTTATTTCGTTAGCTTAACGGTTCATATATTTCCGAAAATAGGTCGTAGTTAGTGCTATTAAAATATCGATTTATACGATATTTTGAGTTTAGTCGTTATTCCTTGTCGCCACAGATATATTCAACATATATGGGATAAAATTTATCACTCGAGAATTTTTGAAGTCATTTTTGAAGTTACGAATCTAAGCCCGAAATTCACAAATTCTATACGGCGAAACAATATGATTATTACCAAAAAAAGCATATTGATTTAGATAAAATTTGCTAATTAATGCGTATTATTGCAGGCTAATATGGATTAATTGGAAGACTTCAAACGTGAATTGGACGAGATCGACTTGCTTTACTCCAGCGGATTTTCAAACAACGATACTCTTGACACACGCAGGTCCACGAAAATACGTACGGCGAGAGCATCCAATCATGCTGTTCCATGAACTGCAAAAAGTTGATTCCAGAGGATTTCGTTACCGGAACGCGTTCATAGAATTAAGTAAGGGTGAGCAAGATTTGGAGATATTGTCTCACTTAAAAGCTCACAGGCAACATATAAAAATGGAATCTCCTACGAAGAAAGACCTTTGATGAAGAAGTATGGAAGTAAAGCAAAGGAATAGCAAAACCGAGAAAAAACCTAGCGGTCAAAAAAAAAAAAAAATGTATACCAATAGGGGGCGTTGTAGTACATAACTCTCAAAAAATCCCAAGAAAATATATATACTAGGGTGTGCCAAAAAAGTTGAAGTTGTTTTTCTTTATGTGGTACCCTTCTGGTACCTTTGTGGTACCCTAATTCAGGGAAATTAGTGCATAAGTATTAAAAAATAAGAGCATTTTTCGCTGTAATACATAAAAAAAAAAATGGAATGGCCATTTCAGCCCTTGAAAGAACTTTGGCCGAGCTTCTTATGATCAATTGGGTTGTGTGTGTTGTGAAATGTTTGAACACAAATGATCGAGAACTGGGCCAACAGGTTTTATGCCGACTCCGAACGGCTTAAGTTGTCAAGGTTTGAGGTTTGCCATTGTCAGCAGAGAGGTGACGGCCGAACAGAAAAATTAACTCAATTGAAAAAATTTTCTGTGTCAGATTGGGATTCGAACCTGGGGTCTCTGGCATATGAGCCACACACTCTACCCACTACGCCACGGCCGCCACTGTACATATTCCTCAAAAAATCGCAAGAGAATATATATACTAGGGTGTCCCAAAAAAGTTGAAGTTGAAGTTTTTTATGTGGTATCCTTGTGGTACCATTTTGGTATTTTAATTTAGTGAAACTAGTGCATAAGTGTTAAAAAATAAGAGCAGTTTTGTACTTTTGGGGACTTTTTCGTTAAATACCTAAATCCAATCTAAACAAAAAAAGCGGAATGGGAAAAACGGTATGTTGGCAGCCATAAAACTCAAAAATTCTCCAAATGAAAATCGGAAATATTTTTTCAGAAATATTAAAGTTACTCCGAGTTAGCAAGGAAAGGGTACTTCAAGTAATTTTGGGAAAAAAGTCAAGTTTCAACAGTTATAACTTCTTGCGAATGTCGGTCTCTTCATTTTGTTGTTTGCAGAAAACAGCTGAAGATTATGTTTAAAGCAACATGCTATTGTTTTTTTAAATTTTTTGATTTTTGGGAATTTGTTTTTTTTTTTTGTAAAAATACTCAAACTCGAAATGTTCAAATAGGTATACTTCTAGCAAAAAATTCATAACGACCAGGTTATTCAATATAATTACACAATTTTTTGCATCTGCATTAGGTATAGTTTAAAAAAAGATATCCACAAGATTTCTTTTAAATTTGTTTAAAATTTGGATTTTTTCGATTTTTTTTTTTAATACAACAAGAACAAAAGGGCGTTTTTTTTCGAAAAGTAGAAATACACAACTCTGGTAGTTTTTATCCAGCTTTAATGTTTGGGAAGCAGTTTTTTGAAAATTTACACTTATACCAAAGTTATTTGGATTTTTTGAAAAAATTAGCACTTTTTACCATATCGCCAAATACTGACATGCACATCGATGCACATCGGCACGGACTCCTAAGTACTTTATTTACATTTATTTTAACATCATACGAAGAAATTAAGAGGCTAAGCAAAAAAAAAAAACAACTTCAACTTTTTTGGGACACCCTAATATATACGCTATATACAGAGGGAGCTGTAGTACAAACACCTAAAAAACCGTGCTTAGCAAAAAACGAACACACAGTCATACAACAAAGGCAAGGCGCGCCGGGTAAAAGCTTGTATACATATAAATTTAAATAATCTAAACATTTTTAAGAATTTGATTTGTTTTTTAAATAACATCTGTTTTAGCCTTATATTGAATTTGATAAGAAATTCATACAAATTTCAGTACTTATGACTCCATGTAAGGTCCTATAAATATTTTAATTTATTTGAAAAAAACTTAATTTAAATTAAGTATTTATATCGAGGGAAAAAATGTCAAATATTATGGAGTTAATAATTACCTTGAAACTTGGGCTGCATTTGAAATAAAAGATCAAAGGTGAGATTTGGCGTCACGTTGCGACGTTAAAACTTTTTGTATACAATCCTCCTTATGTGCCAAGCCATCGCTTGCCTTAAGCCACCAATATATGCTCAATAATTGCTTAGACAACATTTTACAATTTCGAGCAAAATTCAATCTTGCACGTCAATATATCATCCAAAGGTGTGGTCGTTAGCCTTTTCCAAATAAATGGTACCTTGGCGTACAAGTAATTCAATTTGATTTATTTTGAAAATGAAAAATAGTCTCAACCTACTTAAAATGCGTACCTAAACACACATTACCTTTGCCGTCAACGACAGCTTTTCCCAAAAAAGGTTGGAATTTATTAAATAATTTCATTAATAACAATAAAGAAAGAAACCACTTTTAGCAAAAACAAAGAAATATACTAACCTAGTAATTATTTGAAAAATTGGAGTTCTGGCAATTTATGGCAAAAGCTGCTGCTGCGAGGCATTAGTAACCGGAAGAAATGAAGAAGAAACACAAAATTGTATGCCACAGAGTGCTCTGAAAGCGGAAATTGTTCATAGCATGCAGTGCATGTGGTTAAGGTTACATTTACACTCAAGATCAAAAAAGCTTTAAGCGTTACGTAAACTTGTACTTCAATCTCAAGATTAACTCTTATTTATGGCACTTTTAATGATTTTCCTTTAAACACATCATAAAGTAAAAAAAGACACAGTTTCGATAGTATCGTAATTGTGGACACAGAATTTTTGTTTAATATATTTGTTGCTGAATTTGTTGTACTTGTTCATTTTTATGTTGTTTAAAAATAAATATAATTCAATCTTTTGTTAAAAAAAATTGAAATAAATATTTCGGAACAATATGAGCTTATTATTTTTCCTGCAGTAAAGAATTTTATTTATTTTTTTAAATTTAGTTGAAAATTTAAATTTTAACAAACAAAATATATTTTTAATATGTAATATATTGATATAAAATGAGTTCAATAAATAATTAGAAATTGTTATGATATTTTAAAAATAAATTAAGTTTTTAATAGCATAACTACCAGGCCAGTCTCCAGTCTCCGTATATGTAAACCTGCATAGTAGTGATATAATTTTTTTGTATTATTTATGTGTTAATCTGGCTAAAGATTAACAAAAACAATAACAACCCAATAAACATTGGGGCGAGGGGTGATTCGATAACGAATCGTTTTTTAATTATTTAAGTTTAATTTTAATTTTTTAAGAATTAATTTTTTTAAGTGTTCGAATAGTTTCATACCGACTTCATCAGAGCTTATCTTGATGATTAAAGAAAGAACCGATTAAAATCAAGACTTTCCTAAACTCCATTTAAGATGTTTTGAAACAAAAAAAAAACAATTTTTTGTTTTTTAAATTTTATGTTTTTTTTCTTTTTAATTTTAAGTAAAAAAAGACTTAAATATAAATTTTCATAAATTTTTATATGAAAAAATTTTGTGAAATATTTTTTCTTCTGTTATGTTATTTCGCGCTTATTCTTCATATAAATAATTTCCACTTATAATTTGTTCAAGATTTTCTTATGAATAAGTTCTCGTTTTGCTTTTTGTTTTTGTTGCTTTTTGCTTTTGCTTTTTGTTGTTTAGGCGACTCGTTAACAAATTGATTTTTATATTTTTATATTTTGCTTTTTATAGTTTTTGGCGACTTCTTAACGAATTGCTTTTATTAGTTTTGGCGACTCGTTAACGAATTGCTTTTTTCGGTTTTGACGAATGTTTAACGAAGCCAAAAAAAAAGTTGGTCAAAAAATGATAAAAAAAATTTGAAAAGCCAAATCTTTAAAAAAATACCTAAATAACAAAAAAAAAAACAACAAAAAAATAAATTTTTTTTTTTTACCAAGTTGGGGTTCGAACCCATGTCCGCGAATGCTGGCTTTTATTAACAAGCAAATTAAGCAAGATACTTTCAGCATCTGAAATAGCTGAGTGGGAAAGGTGCCGGACTAGCATTCAGTAGATGTGGTTTCGATTCTTGGAATTGTTAGCTTGGAATTAGTTTTTATTTTTTTTTTTATATATTATTTCTTATTTATTATATGATTTATATGATTCGTTATCGAATTACTTCTTTAAGTTTTGGAAGCTCGTTAGAGAATTGCTTTTTATAGTTTTGGTGACTCGTTAACGAATTGCTTATAATAGTTTTGGCGACTCGTTAACGAATAGCTTTTTTCGGTTTTGACGATTCATTAACGAAAAAGGACTTTCTCCCGCTCGCGATATTATAAATGAATTAGCTATTCATAATAATTGCTTATGAATGAAATGTACGAGAAAACGATTCGTAAACGATAACATTAGTGAATCATTTTGTTTATTGGGAAACTACTAAAACGAGAGAAATATATGTCTGCAAATAATCCATTCCATACAAACGTATTAATTACAACGGCACAAGCAGTTACGGAAAAATATTCGTAAAACGATTCTTGATTTATATCGTTAATTTATTCTCTTCGCTCAAATGTTTGTTTGTTGGTTATGCTTCTGTTTGCTGTACAGTTGCATTTATGTAATAATATGCCAAACACAAATTAAAACAACCCCGATTTTTATACCCCAACGCGTACTGCGTAAGGGGTATATTAACTTTGTCATTCCGTTTGTAACGCCAAGAAGGAGGCCTGACTCGATTTCCGTGTGTCTGTCCGTCTGTCGACACGATTACAGCCGCAATTTTAAAGCTATCGCGATGAAATTCAATATATAAGTTTATTTTTAAATAAGGAAGATCAAGTTCGAAAATGGGCCATATGGCCCGTAAAATTTCTTTAAAATCCACAAAAATTAATGAAATGCCTTGAAATTTGACACGTTAGCTTTGTTCTCAATCTTAATCTACGCTATGAAATTTGGAAAAATCGGATGAAAATGATTTTGCATGACCTGAGGTTATGCATGTTTGGCTAGCATAACCACGGTATTAGTGAGCTCATGCATGATCCGGAAAATCGGAAAAATAGGCTGACTTATTTTGACATTTTCACAGAATCATACATCAAACCATATATAAAACTTGTCAAAATAAGGCAGCATGCCAAAAAACATAGACTACACTAGAGTGTGTGACTCTTACGCCAGAGAATCCAGGTTCGAATCCTCCATCTGACACAGAAAATTTTTTCAATTGAATTAATTTTTCTGTTCGGCCGTCACCTCTCTGAAACCAATGGCAAACCTCAGAGAGTAAAAACTGCCATGAAAAGCTTCTTGAGAACATAAGCCGTTCGGAGTCGGCGTAAAACATGTAGGTCCAGTTCTCGATCATTTGTGTGCAAACATTTGACATCACACACAACACAATTGATCATAAGAAGCTCGGTCAAAGTCCTTTCAAGGGCTGAAATGGCCATTTCGCTTTTTTTTTTTTTTTTTCGTCAAAAAATATATCGAACAATTTCATGGGATGAGAACACCTTATAATAATCCCACTATGGTTGTAGTGATAGTTGGCTTCACAAAATGGCTATCATATGTTGTCATTTGCCTGTACATTTTACATATTATTATTTTTTATAAAATTTATTTCGGTTTTTACTTTGTACCGATTTTGACAACCTATTATTGCCAAAAGAACTGTCACTACCACCTTGTTAGTTGGATCATGCTATTATATTTACACAAACGGTGCCCATAGCTTGTCATTTGATTATATAACTTATTTATTTTTACTTTTTTTCATTTTCTGCTTTGTACCACTTTTGACATTTTATGATCGCCAAAAGAACTGCCACTACTACCTTGTTAGTTGCATCATGCAATAATATTTGCATAAATGGTGACCACAGGTTGTGATTTGCTTGTAAATTTAACTTTTTATTTTTTTTTTTTTTACTTGTTTTTATTTTCGACTTTCTACGATTTTTGACAATCTATGAAAAATGTAAACAAAAATAACAAGTTAAATATACAAGTAAATGACAAGTTATGGTCGCCGTTTGTGTGAATATAGCCAAGAACTCTTATTTTTGTACAACTCTTTTTTTTATTATATTGTAGTATAAAAGTACTACTTTTTCTCAAAAAATACTTTTTACCTACTAATAGTCAGCATATTCGTTATTTTGCTACCTAGAAACACTGTCCTGATCGATGATTGCTGTCATGTGCAGCGTTCAAAAATGAACAAATTTTGGTTGCTCTCAAGGTTGATTAATATAGGTTAAGTCACTTGAGAGAAGCTCGGTCGAACTGTCAGAATGGATGAAAGGAAATCAAGAAAAAAAAACCTGAAACTGTACAATTTTTAGCTAACAGCTACTTTGACAGTTCGAGCAAAGGCGGAAAAAGAGTGCTATTCTCTCAAGTGACTTAACCTATATTAATGAACCTTGGTTGCTCTACAATGTGTTCATCCGCTCTCGCTCTCACTGATTTCTGATAGTATTGCATTGAAAGCAACAACAAAACATATCAAACGCCGTTCAAACAATCATCGTGTGACCTCAGCCTAACTGATTGAAATCTGTCAGCAGACTGAAAGCTTCTTATCGGCGCAAGCATTTATATACGTATGCATTGATCTGAGAAATTCATAAAACGATTCTATTCAAGAAGCAACAAGATGTTGTGTTCGAGATTTCGGCACGAACTAAAGCAACAAGCATAGGAATGTCAGCAGTGACGAAATCATCAATGCATTTTTTCTCATACAAAAATGTGAATTTTCTTCTCTTCTTTTGCTATCTTTTGTGGCTTTATTAAAGAAGTGACAAAATCCAAAGTTAGCTATTCCATTTGTGCACAAAGGAACTGATATTTTGGCATAAATTTTATCTATGTACGAGGAACATTAAAGGCTGTATAAGGCCCTAAAGTGTCCCCCAAAAAACGTTGCATGGCCTTGCAAAAATTTGTGAAAATACCCCCATACAAACCGCGCTGTAAGACGTCTAAAAAGCTAAGCTAAGATCAACGTCAAAAAAGCTAAGATGTTCTAAAAATCTGGCAGCAAGGTGGCATCGGATAAATGTGACAAATCAAATGGATTAAATCACATCACGTAGCTTCATGACAGCCTCACACGAATTTCTTACCCAGAACAAATTGCTTTTGACTATGAACGTTTTGTATTTTTTATTTAATTTTTTACGCTACAGCTAGGATGTGGGAGCTGATATCATTCCACAACATGGGCGGAAATGTTAGCAGCAGTAATTTTTTTTTATCGCTTCGACAACACATAACGGCAAACATTTAAAGTGACGTCAACATTTGATGAGATGATAGGATGACATTTATGACACGGCCATGCCATTAATACTTGTCATAGATATTTGGCATACATTATTTTTGTTGTTATAACTCAATAGATGGATTGTTAAATGTAGCTGGTATCTACTTTGGTGCTGTTTTAGCATTTTATGAATCTGAAAGTGTGCAGATTTGTCACACTCAATTTAAACGAACGAAAGCACATAAAACACAAAATATTATATCAGTTTCTTCAACTGAAGAGCATACGCAGTATTATTTCTGAACAACCTTCGTGCGTCAGACTTTAATGCAAGTCCTAGAACAGGCTATAAAAAAATATGATAAAAGCACAGATTTTTTGCTTTTCTGTCCAACGTCAGTATTTTGCAGTTGAAATTGTTAAAAATTAATATGCAAGCTTTTACTGGATGCTGTACATTAAGTATCTTTTATAGCATTATTTTCACATTTTCTCGCTTTTATCAAGCATTATCCAATAATGTTATATTTTTTCTTAAAAACAACAAATATGATTTTAAAGCACTTTCGCACAAAAATAATAATATCTGAAATTAACATATTCCCAAGTGCAGCTGCTTCTCTGCCAACACATGCACACAGTTACACCAACAAACCCAACCCATGCACTATACTGGTAGTTTTATATGCAAACGTATGAACAAACATTTATATTCGTGTTGCATGCAAGTGGGTCGCAATGATAATAAAACAACCGCAGATCTAACTGTGATCTCTAACAGATAAAACTGTAGTTAAACATAAAAAATGTCTGCTTAAAGCACTTTGATGGTAGAACCATGAGCAGACTCTTGGCAACCAACCATCTAGTAGAGCAGCAAAATGTTGTAAATCTCCAGTGAGTAGAAAAATTCGCTGGATTAAACTTAAAGGACGTAGTGTTTGGTAGCGTTTATTCGCATTTTATTTTATTGAAGTTTAAGATACGATATAACCATCTTTTACTTACTGCCCTCCTTCCCCCGCTTTCAATATATTCCCTTACACAACATTCCTCCTTTTATCGGTTGTTTTATTTAGTTTATTTCCATGAATTAAGGACAAAAACATGTTCATGAAACATATTTTTTATGACTTCTGAATTGAACTGGAGTTTTATTAAGAGGATATAAAATTGTGCCGCTTTAATGACTGAGAAAATGAATGACAGGTCGTAAATTCCGTTGATTTTTGTAGCGGAAAACCGTTGAATAAAAAAATACATATAAGACTCTCAAGGTCATGGTTTCAAATGATGTTAGAAATTTTGAATTCGAATTGGATGGGTGATCATAAATAATATATAGGAATTTTTTATGGGATAGAAAATAATACTCAGCATAAAATAGAGAGCTGGGTTTGTTGAACTGTAGTCAAAACAAGCAATATCAATAAAAATTGTTTTATTGATGATATTAATAAAAATAAGTATAAATTTTCTTCGTTTTTTCAGCGATCGATTTTAATGACTATTTTCGACTCGCCGAAGGGAATTTAATTGAATAATATCCCATTCTTTATCTATACAATCATATAAAAGGATAAAAGGATAATGTACGGTACCGCAAAGCTTCAGAACGTCAGGCGTTATTATAATAATTCGTTTTCTATTGGTTAGCTATGGTACTCAGTTGGGACATAGGCTATATTCAATATGCCACACCCATTTTCTATGCCCAATAAATGGGAAAAACATAAGAAACCAAGAAAACTCAACAGATTCCAACAGAAAAAAACAACAATTGATGTTATTTATTAAAAAACAAAAGTTATACGAAATTGAGCACGCCTACCTGCCACGCCCTCTATAGTGAAAGAAAGCCTTAGCTCATTTGAACGAAAAAACTGTTAAATTGTTCTGTATTAAATTTGGATGGTTTAAAATAAAATGTTTACACCTACCTGCCACGCCTACTATATTGAAAAAACAAAATAAGAACTGAACGACTGAATCGATCGAAACAAAATAGCAATCAAGCAATTCTGACCGCAATTAAATAACTTGAAACTATAAGAAACGCCTGAATCGTTTTGAACTAAAAAAGGATCCACTGTTTCTGTGCTTTATTTGAATTAAATAATAATTACACATAGTTTGTCTGGTCTCTGCTCAACTTATTTCAAAACAGCGCAATAAGATGAGAACAGCTGAGCCGATTTCAGCACAAATAAAATCAATTAATTCTGATTCTAATTCACTTTCACCAAAAAAAAAAAAAATTTCTCATAGTACTGGAAAAGATATAAAACGCCAGAATCTTTCAAAAGGTACTGTTGTCTTAAGACGAGTATTACTCAAATGATAAAGAATGCCAAAACAAAACTCTATTCAGACAAGTTCTCATCTGCTACGAGTACTAAAAACAAATGGATTGAAATGCATGATATCGAAATGGGCAAAATCAAAACCTTTTCGGTAGTTGAGAATAACCTTAAAGAGCTCAATCAAAAATTTTTAAATATTCCGATACCTTTTGCCACTGAAAATCACTATGACACTCGAATAGCATCTCTTTTTCTTTCTCAGCTGTAGATCAACCGAAAGTTCTGCAAAGCTTTCTTTTCATGAAATCCAAATCCAAAGCCTTGCTTGCAAAAATCCTGCCTCACATAACTCATATATTTCCCCATTATGTTGAACGTGACATTACACTCATTTAAAGTGAAAAAAAAGGTAAAGTGAAAGTGAAAGTTTGAATTTCCTTTTTTGCTTACATTAAAGCTCTTAGGTAGCAATTTAATTAGTGCCAAAGTTTATAGTAGGCATAAATAATTCTGCTTAAAAAAAAAAAAAAAGAAAAGAAGAAGCAATTCGAACGTGACCAAAATGGAAGCGAAATCTGTCATAACTTTTTAGTGCAAATAATTTTTGAATCTAATGAAATAATGTTACTTTCAAATAAATTTTATTTGATTCAAACATATGCTGTACTTTTTTCTTTTTTAATCACATAAGTCGATACGTGATCTGTTGAACTCGGCATTTTTTTCATTGTAATCTAATTGGGTAACTAAGTAAATCGGTAATTTGGTAATAATGTAATTAATTAATAAAAAATAAATTAAATATCATATATGTATTGTTCTCTCCTTGCCTCAACCATTTCATTATTATCTTTAGCTAATACCTTTTATTTTGACTAAAACAAAAACGTTTAAAAAAAAAAAAAAACTACATTTGTGAAACAAAGCAGACGATTTGATCATCACGGCATTTGATCATAAATATATGTATAAATTGCTTAAATAAATAAAATTTAAATGTTTCTCTAAGATAATATTATATAATAAAACGTTTTTAATAACTTCCAATTTTTTGTTCAGGGTGAACCTTTTGGCAGAAATGCCCATATCCAGAGCTGTAAAAGAATGCATTCAATCTGATTTTATTTAAAAAAATTTGAATCAGTAAATAACGAAATAAGAATATCATTCAATCAATGTATGTAGAATTGATTCATAAATAAGATTTCAAATTCACATTCAATTTTTAAAAATGTTTCCAAGTAACTGGAAGAGAATAAAAGTCAGTCCGATACCAAAAAAACAGCACAGAGTTTTGGCCAATTCGCACATTTGGGCAGGGGCTTCAAGATCATATTTGGAGCTTCTGAACCGGATTTCAAAGACGTGCGATATATTTGATAAGTGATGAAAATATTTCATCCTCTATCAACTCTCTTGGGCATCGACGCAATGTTGGTTGCCTAAGCCTTCTGTACAGGTACTACCATGGGAAGTGTTCAAGGGGGATACATGGCCTGACGCCACCAGCTCGTGTGTTTCCTAGGTCCACTCGGGCAGCTCTTCAAGCCAGGTGCGGATTCAGGGGGATTTTGGGGGCTCAAACCCCCACCCCCCGAAATTCTCGGAGAACTCGTATTTAAATGTGATTTACTAGTGTTCATTATGTGGTCTAAGGGTACTTAAAAGAAAACATCGAATTTTTAATAATTTATTTTAAATATTCACACCTGAGTTCTGTTCTTGCTTTTTTATGTCCTTTGCGATATCGCGCACTTAGCTGTAAACAGTCATACATCGGTGATTCCATGTCAAATCGGACGTTTTTGTGCAAAAAGTGATTTTGACGATACCGATTTTTTCAAATTTTGCACGTCAATAGTACTTGAAAAATAGAAATATTATCATATTTATTTAAATTTTTACAAAATTTGTCATTCGGGCATGTAGGAAAAGAACTATATCTTCAAAACTTTAAGTTTTACAAAAAAATGTTCAGGATTTTTTTAAGAGATCTTTTCCGTATTTCACATTTTTAACCGACTTCAAAAAGGAGGAGGTTCTCAAGTTCGTCGGTTTCTCTGTTTTTTTTTTTTTTTTTTTTTTTTTTTTAATGTATGTACATCAATAACTCCTAAGCCATATGCCTGATTGCCATAATTTTTGGGGAACAGATAGATATCATAAGCATATGGAGGTGCCCGTACAAAAGTGGGCGGTATTCGAGAACTGGGCGTGGCAATAATAGATCTCGCAATACTAGATACAACTGTGTCGCGAATAATATTGACACTAGGGTACTGCAATTTAGTGTAGGGGTAGGCACAATTATTACAAATTACGGGCAACAAAATGGGCGTAATTCGACAACTGGGCGTGGCAATATTAGAAAAACAGTGTATCTTGAATAATTTTGAGGCTAGAGTACTGCAATTTAGTATAGGCGTAGGCATTATTATTACAAATTATCGTCAATAAAGTGGGCGTTATTCAACAAATGGGCGTGGCAGTATTATAAAAACACTGTATCTCGAATAATATGGACACTAGGGTACTGAGATTTAGTGTAGGGGTAGGCACAATTATTACAAATTGCCGTCAACAAAATGGGCGTTATTTGACAAATGGGCGTGGCAATATTAGAAAAAGAGTATATCTCGAATAATATTGATACTATAGTGCTGCAATTTAGTACAAGGCTAGGCATTACTATTACAAATAATGGCCAATAAAGTGGGCGTTATTCGACAAATGGGCGTGGCAATATTATAAAAACACTGTATCTCGAATAATATGGACATTAGGGTACTGAATTTAGTGTAGTGGTAGGCACAATTATTACAAATTGCCGTCAACAAAATGGGCGTTATTTGACAAATGGGCGTGGCAATATTAGAAAAAGAGTATATCTCGAATAATATTTATACTATGTTACTGCAATTTGGTATAGGAGTAGACATTATTAGTAAAAATTATGGTGAAGAAGTGGGCGGATTTCGACTACTGGGCGTGGCAATATTAGAAAAACAGTGTATCTCGAATAATATTGACACTAGGGCACTGAAATTTATTGTAGTACAGGGGTAGGCAGAATTATTAAAAATTATGGTCAATAAAGTAGGCGTTATTCGATAAATGGGCGTGGCAATACTAGATAAACACTATCGCAGTTAATATTGACACTGGCGTACTGAAATAAAGTACAGGGGTAGGCACAATTATTGGAAATAACGCTCCAGAAAGTGGGCGCTTATTTAACAAAGGGGCGTGGCAATATTTGAAAAGCACTATATCTCGAACAATATTGACACTAGGGTTATAAAAGTCGTTACAAGAATGGGTATAATAATTTCAAAACATGTGACATCTAATTTAAATTTAAGAGGCAGATATTTGAAATAACCAACAAACTTTCAGAATTTAATAGAACAAATTTTTTCGGAACAATTGTACTAATGTTGTTTATACTCTTTTTTCAAAAATTTATTATATTCTCTGAAAAGGAAGAAATAAAATATTTTTTTAAAAAAAAACAACCGACTACAAAATCACTATAAAGTAAAAAATAATTTTAAAAATACTTTTCCTTTTAATTTCTTGGTCATATTTGATCATTTATTTAAACATATTATTATATATGAAATCTTATTATCTTAATTTTTTCTCTTATTTGTTTTATTATCATAAATATATTAATTTCTTGATGAATACAAATGCTTTGAAGTTGGCGCTTCTGATTAACAGTCTGATTATATTAGCGCCGACCTTAAAATCATTTGTATTCATCAAGAAATTAATATATTTATGATAATAAAACAAATAAGAAAAAATATTAAGATAATAAGATTTCATATATAATAATATGCTTAAATAAATTATCAAATATGACCAAGAAATTAAAAGAAAAAGTATTTTTTTAAAATTATTTTCTACTTTGTAGTGATCTTGTAGTCGGTTGTTTTTTTTTTTTTTTAAATTTTTATTTTCATCCGACAAACAGTCAAACATTATTAGAGGTGACAGAAGAAATTCGTTCTGTATTAGATACAAATAAAGCCACTTTATTTACACTCTTAGATCACCCTAAAGCCTTTGACCCAGAAAATGTTAAACGTTTGCTTTACGTTTTAATAAACATTTACTGCTTAAGCTGTTCAAAAAGAATACAATCTTTTAACTCTTTTAGAGATAATTTCAAATTATTGTGGACTTTGCCCTTAGCTAATCAAGCAACTTTAAACTCTCGAAATATGCCGACTGCATAAATAGAATCTTTAAACAGAAGTGGAAGTAAGTTTTAGAAGTTGCAAATTAAAATAAGCTGAAACATCAAAATCTTAATTAAAGTTAATGCTGAGCATTAAAAAAAGTCGATATTTTTATTTTTTTTTATTAATTTTCTTGACTAAATTTTCTTAATTAAAAATGTAGCCTGCAGAAAGAAAAAACTTTTCACACTCTTCACTAATTTGGGTCCATCATCGTTATACTGGTTGTAATAAATGGTGAGCAATTATCTACCGCTGATTAAACAGCAACAAACTTCGGACAATAGGACAATAGCTGGTGTGCCTTGAAATGTGTCAGGGATTTCAACAGCAGAAAAGGTTGATGATGATACTTATAGATAAGACCACATTGACAAATTTTAAACGTTGAGCATAAAAAAAGGTCATCCTCAAAAAACTTGAAAAATTTATAGACAAAAGCGCTCATTACAGCTATGAGCAGAAAGTTTATAGCCCAAAAAAAAAAAAAAAAACAAAAAAAAAAAACATAAAAAAAAATACAAAGCATGCATTTGCTGAAAAGATTGCTATAAAAAACCTTCACTAATTCCTGCATATCTTTCTTTTTTTTGTTTTCCAGATTATTTCACTTTAATGCTGGTTTGCCAAAGAACCTCCTGAAGGCATATTATTTTTGGTCTGTCCTCCCTATGATTATGTCTGTCAAAATAGTAAGTTTGGCAGAAATTAACTGCTCTTTCACCCCTCACAATCCCCTACTCCTAATACTGCGGTTTTTGGAACTTCAAGATAACTAAACACTGACAAGACTAATGATTCTTTGTTGGAGTAATAACCATTCTGCTGCATAAAGAAAGCAATAAAGTAAAGAATGTGCCATAAGGTAAACCACATAAAAAATTTCAAACACTAAAAAGCAAGATTGACAGAAATTCATGCTCCAAAAGAATGTCCATAAAATGAAACAACAAAACAAATTTTGGAAGTCAGCCTGCTGCTGGCAGAGAAACGAAGTGCTATAATTTGGAAATGACTTTTGAATTAACAGGAGCCATTCAATTTTCTTACTGCAGCAGGTATATCTTCAAATTCTAAATTTGGAATATGAGTTGTGAAATTGTTTTACTTCCCCATATTGACGCCACTCTAAATATTTTTTTGTTTTTCAAGCTCATTTTAAAGTTGCTCATGTGCACAACTTGCATGGTGTTGGTTCTGCTCCATTGGGGCTAAGTGGAATTAATATGAATGCTACTACTGCTGAACGGAAACAAAATAATTAAAATTGAAATTGATTTATAGCACAGAGACTTGGTCACATAGCAACAAGCAGATAACTTGCAGTCTGAGTGAACCGAAGCCCTGAAGCGTGGCGTGTGGGTCAAAAATTTTATTTCTCTGGCATCTTAAACATTAGTCAAAAGATTAGAACTGTTAAGGCACAATCTACTAAGGGGTTAAATTATGCAAGTCATGCCACTATTTAATCCAAAGTTTTCTCCATATGACATCAAATCTCTTATGCAACACTGCTTAAAAAAGAAGCTTTATAAAATAAGCTAAAAAAAATCTTGAGCCTTTTAGTGGCAACCAACAATGTTATATACACAGAAACATTTTGTTAGTAAGCACGTTTACTTGAAGCACTTAACTTAAAATCTACTCAAAATCTGTGAACAAAGGACATTTATTGAATGAATGAGTGTTTGCTCGACTAGTTATGGCTTATATTGGCTGTGTTTTGCTCTCATTATATGAGAAAATCAGGCACAACAAAGATTTTAATCCTACCGTGGGAAAAAAGGTCAAAAACTTTGACGCACATACACATACACTCATCCATTGAAGACAACTTTTTGGGTGTTGGGTGTTGGCTATGCTTTTGCCTAGATGCTACTGCTTCTTTTGTCTAGATGTTGTTGAAACAAAAGCAACCCAACAGCATGAAAGGATGTCAACAACTTAATTATTGTAGCCTACTTATTGGCGCACAAAACAATTCTAAAGCATGGAGCAGAAAGGCAGTAAAACTAAAGGTACCACTAAATATTTCGCCATATATTTTTTAATCAAAAAATGTTGCATATAAAGCACACCGATTGAAATTCTATTTTAACAATTACCGACATTAGGCAAGGCACAGATACAGCACAAAGCGCACATTAGCGCAAGATAAAATTTTCAAATGGGGAATTTAAAATTTTGTATTTTCATGTATAGCAGCAAGCTCGTTCAATATTCGTAAAAATATTAATAACTAAGGGGTTTCCGAGATTATTGATTACAAATCTGATATTAAGGTATAATATACGTGTAACAACAAACAAAAAAATACGGGTGCGTCGTTGGACACACGAGAGAAGCGACGCTTTTTCACAGTTTCATACACACAGAGGAAACATATAAAAGTATAAAATTTTCGGGTAAAATTTTTCCTAAGACCTTCGGTCAGAATGGGTTATCTAAGTATTTTTTTAATATAACAAAGGGAATTTAGGCAATCGCATTAGGCAATTTATGCTAGAACTTGAGTGTTCTGTTGAAGGCCTTCTGCTAAAATGAGTTGCCGTAGACTTAAGGCTATATTTAAAAAGGAACTTGGGTATCATAACATTAGGTAAGTTATACTAATACAAGTGAAGATTTCCTAAGACCTTTGCAACAAGCGCTTGCGTTGTTCTCTTAGGATTTGTTTGTTTTTTCATCTTTTTAGCTTTGCTTAATACCTTTTTCACTTTTTTATTTTTCAGTTTTTAATCAACTCAATTTTTATTTAATATCAACTCATCAGTAGTCTTGCGTGGTTCCCGCTGTAGTACACTTAGCAGTTTTATGTTCTACTTGTTTCGTCAGTGTAACGAATAAATTCCTACGAAATACATGCACGTTAGTACAAATGATAAGAAAAGGAAAGCAAATAATGACCGTGTATGACAGAAAGAGTAGCAACGAGAGAAAAGATTGTAAGAACCCCAATTTGCTTTTGCCCAAGTATCTTTGGCATTTTATACAATTTTGGCAATTTTATACCAAGTTGACAAAAAACTTATGAAATTTGCACAAATTTCTTAGCCTTCATACAATAATAGTTACCCAAGTCATTTTAGGCAAAACGCCGTAGGTATTTTTCTGAGTGTAGATTTGATAATTTAATGGTTTAAATTTAAAGCAACATTAAATAAATTATAAAAACACACGTTAATATTCACATCAGTAAATTTTATTACATTTCATTATTATTTTATTACATGTTGCAATCATTGTTAAAACAAAAGCATGTACCAACAACAGCACAAGCGCATTCACATCATAAAAAAAAAATATTACTTCGCCAACCGTGATGATCGATCCCATCCCGAGCCAAAAAACTCCATTAAATTTTTTGTTGATTTAATATTAAATATATAACTGCAGCTATGTTAACAGTTGTTAACAGATGGCATTACCAAATTGAGGATGATGACCAGTGTTGTCACTTGCAAATTTTAGATAGTGGTAGGTTGAGTCTAAAATGAGTGGTGAATTTTAAAAAACTTTGGAGTATATTTTTCTTCTTAAGGAAAAATTCGACTGAAATCCTATAGCAAAACAATTCATATGAAGTATACCATAAAGCAATTTTTTTCACGCTGAATTAGTTTTAATGCAAATAATTCTCATATAATGTTCTTCAAACAGCACTAAAACAAAATATTTAATGCAATTAAATTTAAATTATAATGCAGTAATTTTTTATATAAATATACTAAAAAGTGATCGATTTTAAAAAAAATTCAAATAGTGTTAGAAACCAAAAAAGATTTGCCACAATTGTGGAAAAGTGGCAATACCGATGATTCTTGTAGCAGGTGGTTTAGCAGCTACCGAAACCATAAAAGTTATTTTATCAACTCTTGTAGCAAGTGGCTTAGCAGCTACTCAAACCACCCATATACATTAATATATAATTGGATATGCTGCAACATAACTTCAATTGCACTTAATACTGAATCAATGCTTCTGAGAGAAGAGGGTGTTTGGCTGAATGGATAGAGTAAAGATCTCCAATTGGAGAATGACGGGTTCGAATCCACACGGCATGTGGAGAATTTTTTGTTTTTTTATATATGATATATTAAATTGTCTTGTAAAAAACGCAGAAACAAAGAAACCTTATACAATTCTAAGGAAAACTCTGTAGAAAATTTTTCAGATTTCACTCTAAGCAAATCACAGAACGAGGAGTAAAAAGCTTCGCTTCAAAAAAAAAAAAACGCAGCTTGTTTCAAAAATTTTTTTTAGATACAAGGAGTACTATTTTTTTTCAAATTTATACAGCTTATTGCACATAAAAAGTACGTTATAAAAATAATTTTTTTTTGTTTGAAAATAGTTTTCAGGCTTTTATATAGAGGGCGCTAAAAATTACATTAAAAAAAATACATCCAAAACGGTTCGATGTATATCGCCTTTCCCATGTATCCGAAACAAAAAAAAAGAAAAAAAATCAAATGTCATTTTAAAATAAAAACCACTAATTAAGCATCCCCCCTACGCACGACCACCGGGGGATTTTTTTAAAGTTATGGCGAAAGTTAAAGTAAAAAGTTAAAAAAGTGTGAGACTTTAGCGCGCTTTTTTGTCAATTAAAAAAAAAAAAAAACAAAAATAGTAGGTACTTGAATTTAAGAGGGATGCTTAAAGGACAAAATTACAAACAAAATGCAAAAAGATTCATTGAAATTGAACCAATAGATTTCGAGTTATCCATCGAATCGTTTAAAAAAAAAACTATTTTCGAGGAAAGCGCGCTTAAAGCTTTTATTTTTCGAAATTTTGCATATATGTTTAAAATTATCAGTTGATAAACTTACAATTATTTAATCTGCAATGTCAGGTATCGTTTTAAAAGCATGTATGTATATTCTAGAAACTATGAAAAACATATTAAGCAAACAAAAAAAAAAGGTTTTTTTTTTTTTGAAAAATTTACACGTACCTTAAAGAAAGTGAAAATTTTTTAAAAATGCATTTTTAAAAAAAAAAAATTAAAAAACCTTTTGTAAAACATTACGTGCATGGCTGCCACATTGAATACGCTATTTTGAATCTCAAAATTCTGAATACAGATTTGGGCTTAGTGATCTCAAAAGCCTAATACTACATCTACATATTAATACGTAAGCAGAAAAGTTTGTGATACCTTTTTATCTGTGTTAACTTCAACATATTGACATAAAACTTATATCGATGGAAAGTTATTTTTGAGTAGATTTGCACAATATAATTTTTATTCGAATATGTTGCCATTAAGAAGGTAAAACTAAGCAAATGTAAAAACCTTTTTTTTCCCAATGGGATAGTGAGAAACCAACAACAAAATAGCATACATACCGACACAGCCCTGTTGAACATCGTTGCTGTAGCATACACGAGTTAGAGTAGAATGCTGGTGTGACGCAGATCATGATACAATTATAACGTAGGCTCACATTTAAATAGCTGCTCAAGCAACAAGTTTTGCAACAACAAAGCTGTGAGAACGTTAAACGTCAAATAAAAAAGGCAACAACAACAGTAACAAAACGTTAAGTCACTTGAGAGAAAATCACTCTATTTCGCCTATGTTCGAACTGTCAAAGCACGCTATAAGCTAAAAATTGTACAGATTGAGGTTTTATTTTCTTGATTTCTTTTCATCCATTCTGACAGCTCGACCGAGCTTCTCTCAAGTGACTCAACCTATATTAATCAACCCTGGATAGCTTGTAGAAAATTTGCAATTACTCTCTTTTCCTTCGAATTCATTCGCAAAATTTACTGATTTTGACAATTATGGGCACTGAGAAGAGTTTACAATCAGCCCTGCGCAGACTTCCAGAACCAGCCTAAACAGAATGAACTTGCCACCGCGTCAGCGTCAACAAAAAATGTTAAACTGCTGCTTTTTTTTTTTTTTTTTTTTTTGAAACATGCAATAACAATAGAGTTCAGCTACTACAGCTATATCGCACTTCCTCAGCATTAACCCATCTAAAGCCACTACCCAGTAATCATTGAAAATATCAATGTTATGGATACCCGTGACCACAAACAAGTTAATGTGGGAAAAATTTACCCACCAATGAATGGGTTGGGCTCAGGGACAACACAAGACGTAACAACTAACCATGCGTATACATAGATCTATTTACACAACTAATTTTAATCTACTTTTGAGTTGACCTTTCGACAAATTAACATCAAAAACGCTACAATTGTTAACAAAGGAACTCATGCGACTTAAAGGAGCAGTAGCCATATAATTTGTTCTACTAAATGGCAAATAAATTAAGTTGTTAGCGTTTCTACTGCTTCTACGGTTAGTGTTAAAATTTATGTGAGAAAGAAGTTCTGGAGAATCGAATACACCTGTTATGAGCTGGTGTAAATATACGATATCTGACGATTTCCTTCGATCACCTAAAGACTGCATTTTTAATAGTTTTAAACGATCCGCATAAGGAGGAAGGTCTAATATGTCAGTTCCACTTAAGCCCCTTAGAGCAAACTGAACAAAACGTTTTTGGATTCTTTCTATTCGATCAACATGCACATTGTAACTTGGGGACCACACTTGACTTGCATACTCTAAGTGAGGACGCACGATTGCATAATACAACGTTGTAGTTGTAATCATGCTATTAAATTCTTTGGCCCAGCGTTTTACAAAACCAAGCATTGAAGATGCTTTTTTACAAATATTATCAATATGAATGCTAAACGATAGCTTAGAATCCATGCATATACCTAGGTCTTTGACGGTGTCTACACGACTCAAGGCAGTATCTTTAATCTTATAATCAAAAATATAATTATTCCTTTTTCGCGAAAAGGTCATAGTTTGGCATTTATCTGGATTTAAAAACATATTATTTTTAGAACACCAAACTTCAAAGGATTTTAGATCAGACTGGAGTAGATCTGAATTATCTCTAGAATTAATCGTTCTGTATATTTTCATATCATCGGCATAAATAAGCAGATGAGAGTGTTCAATGACGTGAGTTACATCATTGATAGCTAAAATAAACAGAAGAGGACCAAGGTGACTACCCTGAGGAACACCTGATCCAGCAATAAATTCAGAAGACAATGCGCCTCGGAAACGTATTTGATAAGATCGCTCCACCAAATACGATTTAATCCAGTTCACAAAATATTGTGGAAATCCCATTAACTCAAGTTTAAATAAGATTAGATTGTGTGGTAGCTTATCAAATGCCTTACTAAAGTACTTGCTTCATATAACACAAGCAAAAACATTTATAATTGTATATTTCGGTTATACGACAGAGGTTCGGTTGCAGTGACAGAGAGCGCCGCTGATGCCGTTCATTCTGTTCAGGCTAAGGATTGGTGCGTTCAGAAAAAAAAATTTTTTATTTTTTTTTTTTAATATGGATCCCGTGGGCTGATGGATAATAAAAGTTACAAACCGAAAAAAGCTTTCTCATAGTAGAATTAAATGTGTCTTAGGGCGCGCATTCGCCTAAAGAAGTTTTTTTTTTGCTTATTGTGTTCATAAAGCATGCTTATTGCTTACAGATTAAATTAGCTTATAGAGCTTACTGAGTATGCGATAGAACGCAGGTTCAAATTCCATCAAACGAAAATGAAAAAAAAAAACGAAAATGGCCATTTTAGCCCTTGAAAGCACTTTGACCGAGCTTCTTATGATCAGTTGTGTTGTGTGTGCTTGTGACCATAATTGACACCATTCTCAAAAGATAGAAACTCCTAAATTCCACAACCGATATTAATTCATTGCGGTATTGGTTAGATAAAAATATTAATTTGAACATATCCTTAAAAAGTGGCGAAGATATTGAAAATCTGATTGAAGATTTTACTAGCTTGATCCACGAAGCTGCATATTTATCAACTCCAGCCACGAAATTCCAAACTGGAAATAATGTTGTGCTATCTGCAGAAATCAGAGAACTAATACGGCACAAAAGAAGACTTCGAAAAAAGTGGCACATAAGTCCATGTCCAAATGATATAAGGGCTCTTAATACGACAAGTAAAATTCTCAAACAGCGGTTGTCAGAATTCAAAAATGATTCAATTGGCGAGTTTCTAAAAAGTTTGAATCCTGATAAAAATGATGAGCATGCCTCATGGAGAGCAACAAAATATTTAAAACGCCCAGCAAAAAGGCTTATTCCCGTCAAAGACTCGTCCGGATCATGGTGTAGAAGTGATAAAGACATTACTACTGCATTTGGAAAACATCTAGAGCAAACATTCCAGCCCTTCAAATTGAATAATAACGTGGAGGAAATCGAAGTCAATCATTTCATTGATACAGCCTGTCAGATGGATTTACCTTTAAAGCATGTAACACCTAAAGAGTAAGCACGGAAATCAGTATGCTAGGCAATTTGAAATCGCCAGGTTACGATATGGTTGACGCGAAAACTCTGAAGGTGTTGACGAACAAAAGTATAATCCTTATCACACTAATTTTTAACGCGATGCTGAGGCTTGGACATTTTCCACAACAATGGAAATTTGCCGAAGTCGTAATGATCCTTAAACCTAAAAAGGCAGAGAATGAATTAACATCATATCGGCCGATCAGCTTGCTTGTTACATTCTCTAAAATATTTGAAAAAATATTCTTAAGACGAATGTCAACTATAATGGAGAACATGAGGATCATTCCGGAGCACCCATTCGGCTTTCGACAAATGCATGGCACGCCGGAGCAATGTCATAGGATTGTCGCCGTAGTAAGAGATGCACTAGAGAAGAAAATGTATGCATCAGGAGTGTTCCTTGACGTGTTCCAGGAGTGTTCAGGTCTCTTATACAAAATAAAGAAATTGTTTCCAGCTCCATATTATATTTTGCTGAAATCATATCTCTCTGAGCGATATTTCTATGTTAAAACCATTTATGAAAAATCCCAAATGTTGGACATCAAAGCCGGTATCCCTCAGGAAAGTGTCTTGGGACCTGTCCTTTTTACTATATATACATCTGACATGCCGATATTTGAAGGAGTTACAGTGGCAACATACGCAGATGATACGACAATAATCGCTGCAAACGAGTCTGCACAAGCGGCTTCTGAAAGTACTCAAACGAAACTCAATCGAATGCAACAGTGGTTAAAAAGATGGAATATAAAAATCAACACTCAAACAACAGTTTACGTTACTTTTGCACTAAGGAAGGGAGATTGCACAGACGTGAAACTGCATGGGGAAACAATACCAAAAATGGAAAGTGTCAAATACCTTGGCTTGCATATAGACCGCAGACTGAATTGGAGAACTCATATAATGGCAAAAAAACAACAGCTTAAATTGAAAACGAGAAAACTAAGCTGGCTACTTAATCCAAAATCTCCACTTAGTTTTGAAAACAAAGTACGTATATATAAAGCAATTCTAAAGCCTGTATGAACTTACGGTATAGAGCTCTGGGGGACGGCCAGTAATAGTAACATTGACATCTTGCAAAATACCAGTCCAAAACACTTTGAATGATTGCTAATGCGCCTTGGTATATTACTAACATTGCCTTACATGAGGACCTTAAGATGCCAAAAGTGAAAGACGAACTAAGCAGACGTAGCGAGCAATATTTATGGAGACTAAGTCATCATACTAACCCTTTGTCAATTTGCTTACTAGACAGTACGAAATAACAAGATTAAAACGTATTCATATATTAGACATGCCATTTAGGAAATAACCATAATTGAACTTTATAAACATATTTACTTGTATAATATTTGTAATATTTATAATTTTGTAATGTATATGTATATATAAGTTTTCCTTTTATTTGGTATATCCAATGGGATATATCCATAAAGTCAGTTTGTTTTTATATTACATTTGCTGAATATCTATAGATAGATTGCAAATTAACAATATATTAAAAATAAAAAAAAAGAAAGGGTGGGATTTGAACTAGGGTTCTCTGGCTTATGGGCCACACACACTACCCACTGCGCCATGGCCGCCACAATCCCATCAGATAATTCAATTCAATTCGATTCAATTCAATTCAATTCAATTCAATTCAATTCAATTCAATTTCAATTTTATTTATGATTTAAGTAAAATAAGAACAAGTTCTTTTTATATACAAAGTAATAACTTAGGAATAAAATATTAGAATATTACAGTAAAATTATTTCTGAGTCTATATAAAAAAAAAAAAAAAAAAATAATAAGGATAAGTGTTATATTTTAGTACATATTAATTATTTAGCTTGCACAATTAAAAATAACATATTAAAAAAAAAAGGTGTATAGAAAATTGTTCAGAATAGATGCAAGAGACAAGGAAAGAAAAAAAAAATAAATAAAAGGAAAAAATAAAAACAAAGAAAATAAAAAAAAACCGACTACAAAATCACTACAAAGTAAAAAATAATTTTAAAAATACTTTTCCTTTTAATTTCTTGGTCATATGTGATAATTTATTTAAGCATATTATTATATATGAAATCTTATTATCTTAATTTTTTTCTTATTTGTTTTATTATCATAAATATATTAATTTCTTGATGAATACAAAAGCTTTTAAGGTTGGCGCTAATATAATCAGACTTTTAATCAGAAGCGCCAACTTCAAAGCATTTGTTTTCATCAAGAAATTAATATATTTATGATAATAAAACAAAAACAAATAAGAAAAAATTCAAATAATAAGGTTTCATATATAATAATACGTTTAAATAAATTATCAAATATGACCAAGAAATGAAAAGGAAAAGTATTTTTAAAATTATTTTTTACTTTGTAGTGATTTTGTAGTCGGTTGTTTTTTTTTTTTAAAAAATTTTTATTTCTTCCTTTTTAGAGAATATGATAATTTTTCGAAAAAAGTGTAAAAACAACATAAATAAAATTGTTCCGGAAAAATTTGTTCTATTAAAATCTGAAAGTTTGTTGGTTATTTCAAATATCTGCCTCTTAAATTTAAATTAGATGTCACCTGTTTTGAAATTATTATACCCATTCTTGTAACGAGTTTTATTACCCTAGTGTCAATATATTCGAGATATAGTGTTTTTCAAATATTACTACGCCCCTTTGTTAAATAAGCGCCCACTTTCTGGAGCGTTATTTCCAATAATTGTGCCTACCCCTGTACTTTATTTCAGTACCCCAGCGTCAATATTAACTGCGATAGTGTTTATCTAGTATTGCCACGCCCATTTATCGAATAGCGCCTACTTAATTGGCCATAATTTTTAATATTTCTGCCTACCCCTGTACTACAATAAATTTCAGTGCCCTAGTGTCAATATTATTCGAGATACACTGTTTTTCTAATATTGCCACGCCCAGTAGTCGAAATCCGCCCACTTTCTTCACCGTAATTTTTACTTATAATGCCTACCCCTATACCAAATTGCAGTACCATAGTATCAATATTATTCGAGATATACTATTTTTCTAATATTGCCACGCCCATTTGTCAAATAACGCTCATTTTGTTGACGGCAATTTGTAATAATTGTGCCTACCACTACACTAAATTTCTGTACCCTAGTGTCCATATTATTCGAGATACAGTGTTTATCTAGTATTCCCACGCCCATTTGTCGAATAACGCCCACTTTATTGACGATAATTTGTAATAATAATGCCTACCCCTATACTAAATTGCAGTACTCTAGCCTCAAAATTATACAAGATACACTGTTTTCCTAATATTGCCACGCCCATTTGTCGTATTGCGCCCCTTTTTTTGCCCGTAATTTGTAATAATTGTGCCTCTACATTACCTCTACATTAAATTGCAGTACCCTAGTGTCAATATTATTCGAGATACAGTAGTATCTAGCATTGCGAGATCTATTATTGCCACGCCCAGTTCTCGAATTCCGCCCACTTTTGTACCCCAAAAATTATGGCAATCAGGCATATGGTTTAGGAGTTATCGATGTACATACATTAAAAAAAAAAAAAAAAAAAAATAAATAAATAAAAAAAAATAAATAAAACAGAGAAACCGACGAACTTGAGAACCTCCTCCTTTTTAAAGTCGGTTAAAAATTTAATGTTGTGAGATAGTTCCAATACGTGTGGTTAGATAAAAAATATTTATATATAGCCTGCCTGAAGCTTCCAATTCCATCAATTAATTTTAAGTGGTTCGGTAAGGAATTCCACAATCTTACGGCGTTAATGAAAAAAAGTCGGGTTGAGTTTAGAAATTTGAAATGAGGCACTAAAAGCATTTTACTTCGAGTTGACTGGCAAAATTGCAATATATCAAAAAGGTACATTGGAGTCTTTGTATGCATAAGCTTATGGAGAAAAATACAGTTTCTGGCTTTAATGTAGTTAGTTATGCTGCAGCCAAGAATAGCATTCCTGAACTGCGATAAGTGATCAAATTTTCGAATGCCATAGACATATCTCGTTGCATGATTGAATGCTACCTGTAGTTTATGTTCAGATCGCGAATCTAATTTGCCGTAAACGAGTTCCGAGTAAGTAACAATTGGTAATATTAGCTGTATCACGAGTTTACGTCTAGTTTCTACAGGTGTAAAATCAGCAGACATTCTTAGATTTCTCAAAACACAATATATTTAACGTATTATGCTGTTCATATGATCGGCACAGGTTAATGCTGAGTTTATGTGATAACCTAGACTTACAACATTTGTCACAAGTTTGAGTTTCTTATCATTTATAAACAGCTGTGGAATATTTTCAGTAAAAAGATTTTTGAGGCTGAAACGGAAGCACATATGATTTAAGCGCATTTAGCTGCAGACCGTTACTAATGGCCCATTTATAAATATTGATCCAGAGATCCTCATTTAGTCTACAACATAGGACTTCGACAAGACCCGTTCTACGGGAGAGATGCAATTGAACATCATCCGCATAACCATGCATGGACGCATTTCTACAGATGGAGAAGATATCATTTATAAACATTGAAAAGAGCAGTGGACCAAGAATAGATCCTTGGGGTACTCCACTGCGTACTAACTTAAATTGCGAACACTTCACACCTACTCTAACTCTCTGAAATCTGTCCGACAAGTAGCTTCTTAAAAGGCTTACGGCACTAGCTTGAAAACCAAACAAGCACTTCAGCTTTTGACAAAGTAATGAATGATTTACGGTGTCAAAGGCTTTGGAGAAATACAGCAAGCATAGCAAAGTTATTTGGTCTTCATCGTAGGATTTTCGTATATCATCTAATATTTTTAAAGTAGCAGTTGTGCAACTATGGCCAGCACGGAAACCGGATTGTAAAGGGGATAGCAAGTTATTTCTGCTCAGAAATTCTGAAATTTGATCAGCCATTAAAGCTTCGCACACTTTCGACAGGGAGGGCAAAATACTTATAGGCCTACAATCGTTTGCTTCAAGCGCTGATGATTTTTTGGCAACAGGCAATACTTTTGGAGTTTTCCAGGAAATTGTAAAACAGTGATTAATGATATGCGTTAGCGAGTGCAGTACGTGGGGTTAAATAATTTTTAAAAATTTTATTGAAATACCAACCTCACCAACAGCATTTGATTTCACTTTCATTATGGACTTGTTAACATCACTTTCCCTTACGACAGAAAATTGAAAATTTGGTGCAACCAGTACATCGTCAATCATTTGATTTACTAAACCATACTTATTGTTGTTCAAGCTAGCTTGAGCTTGATAATTTTCAATCGAGTATGACTTGTGATTGAAAATAAATAAGCCTACGACAGCTTGCGACTTATACTAGCTTACAAGCGAACGGCACTAAGTCCCAAGTAAAGAAAAAATTGATGCCTTCGGCAAAAAGCTTGAAAAGCTTGAAATTGAAGGCAAGTATTCAATATAAAAGCGAGTATCCAAAAAATTCAATGAGCTTGTGTAGGAAAAGCTTAAGCGTATTTGGACTTCTAAGAGTTCTATGGACTCCGTGGTTGGTAGTTTTAGGGGGTAGCTGATTTCTGAATTAATGTCTACAACTCTTAAAAATACATTTTACTAGGTGGCAAGACTATGGTGAAAATTTAGGTAACAATCCTATACTCCATCGTAAATTTTAAAACTGTGACATTAGATTCGAAATCAAATCCGTTGTCAGAATTTCAAAATAACAAGAATTCGCAAAAATACAAAAAAAAAATCAAGGTGACAACTCTATTCACCATCTTGAATTTTAAATTTTTACATCAATTTCAAAATCAGCTACCCCTAAAACTGCGAACCACGGAGTCCACAGAACCCTAAGATTAAGATTTAAGATTTTCCTAAACAAGCTAATTGAATATTTTCGGATACTTGCTTCAAATTCAATTAATTGGATACTTGCGAGCTTACAAACTTTTGCCGATCGTTTCAAGCTTATCAACTTTCTTACCCGACATAGTAAGCCTCAACAAGCCCAGCCAACGAGAAATCTTGGATATGACTTGTAATTGTTTGGTATTTTTGTAAGCAGGCCAAAGCTTGCTTTTTCAAGTTTGGATACATACTTGAATTCAAATACTTGAAAAAGCTTGAATTTCAAGTAGGCTTGTGCAGTTCTCTGATGTTCACTATATATCCTGTTGTTGTTGACCAATTTAGAAGAATTAAACACTGAACTAAATCATATTTTAAGAACTTTCTTCATGGCTCTGGGAGGGCCCGGACCCGCGGATTCTCCCATATCTACGCCACTGATACAAAGTAATTTAATCAAATTGGTCAAATTTCTTAAAATTTCACAAAAATTAATAATTAATTATTTTTATAAATTAATAATTAATAAGTGACTTGATATGGCGCATAAAAACTTCGACCTGATATATGCACTTTAAGTTTGAAATTTGGAAATTTGAAATTTTTCGAAACTGATGTCTTCAAAATAGCAAAATCTTAAAAAAATACACAAAATTTATTTTATTGAATTGATATTTTACACAAAAGCTTTGATATTTAAATAAGTTAATAGACGCCTTAATATTTTACCATTTAAAGAAAAATTTCTGATTGCCAACAATAAAAAAATATATGACTTAAATTTGTTTAAAGTTTATTTTAAAATGTTACACGACTTAAAAGTGACGTTAGTATTTTATAACCGTGATTTTATTGAATTTTCAATAACATTTAAGTATTTTAATTATCTAGTTCGAGGTCTTACGTCAAAATGTCGTAAGGACATCAGTTCAGGATTAAGTGACCTAGATCAAAGTCTAAATAAAGCTCACCACTGTCACAGCAAGATATAAAAAAACTGAATTTTAACTGTCTGAAAACTGTCAATTTTATGCTTCGTTAATAGAAAACAAAAACAAAAAATATAAAAGAAATCAAAAGATATTAAATAAAATTATGTTGTGAAAGTTTGCGGTCCTTTCAGTGGAGCTGTTATTTTAAGTGCTTTTAAAATTGATTTGGCAGCAATTCTCTTGAAAATAGAATCAAATAAATGTCTGCAGATTTAACAGCAAAAGCGCCTGTAACATAGTTTCGGTCTGTCTCAATGAAAACAGTTGGCATGATTTGAAATTATATAACATTGAAACAAAGAAGCTCGGCTGCAGAATATTTTTCATAATTCAAAAAACCACTCATTAAGTTTATGATGATAAGTGGGGAGTAGCATCACTTCCTAGTGACTCTAACGTCACATTTGCTAAATACTATCCACTTCAATTAGTTGGCACAGTAACGAGTGGTCTACAATGTGGCTTGCATATTTTTTGACTGCCTAGAGAAGTTTATTGCTCCTGTCACTTAAATTAATAATACATATTTGGTCGCACCCAACTTCTAGTGGCAGCTCACCACCGCATAAAAGTTAACCCTTAGCTGCCACATATCGCTCCAGTAGCATAACTGCCATCAAGCGCGTCGCCAGCCGCTGGACCAGGGGGTTAAGTTAACATATGAAGAATGGGGAAGAATGGTACAAAATCAAACTGTAAAGCTCCTTGTCAGAGATCTGCAACTACTGATTCATATGTTGAGTATACATCTCGTAGACCAATGATTTCGCTGTACTTATATTCATTCATACTCATAAAAATATTCATCATATTCATAAATACTCGACTCATTCTCATAGAATTTATTATAAATCGTACTCATACTCATGTGAAAAGAGTGTTAAGATTATGACATTGTGTCAGAAATACTTTGAATGCAAATGATCATTGAGTGACTCTTGATTCCTGTGGCACAGTGCTGGCATTACGCACAACGATGTTTGAGGAAAAAAAAACAATCGGAAATACCCAGTAGTATTGGCCTTTCATAGAGCCCTTACAGCAGTGGTTGGCACCCATGAAGCACGTGCTTTGCTGAGAGTCACACGCATTCTTATGCTCTTCGCTCATTCGACAAACAACCAATGACGATGCAGTATTGCTTCGGATGACACAAGGTATATTGAACAAGGTAGTGTCGTTTCGATGCAGTGGGCACCGCAGCTGTCAAACACATACAATATTATTATTTGCAAATTTTGTTATTTGTTTTGCTTTTATTCGTAAAACCCTAGTTTTGAGAGGAGCGGTACCCACCACAAGAGAGAATTTTAACTATTAACACTACCTTGTCTAATTGTACTATGAAATGATACGTATTGATTTGTTTGTACACAGAAACAATTTCTCGAGCAAAGTTTGAAAATAATGAAACGAGCAAAAAATACTTTACGCTTCCAAACGCTTTTGATGCCATGCGATGTTTATTATGCTATATGTCGTTTGAAATAAAAATGGAACAAACTATGAAAAGGCATTTCCTATCTTTTTATAAGGAATTTGAGTACATTAGGGGCTTACAAAGGATACAACTTGTGGATGGATAGTTCCTCAACAGAAAAAACAATAAAAATACAGATGAACATTTAAAGCAGCTAAAATTGTCAATAACGACTCTTATAAGTGTAGGAATAGCAAAACAGGGGAGACCATTTTCAGATGGTGTATTCATAAAACAACTTTTTATTAAAATTTTGGCAAGACTCTATAGTGAATTGAGTGCAATTTTGAAGCCACCCAGATCGCCTTGTCACTCAGAACCATATCTCGACGTACTGAAGAAATCGGCTTATTTCTTGACTCTGCTATTAGAAAAAAAAAAAGACTAAGCGAATGCTAATTTGCTTAGACGATAGCACTGATATGAATGGCCAATTTCAGAAAACGGTTTATAAAGTCCCTTGCTACACAAAGGGTTTAAAAAAGCTTAAAAACTTGAGAAATAAATTTTTTAAGAAATATAAGGCCACTAACAATTTAGTCTTTAAATCAAAATGTTTGCATTTCATGGGAGAGTTCAACTTTCTCGAAAAATATCTTTATAAAAAATATATTCATAATTATGAATCTAATATTAAATCCAATCCACAGGCATTCTGGCGTTTTGTTAAAGCAAAAAAAAGTACTTCTAGTTTATCATCATCAGTTTATCTAAATGATCAATCCGCGAATTCTCCTTTGGAAGCTGCTGACCTGTTTGCTGCATTCTTTAAATCTAATTTTAAAGTCGTCTCTAATCTCCATGATGACTTGCAATTGGTCTCTAATACTGCGTCAAGTCTTGGCTTCGGAACTCTTTGTTTATCAAGAGATGATGTATGAAATGGAATACTTCATTTAAAACAGTCGTCTCAGACGGATATCGATGGTTTTTCTCCTCTTTTTATTAAGAATTGTGCTGCTTCCTACTGTATCCGATTGAAGTTCTTTTTAATAAATCTCTCGATTCAGGAGTTTTTCTAGATGACTGGAAAACTGTTTCAATTGAAACTATTTTTAAAAGTGGTAACAAAAGTAATGTTTTGAATTATAGACCAATCTCTAAATTATCGACTTTTTCTAAATTATTTGAGAGTATTGTTAGAAACAAAATGTATTTAGCCATCAAGAATTTAGTATGTTCTCAACAGCACGGTTTTGTTGCAGGTCGCTCAACAGTAACAAATCTTATGATATTTACAGAAGACTGTGTCTCTGCATTTCAAAGTGGAAATCAAGTTGTCATGATTTATACTGATTTTTCAAAGCGTTCGACAAAGTGTCTCATAGAATCTTACTTTCAAAATTGGCGTATATTTAGCATGGTTAAGGTCATATTTAACCAATAGACTTTCTCATGTTGTCGTTGACAATACTCAATCTTTCGCTTTTATAGCAACATCGGGTGTTCCTCAAGGCAGCATTTTAGGTCCACTGCTTTTTTTGTTATTTTTAAATGACATTAGCTGATGTTTCACCCATTCCAAATATCTTTTATACGCGGACGACTTAAAAGTATATTCTATCATCCGTAATTCTCAAGATGAAATAATCTTACAATCTGATATTAATAACCTTATGGATTGGTGTTATAAAAATAAGCTTTTTCTTAATATCAATAAGTGCTTCTATATTTAATTTTCGAAAACAGTTAATGTGTCTAATTATTTATATAATATCAACGCCTCTATTTTCAAAAAAGTTGATGAAATTACTGACCTTGGTCTAATTTTGGATTCTAAATTCACTTTTGTAAGCCATCTCAACTATATTATATTTAAAGCTTACTCTCTGTTAGCTTTTGTAATGCGTAATAGTTCGGATTTCTCAGATTCATTTACTCTGAATTTATTATATTCTTCTTTTGTTCGTTCAAAATTAAGTATGCTATAGTTATCTGGAGACCTTTTTATTTAACTCATATACATCGCTTGGAGCGCATTCGTCAATTAAATCTGTATGATGCTAATCCCTCGTATTTTGATCGCTGTAAGCTTTTAAATTTAAAAACGCTTCAATGTAGAAGTACCATATTGTCATTATTATTCATATATGATATTGTTAGTGGTTCAATAGGTTCTCCTGCTCTTTTGCAGTTAATACATTTTAATGTTTCTATCAGAAATTTGCGAATTTTGTACCGTTTTTTATAAGTATCAAAAAAACTAATTATGCATTATATGCCCCCATTTCGAGAGCTCTCACTAAAGTAAACTTAATCCCAAATTCTTTTGGCTTCGATTTTTAAAAAGTAAAAAGTAGTTTAAATCATTAAAAAGTATCTTAACAATATTTACTATTAGATTTAGTATATTTTTTCAAGTTATAAAATGTCAGTATGGAATAAATGATTCTTTGACTTGAATAAAATGAAATGAAATGAAATGAAATGAAATGAAATTTGAAGTACACAATTTTTTCAGTGCAGCTTCTCTTCTCACCAATTCAGTCTCACTTTTAATTTTGCCGACCACTGCTTTATAGCTTAACGCAAGCAATATTCCCAACATAGAAAAGACAATTACAAAATGAGTGAATACTGCATACAGTCTAGCACTTGATGTGCCTTTCACTCATACTTGTGTGGTTGCATAGGATATGAGTAGCATCTCAGCAAACATTATGACTCTTAAATTACTCTTTTAAGACTCATATAAATGAGTATTTATCGTTATAATGCGCTCAAAAACATCTCTTTTATGAGTACATTTTCGTAGGTTGTGGGCTCCAAAATATGATACCTAATAATGACTGTTTTATGTCTCTTTTTGAACTCAAAACTAAGACGCTTTTAAGACTCAGCAATCATTTGACAATCATATTAAAGGCTCTTTCAAGAGTGCTCATCAAAATGAGCCCTCATAAAGCAGGCGTAATTATGACTCCCTTAGAAGTTTTATATGTGAGCAATCATTAAACAATCACATCAAAAACTCTTTCATAAGTTATTTTATTGCGCACTCATAAAACACGCATAAAAAAATATTCTTTTTAGAGCCCATCTTGAGTTCTTTTATTGTGTACTCATAAAACACGCAGAAAAATACTCTTTTTAGAGTCATTTTTTTAAGGCACTCTGGAAATGTTTGCAGGGATGTGTACACGGTCTAGTGTACAGGGTTGACTACTCATACTTATTTTCTGTGAGTATACTCTGAATTCTAAAAACCGACTCATTATACAAAGTTATTAATTATATCTACAAGAAATATGATGTATTTCGGAAAAGAAAATGTTTGCCTCTTTTAGAACACCAACAACGGTTATATTTGTTGGCTTGGATTTATTATAATACAATTGCTGCCAAAATTCGATTTAATTTTTTATGTTCAGTATCACTCAGAGCAAGTGAGTGAGCGAGTGAACGAAATGAAAGAAATTAGAAAAATCATTGACACACAATGGAATGTTGGCATGTTGTTTCACCACACCCCCTCGCCGCGCTTGAACAATAATGGAATAAGTGAATTCATTTGAGTTTCGACGTGGGGAATTATCGGTCAAGCAAGTCATGTAACTGAGCTTAGGACTTTGGTTGCTTTGCATTTGACTAAAAGTTTTCAATATCTAGGTAGCAGCTGCCCCTTTCTTCCCCACTTAATGACGCCCATGGCTGCCTCACTGAGGGCATTCGTTACTCCAACGCCAAAAAAATGTTCTCTATCTCAAAACTACGGATTAAAATATTTTAACGGCGCTATGAAAAATCGCCAAAAAAAAAACTAGCAAGGATGGAGCTTCGGCAGAGTACCGAAGCTAAAATACCCCCCCCCCCCCCCCGCGGCCATATTGAAGTATATTCGAAGTCTTTAGACGTGACATAAACGATGACATTCAGTTTTTATATATTAATTAATTTTATATATTTGCCAAATATCATAGAGATGGTTCATATTATATATCAAAGCTAATATGCAAAATTTCAAGGCATTTCTTTAATTCTTGTGAAGTTTTAAGAGATTTTACGTTTAAAATAAAGCCACTTTGCATGTGAAGTGGGCGTGGTTTTCATCCGATTTTTCCATATATCATACAGAGGGTTTATATTAAATATCAAAGCTTATAAGCAAAATTTTAAAACATTTCTTTCAATGTTTTCTTTAAAACATTTCAGATTTTACGTTTAAAATAAAGCGAGGAGGTAGGCGTGGTTTTCATCCGATTTTCCAAATTTCATAGCCAGGATTAAGATTGAAGAGCGAAGCTTACGTGCCAAATTTCAAGACATTTTTGAAATTTTTGTGGATTTAAAAGACATTTTACGGTTAATCTAAAGTCACTTTGTATGGGAGGTAGACGTGGTTTTCACCCGATTTGGCCCTTTTTCGAACTTGATCTTCTTTTTTTTAAAATAAAGTTATATTTTGAATTTCATCGCGATAGCTTTAAAATTACGGCTGTAATCGTGTCGACAGACGGACAGACGGGCAAACAGACGGACACACGGAAATCGACTCAGGAGGTGATGTTGATCAAAAATATATAAAAAATATATATATTTTTCTATACCTGCCACGCCTTCTTATTGGCGTTACAAACGGAATGACAAAATTAATATATCCCTTATAAAAATTGGGGGGGGGGCCAAGGGGGGTGAGTAAAAATAAAAAATCACCCAATGAAAAATTACCTAAAAATTAATCGAAAATTACATGAAATGAAATTTTACCCAACAAAAACAAAAAAACGCCAAAAAATTTTTAGAAAAATGGCCAAAAACCAAAAAAACGAAAATTCACACAAAAAAGAATAAATAAAATCGCAAGCAAAGAATAAATAAAAAAAAGCAGAGTTTTCAAGGCCCATTTTTTTAATTCATTCAATGCCAATTTTAATTTCATGAGTCATGCTCAAAACAATTATAAATAATATTTCGTAGGAGGAATTTACTTTTAGCTAAAATGGTCTTTTTTATTTTTTTTTTTAAATGTGCATTTTGAGCTTGCATTTGGATTTGTGCATGGTGAAAAAATGTTAAGGCTGCTCTCATGTAGCTTAGAAGTTATAGATATTTGGTTATAGTTGGTGAAATGGGATAAAAAACTTGTGATTTATTTTTTAATTTTCCTATAAAAGTAAACGTTATGGATATCAAAAGAAAGGTTATGCTATAACCTATTAAACCTATTACTTTCGAAAATAACTGGTTTTGTACTCAGAACATTTGAGCTATTACTAATTTCTTAGTCTGTTTAAAATATTTGTTGTGCCCTTTGAATTACTTTGGTTTGGTTAAAGCGAAAAATTTTAATAAAAAAAATCTTGTTTCGTTATGGTTATTTTGTAAAAGGGTGTACCGTTAGAAAAAGCGCCGCAGGCTAAAAATTTGTAAAAAAAATCGAGCAACAAAAAAAAAAAAAAGAAAACCGCTGCCTTTACTTTGAATTCAACTATCTCTAAGAACTGATTCACGTTTTTTGCCAAATATTGAAATGAAAAATCCCTAAAAAAAAAGAATTAATAATCACCCAAAGATAAAAAGTGCAATTTCGTCCAAAATATTTGTGTGATTTTTCAAATGAAAAATCCCCCAAAAACAAAAACGAAATTTCACCCAACAAAAATGCAAAATCGCCCAATTCTTTTTGTATGACAAACTATTGGGTAATTTTTCATTTTTTTTTTTTTTGCGATTTTTCTTTTAGGCGATTTTTCATAGTGCCTATTTTGACTTACCAAAATAAGATACGAACATAGTTTGATGTATGCTTTTAAAGTTCTAATGATCCATGAATCTGATGAACCTCAAATAATTAATACAAGAAAATAAAAACAAACTATGCCTAAAAATTTTAAAAAGTTGAAATGAGAGAAAAGTCTGAGGCAACGAACGACCCCATTTGACAGCTAAGGATTAAAAGCAGACTTTTTTGACTCATTTCGATTTGATTTAATTAAATGCTTTCTTTCATTCTACGAAAAAGACTTTTTTGAAATCCACGCACTTCAAAATTCAAGTAAGTTTCAGCTTGTATTAGAAACAAGCATTTCCGTTGACGCGCTCGTTAATTATATATAAATTAGCTGTGAAATGACTTTGGTGGCTTTATGGTTGGAGCTACTTTAAGTGTTGCGCCTTTTTATTGACAGCATCATTAACAACATGAACTGTTAGTAGTTGTGTAATTAGCTTTTCAGAATTACGCTTTAAACAAAATGAATGTCAAATTAAATTAATGAAAGGACATGAGCCAAAGTTAATTAATAATAATATCTTTTCAACTCTCTCTCCTTGGTACGTGTCAAGAACATGGAAGGTGAATAAAATGTGAGCGTGTGGCGTGTCATAAATGAAGCGCACCATTTACAGGTAGTTTGCACATTTGAATCAAGCAGCCTGACCAAATTATAGGAAGCAGAAAATGAAATATAGGCTTTCTCCGTGACAATTTGGCTTTAATTAAAGCTTCAAAGTTGACCAAAATCAATATGTGGAGCATATAAAATCCCTGAGATTAAATCTTACGTAATGCTGACTTATCGCTACCCAGAGCGTGTCATATAAGCAGGATTATTTTATGCCATATATTACAATGTTCCCTGACTGAAATCAGATTTGACTTGTTCTTCATTTACATAAAACATCAGAAACAAAATGTGTTGACCACAAAGCACCATTGCTAGTGACCTATATACTAGTAACTTAAGCTAGCAACAAGAAAGTTTTGTCCTCCCAATAACACCATAGCGAATATCGCCAGTTAGCTAGTTCCACTGCTTAAAAACAATTTAAATGCATTCATAAAACACGCAGTGTTATGGCGCGAACCAACAATTTTACGCTATGTGCAATTATTTAAATTTTATTTAATTTTTTTAGTTTTGTGCCTAGAACAGCATTCTGAACATTATTTATACACTGCAGGGAGCGAGAAACAATTAAGTTTATGCGCTGTTCATGGTATTCAGTTACCACCAACACGCCAACTGCATGTTAAGTGCTTGTAAAAAGCATAAATTTACTCAACGAAAGTCCACAACTTATGGAGTGTGGCTAAAGTTTTTGGAGTTGCTGAATACTTTTTTCGTTTTTGCAAGCAATGCATATTTAATGTCCTGCTGTTCATTTAATTCAAGAAGATTGTAAGTTTTGGATGTAAACACATACATAAGTTCA
Organism: Coremacera marginata; assembly: GCA_914767935.1. Taxonomy (NCBI): domain Eukaryota; kingdom Metazoa; phylum Arthropoda; class Insecta; order Diptera; family Sciomyzidae; genus Coremacera; species Coremacera marginata. The sequence continues at coordinate 167,267,076 of OU612046.1, forward strand.
TACATTTAAGATGGCTTCTTGATTTGCAGACCAAGGAGAAGATCACTAAGACTTTACCGGGATGGAACCTGTGGAGGCATGTAGCAAAAATAGGCGATTTTTTTTTTATTTTTTCAAAAATGATTTTGTCGATTCAAATAATGTTTAGAACGGAAAACTTTAAAATAATTAGAATGAGTTTTTTGTTAATTTTTCGAAATAATAAAAAATTAATAAATAAATCTAATATATAAAATTTTTTCAAAAAAAAAAGACCCGACTACAAAATCACTACAAAGTAAAAAATAATTTTAAAAGTACTTTTCCTTTTACTTTCTTTGTCATATTTGATAATTTATTTAAACATATTATTATATATGAAATCTTATTATTTGAATTTTTTTTCTTATTTGTTTTATTATCATAAATATATTTATTTCTTGATGAATAGCGCCTACTTTATTGACCACAATTTTTAATAATTCTGCCTACCCCTGTACTACAAGATATTTCAGTGCCCTAGTGTCAATATTATTCGAGATACACTGTTTTTCTAATATTGCCTCGCCCAGTAGTCGAAATCCGCCCACTTTCTTCACCGTAATTTTTACTTATAATGCCTACCCCTATACCTAATTGCAGTACCATAGTATCAATATTATTCGAAATATACTATTTTTCTAATATTGCCACGCCCATTTGTCAAATAACGCTCATTTTAAATTTTATTCTTTTAAAATTTCATTTTAAAATTTTAACTTTTTATTCTTTTTATTTTATATTTAAATTTCAGTACCCTAGTGTCCATATTATTCGAGATACAGTGTTTTTATAATATTGCCACGCCCATTTGTCGAATAACGCCCACTTTATTGGCCATAATTTGTATTAGAAATGCCTACCCTTATACTAAATTGCAGTACTATAGTATCAATATTATTCGAGATATACTCTTTTTCAAATATTGCCACGCCCATTTGTCAAATAACGCCCATTTTCTTGACCGTAATTTGTATTAACTGTGTCTACCCCTACACTAAATTTCAGTACCCTAGTGTTCATATTATTCGAGATACAGTGTTTATCTAGTATTGCCACGCCCATTTGTCGAATAACGCCCACTTTATTGACGATAATTTGTTATAATAATACCTTCCCCTATACTAAATTGCAGTACTCTAGCCTCAAAATTATTCAAGATACACTGTTTTCCTAATATTGCCACGCCCATTTGTCGAATTACGCCCATTTTCGTGCCCGTAATTTGTAATAATTGTGCCTACCCCTACCCTAAATTGCAGTACCCTAGTGTCAATATTATTCGAGATACAGTAGTATCTAGTATTGCGAGATCTATTATTGCCACGCCCAGTTCTTGAATTCCGCCCACTTTTGTACGGACACCTCCATGCTTATGATATCTATCTGTTCCCCAAAAATTATGGCAATCAGGCATATGGTTTAGGAGTTATCGATGTACATACATTTAAAAAAAAAAAAAAAAAAACAGAGAAACCGACGAACTTGAGAACCTCCTCCTTTTTGAAGTCGGTTAAAAATTATCGTGTCACAATGTTCGTTCCCATACTCCTCCGAAACGGCTTGACCGATTCTTATGAAATTTTTTATGCATATTCAGTAAGTCTGATCGGCTACTATCTATTTTTCAAACCTCTAAGTGATAAGGGGTGTCTACCCCAAAAATTTTTTTTTTTAAAGTGTGGCATTAAAAATGCAAAAATTTTTCGTTTTCTATCACCAACCCCTGCTTTTTAATAGTCATTTTCATAATTTTATCATTTTTTATCCCGCTCGATAACATCAATTATTATCACTTGGTAGGTTGTCCCCTCCATGTGTCTATCGGTGTCACTTCTCACCCAGTAAACAGCACGGAGTAGGGATGACAACGAAGATGGTCTCCTATTTCTCTAGAACAAGAAGCCTTCTCTCACTCCCTCTACAATTTTCTGCTATTATTAGTGTTTATGCGTCAAGCGTAGTAGTTAAACATTTTTACTATCTCAGTGTAACTCTCATATCAAATATATTCTCAAGTAACTTTATTATTTATTTATCAATAACTAATATTATTGAATATAACTAATTATTAAAAACTAATAAAATTATTAATTTTGAGTGTAATTCGCACGATCAGCTAATTAAGTGATTTAAATCTAATATATAACAATATCGTGTCACAATGTTTGTGGCCAAACTCCTCCAAAACGGCTCGAGCGATTTTAATGAAATTTTTTTTGTACGAGTATGCTTGGTAGGTATGAGAATAGGTTGTAATGTACTTTTCATCATCCTATGCTAAACAGGCGTGGCTTTGACCATACAAGTCACATTTTCGATACAGAATAACTGTGACAGTAAAAGTCACAGAACATTGAAAATCAGAATGGAGGTACCATTTGGTGATGGCCTTTTAATGGAAAACTTGGACGGGCATTGGACATGGGGGTGTGACTGCGCCCATACAAGCCAGATTTTTGAAGCGAAGCTTTTTAGTCCTCGTTCTGTGATTTGCTTAGAGTGAAATCTGAAAAATTTTCGACAGAGTTTTCCTTAGAATTGTATAAGGTTTCTTTGTTTCTGCGATTTTTACAAGACAATTTAATATATCAAATATAAAAAAAATATTTCTCCACATGCCGTGTGGATTCGAACCCGTCATTCTCCAATTGGAGATCTTTACTCTATCCATTCAGCCAAACACCATCTTCACGCAGAAGCATTGATTCAGTATTAAGTGCAATTGAAGTTATGTTGCAGCATATCCAATAATATATCAATGTATGTGGGTGGTTTGGGTAGCTGCTAGGCCACTTGCTACAGAATTGATGAAATGATTTTTATGGTTTCGGTAGCTGCTAAACCACTTGCTACAAGAATCATCAGTATTGCCACTTTTCCACAATTGTGGCAAATCTTTTTGGTTTCTACCACTATTTGAATTTTTTTAAAATCGATCACTTTTTAATATATTTATATAGAAAATTACTGCATTAGAATTTAAATTTTATCGCATTAAATATTTTGTTTTAGTGCTGTTTCAAGAACATTATATGAGAATTATTTGCAATAAAACTAATTCAGCGTGAAAAAACTTGCTTTATGGTATACTTCATATGATTTGTTTTGCTATAGGATATCAGTCGAATTTTTCCTTAAGAAGAAAAATATATTCCAACGTTTTTTAAAATTCACCACTCATTTTAGACTCAACCTACCACTATCTAAAATTTGCAAGTGACAACACTGGTCATCATCCTCAATTTGGAAATGCCATCTGTTAACAACTGTTAACATAGCTGCAGTTATATATTTAATATTAAATCAACAAAAAATGTAATGGAGTTTTTTGGCTCGGTGGAAAGAGTGTAGGTTTTTTAATCAATGGGGCATGGGATCGATCCTCACGGTGGGCGAAGTAATATTTTTTTTTTATGATGTGAATGCGCTTGTGCTGTTGTTGGTACATGCTGTTGTTTTAACAATGATTGTAACATGTAATAAAATAAATAAAATAAATAAAATAATAATGAAGTGTAATAAAATTTACTAATGTGAATATTAACGTGTGTTTTTTTAATTTATTTAATGTTGCTTTAAATTTTAGAATTTGAGTTATTTAAAAAAAAACCTTTAAATTATCAAATCTACACACAGAAAAATACCTACGGCGTTTTGCCTAAAATAAAACTATAAATGATTGTACTATTATTGTATGAAGGCTAAGAAATTTGTGCAAATTTCATAAGTTTTTTGTCAACTTGGTATAAAACTGTATAAAATGCCAAAGATACTTGGGCAAAAGCAAATTGGGGTTCTTACAATCTTTTCTCTCATTGCTACTCTTTTTGTCATACACGGTCATTATTTGCTTTCCTTTTCTTATCATTTGTACTAACGTGCATGTATTTCGTAGGAATTTATTCGTTACACTGACGAAACAAGTAGAACATAAAACTGCTAAGTGTACTTCAGCGGGAACCACGCAAGACTACTGATGAGTTGATATTAAATAAAAATTGAGTTGATTAAAAACAAAAAAATAAAAAAGTGAAAAAGGTGTTAAGCAAAGCTAAATAGATGAAAGAACAAACAAATCCTCAGAAAACAACGCAAACGCTTGTTGCAAAGGCCTTAGGAAATCTTCACTTGTATAAGTATAACTTACCTAATGTTACCCAAGTTCCTTTTTAAATATAGCCTTAAGTCTACGGCAACTCATTTTAGCAGAAGGCCTTCAACAGAACACACAAGTTCTAGCATAAATTGCCTAATGACAAAATGATGCGATTGCCTAAATTCCCTTTGTTATATTAAAAAAATACTTAAATAACCCATTCTGACCAAAGGTCTTAGGCAAATTTTACCCGAAAATTTTATACTTTTAAATGTTTCCTCTGTGTGTATGAAACTGTGAAAAAGCTTCGCTTCTCACGTGTGTCCAACGACGCACCTGTGTTTTTTATATCGATTAACTTTGGAAGTAAAAGGTACAAAACATTTAAGCTCAGAATAGAGTTACGAGTTGGTGATGTCTTTCTAATTAAAAATTTGCACGGGGGTTTGACAAGGAGGTGTGGCTCCACCCTTACCAGCCAAATTTTTGATATCGAATAGCTATGGAAGTAAAAGTCAGAGAACATTGATACTCAGAATTGAATTACCACTTGGTGATATCTTTGAATTAGAAAGCTTGGGCCCATCTAAGCCAAATTTTTGATATCGAATAGCTTTGGAAGTAAAAATCACAGAACATTGAAGCTCAGAATTTAGTTTCTCACCCAACTCAAATTTTCTCAAAATTTTGCTTAAATGGAAAGTTCATAAAAAATGGGAATGGTCGGACTATAGTCGCACAAACTTTTTAAAAAATTATTAAAATTGTACATGCTTTGATACTTGCTATACTAAAATACTACGCTTGGTATGTAGGGTATATTCCTCCAAGTGAGAGTCACTGTAAGTACAAATATGGACATTTTATAAATTACCATCAAACAAACAGACACACAACAATAGTTGTAAATAATTGGATAAGGGCGTGGCCTCACAATGCGCTCACTTTTCAGGGGACTAGCGCGGAGTGCAGCGAAGCGCGCCGGGTAAAAGCTAGTGTTTTATAAAAAGAATGCTACTGAACCAACTCGTTTTTGTAATAATGCTACTACTAGCCTTTTAGACTATTTTATTGTGTCTGACCTGTCTCTGGTCTTACTGTTTGATCGACTATTCTTTATTTCAGATCATGACTTAATTTTTTGCGCGTTACAACTTGACTCGTAATGTTTGTCCTGCTTCTTTTTCGTTTTATGACTATAAAAATATTAACTACGCGTCTCTGTTCCACGAGTTGTCTTTAATAACATTTAATGACTGCTGGTATCATAGCTCAGTGGATGATAACCTTACTGCTCTCACAACCCCTGTTAAATACCTATTTGAAAAATATGTTCCTCTGCGCACAACAGCTATTAAAAAACTTATCTTGCCCCTGATTAACAGAGCATATTTTGAAGGCAATACAGAAAAGAAATAAACTACACAAGCTCTGGAGAAGAATCTGGAAAGAATGTCCACTTAAGAAGGCAATCTAAGACTCGCTATTTCACCTACAAGCTTAATCCTTCTCTTCCAACTAAAACTTTATGGAGTAATATACGTACTCTTGGAGTAAAGAAAAATATTTCTCCAATTTGTAATATTGACCCGGACTTACTAAATGATTTTTTTGTTGACAATAGTGTTCCTATAAATAATGTTTGAGTTCACCCCTGTTAGTGTACTCGAGGTTGGAAATTGTGTAATGCAAATAAAGTCAAATGCTTTGGGTGGAGGTGGTATTCCCATCAAATTTATACAGCTCATATTGCCTCATATAATATTTCGTCTAACACATATAATTAACCATTGCTTCACTACTTCTTCATTCCCTGGCATCTGGAAAATTGCAACTGTCCTTCCTGTCGTAAAAAAAAAACACAGACGCACCTGTGTTGGACACACGAGAGAAGCGAAGCTTTTTCACAGTTTCATACACACAGAGGAAACATTTAAAAGTATAAAATTTTCGGGTAAAATTTGCCTAAGACCTTCGGTCAGAATGAGTTATCTAAGTATTTTTTTAATATAACAAAGGGAATTTAGGCAATCGCATCATTTTGTCATTAGGCAATTTATGCTAGAACTTGTGTGTTCTGTTGAAGGCCTTCTGCTAAAATGAGTTGCCGTAGACTTAAGGCTATATTTAAAAAGGAACTTGGGTATCATAACATTAGGTAAGTTATTCTTATACAAGTGAAGATTTCCTAAGGCCTTTGTAACAAGCGCTTGCGTTGTTATCTTAGGATTTGTTTGCTTTTTCATCTTTATTGCTTTGTTTAACACCTTTTTCACTTTTTTATTTTTCTGTTTTTAATCAACTTTTTTAATAAAAAAAAATATTACTTCGCCCACCGTGATGATCGATCCCATGACCCGTAAACATACACTCTTTCCACAGAGCCAAAAAACTCCATTAAATTTTTTCTTTGATTTAATATTAAATATATAACTGCAGCTATGTTAACAGTTGTTAACAGATGGCATTTCCAAATTGAGGATGATGACCAGTGTTGTCACTTGCAAATTTCAGATAGTGGTAGGTTGAGTCTAAAATGGGTGGTGAATTTTAAAAAACGTTGGAATATATTTTTCTTCTTAAGGAAAAATTCGACTGAAATCCTATAGCAAAACAAATCATAAGAAGTATACCATAAAGCAAGTTTTTTCACGCTGAATTAGTTTTATTGCAAATAATTCTCATATAATGTTCTTGAAACAGCACTAAAACAAAATATTTAATGCAATAAAATTTAAATTATAATGCAGTAATTTTTTTATATAAATATATTAAAAAGTGATTGATTTTAAAAAAATTCAAATAGTTATAAACCAAAAAAGATTTGCCACAATTGTGGAAAAGTGGAAATACTGATGATTCTTGTAGCAAGTGATTTAGTAGCTACCGAAACCATAAAAATCATTTCATCAACTCTTGTCGCAAGTGCCTTAGCAGCTACCCAAACCACCCATATACATTAATATATTATTGGATATGCTGCAACATAACTTCAATTGCACTTAATACTGAATCAATGCTTCTGCGTGAAGAGGGTGTTTGGCTGAATGGATAGAGTAAAAATCTCCAATTGGAGAATGACGGGTTCGAATCCACACGGCATGTGGAGAAATGTTTTTTTTTATATTTGATATATTAAATTGTCTTGAAAAATCGCAGAAACAAAGAAACCTTATACAATTCTAAGAAAAAATCTGTCGAAAATTTTTCAGATTTCACTCTAAGCAAATCACAGAACGAGTAGTAAAAAGCTTCGCTTCAAAAACAAACCCCTCTGGTCCAAATGATTTAAGGCCAATAAGTATATTATCTCCTTTATCTAAGGTGTGTGAAAAACTTGTTAGCATTCAAATTAATAAATTTTGTTTCTGAAAATATTTTACTGTCCCCATATCAATCTGGTTTCCGAGTGGGGCATGGGTGTGGTTCCGCAGGTGTTAAAGTACTTGATGACTTACGTCCCAAATTTGATGCTGGTTTGTTATCGTTGCCTTGCCTGCTCGATTTTTCAAAGTGAGTCACTCTTTTCTTTGTCATAAACTTGAGTATCTTTTTGGGTTTTCCTCTAGTGCTGTGAGTTTTATTTCTTGTTAATTATCGCACAGATCACAGCGAGTTAAGGTAGGGCAATCCTTCTCACGCCATAAGTCTGTTCTAAGTGGTGTTCCACAAGATTCTATTCTTGGCCCTCTCTTTTTACAATCTTTATTAATGATATCTTCACTGTTTGCAATCATGTTTCCTTACATGCTTACGCTGACGATATATGTACAACTTTACCTCTCTAGTGGAATCGAACATGTAGATGAGTTTTCAATAAAATTTAATGCTGATTTAAGTAGGATACATCAATGGGCTTCTATTAATGGTCTTCAACTTAATACTGCCAAATCTTACGTTTTACCTAACTGCAAAAATAAAACTATTCTTGGTGCTGCCCCTGACTTATTTATTGGTACTAGCAAGCTTAATGCTGTGTTAAAAATTGTTAACCTCGGTTTTTGTCTGATTTCGTCCCTTTCTTGATGTGATCATGCTAATAATGTCGTCCAGAAAATTTATTATATCCTACGTAACTTAAGAATGTCAGCCAACTTATGTACTACTGAATTAAAAAAATTGCTTGTTAAGCAACTTGTCCTGCCCGTCATAACTTAGGCTGCCCGCATAGTAAACGCCGAAGCAGGCAGGCATGCAGGCAGGCGGAGACTGTTACTCGCTCTACAAATAAGCATCGCAGAGTGAATGCGAGAAGCAGAGCAGATCAGTGCGACATAGTTTGTTATTGCTTTGTTTTTTTTCGCATTTCTTTTGTTATGATTGCTTCTCCACAAAAAAACATTTACCAACAGCAACTCAAAACACCCACTTGCTTATGCGCACAACAAAACCAACACTCACTCAATGATCCAAGATAGATCATTTACTTTCTTTGACAAATAAATTGGTCTATAATTATCAAAGAAAGTACTCAAATTTCGCAAGAATTGAGAAGTAACATTTTTTTATTTTGCTTTTACTGACCTCATCAGCATTAATCTATTATCTATCATCTATTTTACATGCCCAACAATTGCTAATTTCATCAATCCATAATTTTCGCTGTCTCAGTTATGCCAAATTTGTCACCAACAACAATATAGATGCATCTGATATAAATTCTTTCTTGCGTTAAAAAAAAATTTCCTTAAAACTTCCGTTACACCTAAATTTTACAAACACGCAAAATCGGCTGCGAGAAACCAAGGCCCGCCAGTTTTCCCGCTGTACCTGCTTTGCCTGCCTGCCGTCACTATGTGGACTTCGGGCAGATTTATATGAAACTGTATGAAGCCACTTTTGTCGCACTGGTGCCTGCCTGCGTTTACTATGCGGGCAGCCTTATTCTGAGATAGTTTACAGTAGACTTGATTCTTCCTCTCAGCTGAAACTAAATATTGCTTTTAACTATGCCACGCGTTTTGTATATGGGTTGAACAAGTTTGAACATCTTTCTGGTTTTAGAACTGCAATTCTAGGTTGTAGCTTGATTGGATATTTGAATGCTAGAAACTGTATTTTCCTCCATAAAATCATTCAGACTAAAACTCCTTATTATCTCTATGAAAAATTACAGTTTAGTTTATCCAGAAGATGTAACTTGTTAATTATCCCTAGACACAACTCTCGTAATAGTTCTAATCTTTTTTTCATTAATGCTGTAAGACTGTGGAATGCATTGCCGCGTAGATTAAGGGAAATAGAGCGGGTAGGAATTTTCAGGCAATCAGTTTTCTTTAATTTTTCTGCTACCTAATTTCTTTTTTCCTTCCTTATTCTTTTATATTTTTTATCTCTTTCTTAGTATTAAAGTCATAAGTTTGGTTAAAATGCAATTTTGTCTAAATTTATTTGGTTTTACGTTATCTCTAAGTCATTTAATGTCTGTCATGTATCTTTTTAATAAAATATTTTAATTAGTTTATAAGTAACCTATAAACGATACTTTTTATGGAAAATTTGATAATTTGTTCATTGGTGGATTCAAATTTTTTATCAATATACACAAACTTTTTGAACTTCAATTTCAATTTGCATAAGCTTCGTGAATCAACTTGTATAAAATATTGAATATTTTGATATATTTTTGCCCACAAATTATTCGGAGATTAATATCAACGGAATGAGGGCAATTGCTTGTAAAATCTGAGCCCTTCCTTACTTTCTACGTTTTTGTTGTATAGAAATAATTATTACAGTAGCCGCTCGGTTATGTAGACACCAGAGTCGAGTGCAAATATATCGAATTGAAAAAAATTTATAAATGACAATATTTAAATACGGAAAAAGATACTTACCTTTTTTATTTTAGCGTCACTGAGTTTTGGAAAGATGGATTTTAAACAGTCATAGGCGTCCATAATATCCTTGACTACCACTGCAACGAATTTGCCAGCTATTCCTAATTTTATGTGGAGCGGTGGCAACAAAATATCATCCAGGTCCTTCATCATAGGTTCATTGCGTAATTGTAATTGTTTGTTGAGCTCGGGAATTCTTGCTTCCCAATCTTTACGTTGATATTGATTCCCTGTGTATCGTGAATTCCAATTACAAAGGAAGCAGTCGTATTTTGCATAGCCGCCCTTTTCTATAATGCCTTGTAGTATGTTGACCACCTTCAGATCGCAACAAATCTTCCATATGTGTTCATCGTATTTGATTTCCTTCAAAATGTTGGCCAATGATTTATACGTTTCCTCCTTGCTTGTGCTGAATGCCAATGGAATGGACGGTTTTTTGTTTGTTTTGTGTAACAGCACAGCCTTCAAACTGGAAACTGAACCATTGATGAATAAACGCCAGTCGCCAGCGATATAATCCATTCCCAATTATTTCACTAAACCTGGGATATCATGGCAGTACGTGAACGTATTTGCTTCGTCAACGGAATAGAATTTCTGAAAATTAACTTGGCGTTGTCTGTATGATGTTGCGCTGACATTTTGCTGTGTGAGTTTTCTGCTCTTCAAAAATGATGTCAACCATTCGGAGTTTTGTTGTGATAGTCCGAGCTTGGCCACAACGTAATCCATTTCGATTTCTGTTATCGGTTGTGGTGCATTATTTTCAATATTGGGTGTCCAATCTGCATCATTCACATTGGTCGGTTTGGTGAAAACGGTTTCGGCTTGCAGGGACACAGTATCCATACTCGGAGGCTTAGGTGCATCGATATCAGCAGGGCGGTTAACTGGAAGTGTGGCACTAAATGCAGCAGTGTATACTTTTGTTTTCAATTGTTGTCTGTTTAATCCAGGACGAAAATTTATGCATGCGTAGCACCTGGATTCATCATGTCCAGTTGTGTCTTCCACCCAAATTACTGGCTTCATAAAAGACAACGTTGCACCTCTTCCATGTATCCAATTTACAAGGGTATTATAACACATTTTGCACACAGTGTTCGGCGTAAAATTTGAACCACTTAAATCTGCTTCATCAAAAAAATTACAATACGCTTTTTTGAGTTCCTCAGTAAACAAATTTTTCGATAGGGTTTGTTTTTTTTTAGGACGATATGACCACAAACGTAACAAAAATTATCCAATTTTGGGCACTTGTTATATTCCATATTTATATATTTTATGTTTTGTTGTTATTCACTTTTAAAAAACTGGAGAAAATCACTTTTACTGTTCGCGTTTGTCGGCACTGGCTGCATGACAAAAAATCGATCAATGCACACATATAAATACTACGTATTTTTCAATATTTTACTGGCAGGTACTTATAAACGGGCGCATATTTTAAGGATGCCTGGCTATATACCTAACTCACCATTTGTACGTTTCAAATTGTGCAAAACTTTCCAAATAATGACCACCCTTAAATGTGGGTGCAATTTCTGTAAAAAAATCATACAGGTAGTTATCATACATTTATTAGCGTTTATTGCTTCGCAATCATAAAAATCAAATAACTATTTGTTTATTACATTTTTTTAATTCTCAGAATCATAAAAAAGGTGTCAATGTTTTCTCCAAATAATGTTGTCCATATCTCGAGCAAATTTTTGAAATTCATACATTTACTTAATTGTAAATAAATGAGGAACGCGTGCATCGATTTTCATGATCTATGCCTTATTTTACTCATAGGTTATGTGACTTTACGTTAAAGTAAATTAGATTTGACACTTTTCTCCATTTTGAATATTTTATGAATTTAAAAAAAAAAAAATTTGAATTTTTAGGCAAAAAAGACTTTTTCCCATTCATGCATTCATTTTTAACTTCGAAAGTGTTGCACACATAGGAAAATGGTTTAAGAACAGATTAGAGGAATTGTAATTTTTAATTTTTCTAAATTTGTTTCAGCTAAATCGGACTAGTGGTTCTCGAGTTATGTCAAACAAAAGAGACTAAAACGTGGAAAATTCCCCTATACGATAGTTACTAACTTCAAATCGATATTATAAATATTTTGGCAGGCAAGAAGACAAAACGAATGATGCACAAGTTCTTCATTTTGGGCCTATTTTCACGTGCAATTGTCAGAATTGAGTCCTAAAATTATGTGTTAAAAAATGTTGGACTGTGCTATTCAAGAAACACAAAAACTTTCGATTATAGTTCATATCTCTCCTGAATTGACTCGAGAGGTGTTAAATAAATGAGCTGGTCATAATATTGTTTTGCTTTTTAACATTTCCTCTCAAATCACCTATCAAAAAAAAAAAAAAAAAAAAAAAAAAAAAAAAAAAAAAAAAAATATTTTCGGCTTACCTGATAGCTGGATTGGAAATGCATGCATTAACAATGCTAGCGATACCAGTGCTGACGTTAACTGTGCGCGTATTCATAACTTTCTCCCCTACCAAAAAGTGAACAACGCTCCTAAAGGAGTTTTCACTTCAAAAATTCCCTTTTTCTATACAGATTTAAAAAGTATGCCTCCAGGCTTTTAATCTGTATTAACAAAGGATAAAATTCATATATTCATAATATTTTACAATCCTGTGTATTTGGTTTTTTTTTTTTTTGTTCCGACAAGCCATTTTTTTAATAGCTTTTACTGATACATCTGCTCGTTCTTAATGATTCAACATAAATGTTGGCAGCAAATAAAATTCGCACAAAAAATGGTTCATTGTATGGCTTTTATTTTTTTTTTTCAATTTTCATTCTGTTTGTATTAAGATCGTTCTGTTCATTCTGTTTATATTACTGCACTTTAATCCATACCCATGAATTGCATTCTTTTGAAACTGTATTCATGCAAAATGGACAACAGAAAAAAAAATATCATTAAACTGTAAATTTTATCGAATTTTCAGTTACAAACGAAAGAAGCTTAAAAGCATTTAGGATTTTTTTTTTGTCAGCTGAACAAAAAAAAAAGTGCATATATTTGCTCAGGTAGCTAAGTAAAGATGGTAGAAGTAAACACAAATAGCAACCTTCCATAAAAGAGTGCAAATAATATTGCAATTGAAAATTGTTGTTTTACACCGTTTACAATATTTCTATGAATTTTCAAGAATTTCTGACGGAAATTCTGATTTGTGGAACGGCAAAATACAAATATTTTCACTACATCAATACTGCTATTTTTTAAGACTTGAACAAAATTCCAGCGCTACGTTGCAAGCATAGAAAGCAAGCTCTTAGAATGCATCACCTTTATTGATGCTTCATTTGTACACTTTTATTTGGCACGGAAACATTTTGCTACCACAACGCTTTTCCACAACTACTTGGTATGAAAGCACATAATATGCAGTTTTAGTTTGTTTTTATTGATGTAGCTGTTGTTATTGAGTTTGCTGCAAGACCCTTGGAAACTTAATGCCATTCATTATACGCACAATTTGTGGCAAGTGCAAAGCTTTGGTTTCACACAAACTACACTCATGCGCTTGAAAAATATCATCATCAAGGCAAACAACATCAAATCCATATTGTTCATGAATGTTTGTTGGTTTCCGGCAGTCGTTATCTTAATTGCTGTGAAAAGTTTTAAATTCATGCAAATTGTGTTTGACTCTTGCTACAGCGACAGAAGAGTTGGAGCAACTCGCGCGGAAAACAATAAAAGATACCCTCTTAAAAAGTAAGCGCGAGTAAATGAGTTGAGTGGCTGCTCCACAAAAGACAAAACAAAAGCTTTTTCAGCACTGCTTTAATATTAATGACTTTATATTTAAGCCACATATTTCAACCTTTTCTTTGGAGCATCCTTTTTTTCGGTAAGCCTCGTTGCAACAGAGCAAAAAGAAAAAGTGAAAAACTCATTAATAATTATTTTTCCAGTTTGAAGAATAGCTAATTAAAACATAAAACAAAATATTTAAGATAGTGCTAATGTTTGTGTGATAATATAAATTTTAAAATTTTAAAGTCTTATAGAAAACAGTTTCAGTTGTGTCAAAAGGACATCAGATAAAAGCTTAAGCTTTTTGTCAAGTGGCATGAGCTTAAGCGCCGCCCTGGCCAGTTGGAAATTGGCCATTTACTAGGAGAGCCTTGTAATAATAATATTTATCCGTAGCACGCGCTGGCAGCAAGATTAAGAACATTAATAAATAAATAAAATTTATTGTATTATAAATTTTTTTTTCTTAAGCTGGGAAAAACTGTTTTGCGAGACGAAGCAGAGGGAGTGTCAGAAACTATAGAAAAGTTTTGTCTACATGCAAAGTACTGGGTTTCAATGAAATTTTTGCAAAATACTGTTCCACTTGTATTTTTTTTTTTCATGTCAAGTTTGGTCTTTCATGCCCGTCTTGTTTATGTTTGTCCTTCACTGACTCACTCGATGTGGCAACAGAAAACTTTCCGCATTCTTATATGAAAAATTCAATAGTTTGAAAATAGAATAAGGAATGGTGTGAATTTGGCTTAAATATGATTAAAAATGGAAAACAAGCTCGGAAGCTTTCAGAACTGAGTTTCAGATATTATTGCAAATTCAAGTGACGCAGATATACCATAAATTCAAAGTGCTGCTTTTAATATTTGAATTTATTTGTTTTTTCTTTGACTTATTTTTTGCCCAGTTTAGTTATTTGTCTTCTACCAATGATATTTTTATGTGTGTGCGTATGTCTGTTTAAGCAAATTTTAGCTTAACTTATATACCCCAAAGGATTGCATATTCTTGCCTCATAATGTGTCCCATGGATATTTCCTCTACTTGTCTAACAAAATGACTGGTACTGTGCATATTTTTTATTTTTTTGTTTACATACATGTATACCAACATACATATATTACAAGCAAACGCAGTATTTTAGACCGTCCCAGCAGAAAAAAAGCACAGGTGCGTCGTTGGACACACGAGAGAAGCGAAGCTTTTTCGCAGTTACATAGATTTGATAGCTTAATAATTTTTTCTTTTAAATAAATTAACTTTTAAATCCAAAAATTTAAAATAACATAAAATTAATTACATATATACAGAAAACATATTTACTGCTTATTTTTTTATTGTTGAATGTCAAATTTCCACGCCAATTACATATACGGGCATATAATGCCAGCGACTCTCCATTTTGACTCTCCACACATGGTTGTGAACTTGGCTGCACTGACTCATGCATGCGTTTGTTATTTCCATATTTATTGATATCTATTTTTTGACACTTAAAAACGCACTTGTCAACGCACTTGTCATAGGGTATAAATTATTATCTAGAGATTGCATCAACTCTGCTAAATCTCTAGATAATAATTTATACTCTATGCCAACAGCACCACAAACGCATTCACAATACAAACAAACCGATGCTGGAGACACCTTGTGGCAAATAAAAGCAAATTTTTGATAGTTATAGCATAGCAAATACACAATCCTCTATCTATTGATAGATGGTGACGATCTACTGCATCATAGCTTCTGTTATAATTAGGATTGAATTAACAACTATTTCTAACAAGTCTTTGTGGCCTAGTGGATTATGCATTGGACTCTCGTGTAAGAGGACGTAGGTTCGATCCCCACGGGATTTCACTCCAAGCAAATCACAGAACGAGGAGTAAAAAACTTCGCTTCAAAAATAAAAAACGTTTGGCATTGTTTCGTTAAATTTTTTTTTAACACTGCGGCATGAGTTCTGTTACATAGACCCCTTTTACATTGATCAAGACTTGAACTCAAGTTTTTTGACGTTCTCTTTTGAACTTGACGAAAGCTTTCACATTGGTCAAGACTTGAATTCAATTTCTTGTCTTTTTTCCTTGTTTTCTTAAAAAATAAAGCGAGAAAGGTAGCAAGCAAACAGATGCAAACTGAATTTTAATAAATTTGCAAACTGAATTACACGACATTTTTGGCTATAAAAATATATTATTATTAAAAATATCTACAAAAACCTCATTAAATAACTCACACACAAATTTTACTGCAACTGAAGTCTAACAAACTCACATTGATATGCGAAAAATAAAATAAAAAGTACTGTCAACAACGCGAAAATAACAAAAGGAACACGAAAAATTGCCGGTACAGCTTCAAGTTTTTTCCCCTTCCGTCGCTTCCGATGTGCGGCGAATTGCCTACAAACTCTGAAACTTGACTAAAGAGAACTAAAGAGAAAAAAAAGGGAATAAAAACAGAGACAAATGACAGAGATTAACGACCATGGTGGAATTAAATAAGATGATCGCCAATTTTTCACCTCTCTCAAACAAAGTTTCGCTACACTTGTCACCATGCACTTCTATACAGTTTGCCTCTCTCTACCAAAATTTTTTGACAAGCGTAGCAAAATGTGTAAGTGTCACGTTCACCTTGTTTAATTTCACCATTGGCCAAACATACACAAAAAGAAAGTTCCTTACAAACGTTGAAGATCCGCATAAAGTGAAGCTTGCCACTTGACGCCAAAATAGATTCTTTTTATATTTTCAGTCTGCCGCTTACATTGCGCTCTATGTTGAGCAAGAGTACTGGTGGCGAATTCATTAGGAATGTGAAATCAAATTTGTATGGAAAAAACATACGTTTCGACATTAATTTTGTATCGAATTTTATTAAATGCAGTTAAAATTTCAAATTTCTTTTGAATAAAATGCATTGTGAAACTTAAATCTTCTGGAATATTTATTATTACCAATACAGAAGACTATGAAACCTTATCATAAACAACAATTCACCATGCATGCATGCCATCAATTTTTTTCAATATGTCTTGACAAAATAAATCGTAATCCTAAATCCTAAACAAAAAACTGATTACGATTCTAAGCTAATATCTCAGCTTATATTTATTTAATAAAAGCTCCATTTTTGTAAGTGCGTTTAAGTATGTTGCCGGCCAAAAGATGAGGATCGAACAAGGATCGGATTTAAAGCTTTTGTTTAAAACTTTTTATGAAAGAATGTCTATGAAAGCTGTCCTTTTTT
The DNA here is from genome assembly GCA_914767935.1 of Coremacera marginata. NCBI lineage: Eukaryota > Metazoa > Arthropoda > Insecta > Diptera > Sciomyzidae > Coremacera > Coremacera marginata. The sequence goes on from OU612046.1 coordinate 167,284,081, forward strand.
AGCGCAGAAGAGATCTAATAGCTCCAATAATTTTTGCTATTTTTATAAAGTTCGGCAATTTTTGAAAAAACACCTTGTATTTCACATTCCAAGGAAGTACCTTGGAAGTACTTCTCGATATTCTGTTGGGACACTGGGCTGAATTTCAGTTTGCTTGTATTTGCTTGTTGGCATATATGTATGTGTAAATATATGCATATATGAGAGTGTTTGTCAAGGGAAACAAAATTTTTATTTAAATTGTTAAGCATACTTATTTGTTTGTGTAATATTATGCTAATGTGTGTAATATATTTGAGCCTATGTGGTGGTAAGAACTTCTGTTGCGCATTTTGGATTCGATTATTAAGACTGATTTGACAGTAAGTAGTTTTTGAAAAGCCTTAAAAAGAAATAAGCATTTTATAAATTGAATAAACTCACAGCTTATGTGTATGGCGAAGTGAAAAAGGTTGAAGTGGATAAGATTGGAATGCTGCTGAGATATAATAAATTTCATAAGGTGTAAGTCAAAATGCCGACAACTGTGCGCAATTTTAAAATAATGGGTTGCTAACTCATTTTAAGCAATGTTTTGGTTTCAGAGTATTTTCTTCACATTACGTAAAATTTGCCTACTTCACCCCATCTTTTCGGAACTTTTTCATTCAACGTTGTAAAAATTTAATGCTCAAGAAAGCTCAAAATTGTATGGAGATATTTTTAATAAAATACTCGTCTGTTCAACATCTTGTAGTATAAATTAGTGGAGAAAATGTTCGTATCCCCTCATGGGCGTACCCAGGATTTTGTTCAGGGTGGAGAAAAATTCTTTTTGTTTATGTGACTGATAAATAAATAAAAACTGTGTCAGCCGTAAGTTTGTAATACAAATAAATGAAGCTTTGATAAATATTAACAAGTTATATGATTTTTAATTATAAGAAAAAATGTTTTGAATTCCTTAAGTGAATACTAAAATTAGTGTTCCTCAATATCAGTATTCCTCAATAGTGATCCTCAAATATCTCTATCATTGGAAACTGAGGCATATTTTCATTTCTAAACTCTTTTTTTTAAAAAAAAAAAAAAAAAACAATAGTCAATTCAACGAATTTATCTCTAATGATGTCAAATAACAATTTCTTTATTTGAAAAGCAAATTGGCGTGAATTTACACTCAAACCTGTTGGAACCTTTAATGAAATCCATTATTGAAAAAGTGGAGTAAAGTATCGCAAATAAGTATAATATTTTTTTTTTGTCCAGAAGTGAAAAAAATTAATCCATTACCTTACACTGCTTGAGTACAGAAAATTGGCTCTCTTAAGTATTTGGTTGTAAATTCGAAAATAAAAGCTTTTCGAATTATTTGTCTTTTAGTTCTTCTTACGATGTCTTGGCAATACTTTAGAAAATGGGTCTTCCCCGATGTGTTTATTGTACCATGTTTTGCGATTTATAAGGTTATGACTTCACCATGTTTTGCTGAGGTCAGTTACTTGTCGGCTGTCTAGAAAGTGTATTCGAAAGGTTTTATACATTTTTTGTGCAAAACTATAAAAATATATTTACAAAACGAATTGAAAACGGCAACTTTATAACTAATTGTATAATAAATCAGGTAAGTAACTATTAAAATAAGTGAACTCTGGAGTGGGTCCTTATTTTTTTCGAAAGTAACACACCGAGGTTTTGTTCCTTAACATGACAGAGGTAAATTTTGAAATGTTCAGGGAAAAATATTTATATTTATAGACCTATTCTGGTGATTGACAACTGTAAATTCATTGACAAGCTAGTCTTTAATGTGCTATTATTTGGTCAAAAGAGTTGAAAACTTTCCAAATATTTCGCAAATTTATTTGTTCTGAGTATTTTTTTAATGATGTTGACATTTTTGTCATGTTATGAGCTTTTGATTACATTTAAGAATAAGAAATTTTTACAGTTGTCAATAAATTTACAACTGTCAATCACCAGAATAGTGATCTTAAACGTTCCTCAAGCAACCTCTATATTGAAAATCTGATTTATAAGGGAAAAGAGTGCTGTTTTCCCAAAAAAGTCTCAATAACAATTTTATGAGTTTAAATTTTTCAAATGCTGGTAAGCACTTCGTTTTTTATTTAATTTTTCTAATAAAATGAGCCATAAAATATGCAAATCAGAGTTGAGTTACCAGAGTTATGATTTCTAACTATTGGAAAAAAATCTCATATATTTTTTTTGTATTAAAAAAATCGCAAGAATTCGAATTTAAAAAAAAATCTGTGAAATATCTTGGAAATATTTTCTAAAACTGTACCTAATACAGATACAAAAAATGTTGCGATTACGTTTAATAGTTTGGCCGTTACGAAATTTTTTGCTAGAACTAATTTTGAAAAAAGCAAACAAGAAATACGCTAAGAATGGTTCTAAACTATTTTATTCAAAAATTTAAAAAAAAAAAACAAAAATCGGATCAAAAAGTTATAGTTGTTAAAATTTGACTTCTTATTCCAAATAGAAAAAAAAATTATAAAAAATCAAAAACATAAATTTCTCATTTGAAATGACTTCTTATGAGATTCGTAAATTTGGCGGAATAAAATCTTCGATGCTGTATGTACACTTTTGTTCTTAAACGTAAATAGCATAACCAAAATGAAAAATTTTTTTCTATCAATTGCGTTAATAAGATTGTCCATGTTTATTCTTTCAATTAATTTTGTACATCAATTTTACATCTAATTTTACGTCTAATGCTAAGAGGTAACAGCGATTTGCCATAATATCTATATCTAATATATAAAATTATCGTGTTACAATGTACGTTCCCATACTCCTCCGAAACGGCTTGACCGATTCTTATGAAATTTTTTATGCATATTCAGTTAGTTTGAGAATCGGCTACTATCTATTTTTCAAACATATAAGTGATAAGGGGAGTCTACACCAAAAAATTTTTTTTTTATTGTTTTGATAAATCTTTTTTTTTACATTTTTTATTATGTGAATAAAAAAATACATACAACCCTAAATTTTTACTTTTCTATCACCAACCCATGCATTTTAATAGTCATTTTTATAATTTTATCATTTTTTATCCCGCTCGATAACATCAATTATTATCACTTGGTAAGTTATCCCCTCCATGTGTCTATTGGTGTCACTTCTCACCCAGTAAACAACACGGAGTAGGGATGACAACGAAGATGGTCTCCTATTTCTCTCGAACAAGAAGCCTTCTCTCACTCCCTCTACAATTTTCTGCTATTATTAGTGTTTATGCGTCAAGCGTAGTAGTTAAACATTTTTACTATCTCAGTGTAACTCTCATATCAAATATATTCTCAAGTAACTTTATTATTTATTTATTAATAACTAATATTATTGAATATTATTAATTATTAATCTAATATATAAAAATATCGTGTCACAATGTTTGTGGCCAAACTCCTCCGAAATGACTCTACCGATTTTAATGAAATTTTTTTTGTTTGTTTGGTAGGTATGAGAATAGGTTGTAAAGTACTTTTCATCCTCCTATGCTAAACGGGGGTGGCTTTGACCGTACAAGTCACATTTTCGATACAGAATAACTGTGACAGTTAAAGTCACAAAAATTCAGAATGGAGGTATCATTTGGTGATGACCTTTTAATGGAAAACTTGGTCGGGCATTGGAAAAGGGGGTGTGAATGAGCCCATACAAGCCAAATTTTTTATATCGAATGACTTTGGAAGTAAAAGATTCAGAACATTGAAACTCAGATGGAGTTACGACTTGGTGATGTCTTTCTAACTAAGAACTTGCACGGGGGTTGGACAATTAGGTGTGGCTCCACCCTTACCAGCCATATTTTTGATATCGAATAGCTTTGGAAGTAAAAATCACAGAACATTGAAACTCAGAATGTAGTTACCACTTGGTGATGTCTTTCTAATGAAAGACTTGGACAAAGGGGCAGGGCTCCGCTCATACCAGCCAAATTTTTCATATTGAATAGCTATGGAATTAAAAGTCACAGAACATCAAAACTCAGAATGAAGTCACCACTTGGTGATGTCTTTCTAATATAAAACCAGGAAAGGTATTGGACAGGGGGGCGGGTGTGACTCCACCCATATAAGTCAAATTTTTGATATAATTACCAACTTGATGATATCTTTGTAATAGAAAGCTTGGGCCGGCATTGGACAAGGGGGTATGGTTGCGCCCATACAAGTCTTATTTTTGATATCGAACAGCTATGGAAGTAAAAGTTACAGAACATTGGAACTCAAAATGGAGTTACCACTTAGTTATGTCTTTCTAATAGATAACTTTGACAGACATTGGACAAGGGAGTGTGGTTCTGTTCTTATAAGCCAAATTTTAGATATGGAATAGCTTTGGAAGTAAAAATCACAGAACATTGATACTCAAAATTTAGTTTCTCACTAAACTGAAATTTTCTCAAAATTTTGTTTAAATGGAAAGTTCATAAAAAAATGGGAATAGTCGGACTATAGTCGCACAAACTTTTTACAAAATCATTAAAATTGCACATGCTTTGATAGTAAAATACCACGATTGGTATGTAGGGTCTATTCATCCAAGCGGCAGTCACTGTAAGTACAAATATGGGCATTTAATAAATTACCATCAAACAAACAGACACACAACAATAGTTGCAAATAATTGGATAAGGGCGTGGCCTCACTACGCGGTCACTTTTCAGGGGACTAGAGCGGAGTGCAGCGAGGCGCGCCGGGTAAAAGCTAGTAATAGCTATAATATCACACCAGCCCAAGATTCATTAATATAGGTTAAGTCACTTGAGAGAAGCTCGGTCGAACTGTCAGAATGGATGAAAGGAAATCAAAAAAAAAAAAAGCTCGAATCTGAACAATTTTTAGCTAAAGCTACTTTGACAGTTCGAGCAAAGGCAAAAAAAGTGCTTTTCTCTCAAGTGACTTAACCTGTAATAATTAACCTTGCACCAGCCTACATATATTCAACTAACAATATAAAACAACAACAACAATATCAAGAACAACAATCACTACTACCTGGAAGCAACAACAACTACCAAGCATATGTATTGTGTACACCTCAGTGTGATACAGCAGCAGCCACCAATGCCAGCGACACAAGCAAATTACATATGTCCACACGGAGCGCTTAAACTTCACAAGAGGTTATTGTTGAAGTTTACTTAAGTGCAACATGTTTGGCATACTAATATGGTCGATCGATTAGAAGGCGAATTGTCCTGATCGTCCACTTTGGTCATAGAAGCCGTAGTGTCTGGCCAACTAACTCGGCAACGAGTCTTTCTTTGGTAACGAACCACAGAATGGTGGATCGTCCCATACATCGTAGTTTAGTTTTATTGTCGGATTTCTAACGTCCGCTCCGGTCGGTCGAACATCCGAACCTAATCGTATTTCACTATTTGTAGTCGGATTTCTAACGTCGGCTTCAGTGGGTTGAACATCCCAACCATGATAGAATTATAAGGTAGGTGCAACTCGGAGATAAAAATATGAAAAAGCAAAACATTGGGGTTTGCATTTGCCGTATGCTCGTTCAGCCATAGGGATGTATAATTTACTTGTAGCCGTATAAATAGATTGAGAAGCAAAAACCAACAAATTTAATAAAACTAACAGTGTTTTTTTAAGATATAATACAGAATTAATTGTATTTTGGCTTTGAACTAGGCAAATAAAAAAAAGTTAACACTTAATATCTTTTCATTCGACTACTTAGTTCGTTTGTGCAGTTATATAACAATTTATTTGTGTCACTATGTACGGCTGCTTTGAACTCTCAAAATATATTTTGACAAGGGAAATTGCTGCTGAAAAACAATAAATTTATTCTTTTCTAAATAAATCTGCTATTGTTCGCTTATTTTATCGTTTAAAGCTACGAGATGGTACCGCATCTTTCAACAGTAACCTCGCTGTTAAGCAAAAACACTATATATAGCAGCTGCGCCGCTATAGTAAAATATAAGCAGCCAAAATAAAACTTCCTTAACTACCGTCGGCTGATTTTGACATTATACCTACGCCTTTGTTATTGTTTTGTTGTCGGAGAGAGCGTGTCTCAAATGCACCTACCTTATAATTGTATCATGATCCCAACCTAACTTTTAGTCGAATTCTTAACGTCAGCTTCGGTCGGTCGAACATCCGAAGAACCGAGCGTAACCGAAGTTACGAAGCTCCAAATACACCCGAACTTTGTAAACACCGAATATACCCAAACGTTACAATACCGAACATATCCGAACCCCGAAATACCTAGCGCACCCGAAGTTACTAAGCACGGAGTACACTCGAACTTCGTAAACACCGAATATACCCGAACTCCGAAATACCAAGCGTATCTGAAGTTACGAAGCACTGAATACATCCAAACTTCGTAAACACTGAATATACCCGAACGCCATACCACCAAACATATCCGAACTTCGAAGCACCGAGTGCACCCGAACTTCGTGAACACCGAATATACCCGAGCGCTACAGCACTGAATACACAGGAACTTTAGAATACCCGAGAGAGGACACCGAGGGCAGAAACTACGATCTTTATAGGGTACCGAAGCTGTTACCATCACAATATTATTTGTTGTGTATTGTAAGGAAAAGACTCATATATGTAAATAAAATCATACACTTAAAGAAATTTAAACCATCTCAAGTCTTTTCATTTGGCGAAAGTTCGAGGGTCCTTCGCCTGATGCTAGAGGGGCTGAGTCATAGCTCAGCCTACCAGAAAACCCTTTTTCAGAAAAACTAACGCTTTCGTCGACAGTCCTAGCGAGTGAACACCGGTTTTTTTTTTTTTTATTTTTGCAACAAAGCAACAGTCAGTCAAAATAAGTTTGGAAAAAATTAGCTTTCTGCAATTTGCAATTCGGTGAGTATTTTAATGAGAAATAGTCACACAAAAAAAACAACTTGCATTTTTGCACTTAAGGATCTAAAAGTTTCAGTAGATTTTAAGTTAAAACTTTTGTTTCAACTTAACTTGATTAACATAGAAGATATGGTTTATATAGTGGAACAAGTTTTAATCAAAGTTAAAAAATGTGTATCGAAAAATATTTTGTGTAACTTCGGTATAAACAAAAAGAGCAACATTGAACTCTAATATACTATAAAGCTTTTATAAACTTTGAACTGTGAAACGTAAAAGTATTATTCTATTTTGTAGAGCAAGTTTTTAAATTGGGTTATTATATAAAACAAACACTGAAAGCCTTAATTGGCCCTTACAACATCACAATGCACAATACATCATCACTTATTATGACTAGTTTTCCTCCTCCTTTAAAATGCGTTGTACGGTCAAAAGCAGCGATAGGCTTCCGAGTTTTTGTTAAGTACTAAACATGTCTTGAATCTGCTCATTTTGAAACCAAGGTAGTTTTTATGAATAAACTTTAAATATTTTGATACCACTAATATCAGATTTGTCAAATGGATTTTTTTTTACATTTTTACCTAACAAATAATTATGGTGGACAGCAGCTTCTCCAATTTGTGTAGAAAACTTTGTCGGAATACCAATATCGTGTTGTGTTTCCTGGTTTCCTTTTTGATCAAGGAAACTCTGGCTTGAAGAGTCACTTTAAAAACACTATGTTGTGCTTACGAGAAACAACCACTTAAATTTATTGAAACTCTAAGTTTGACACTCGTCTCTATAACAAATTGTAGGGCGTCTTGTTGACCGTTGCAGCTGACTTTTCTTGCTTCTCTCAATTTCAGAATTCTGCCACTTCAATAGTGACACACAAACATACAAGCAGAGGCATGCTTGAGCACTTGAGAAACTACAACAAAAATAGAACTTATGCTCTACATCTGCTTGTATCCTTGTGTAAAGAGCATTGTTTTTGTTTTGTTTCTTTTTTCTCGTAACAAAAACTACAATAACAAACAATTCTAGAACTTCATCTAACCACTCATTGCCAGTGGATTTTATTATATTTTTATATATTCTGCAATTAAACTTGAGTGATTTGCATAAAAGCGCTCACCTTCGAGAATTTCACACAAAAACATCAGTGTCGACGATGATGACGACCTTGTGTAAAGCTCTGTATTGTCTACGTTACAAGCCATTCCGAGGCAGATACTCATATTGCTGGCCAATTCACCGAAAGCTCCACAACACCAACACCAACCTCCAACAACAATGATACACTACAACAAAAGGAAAAAGTGACAACTTTTTTAATTCTTTTTGTTATTGTATACAGAGCAAGCACGACCGCAAATAGAGTGATATACCCTATAGGAACAAACTAACTTGTTTTTAAAAACAACTAATTAAAAAACTAGTTTAAAATAAACCAGTATTTGAACTACTTTGAATTATATTAAGGCGGCAACTACTCTGATTTTGACATGTTTTAATTGCAAATTTTTATTAGATTACAAGTTTATATATATTTAACCATGTAATTTAATCAAATATTATCTTTAGGCCATCAGTAATAGTTTGCAATTGGTTATTTTAAAGCAATTAGAAAAATAGTTTAAATGTAACTAATTTAACAAGTAGTTGAAAATATATGCAGACGAAAGTCAATTGACTTATTTAGCGGACATCGCCATACAAAATAAGTTAGTTAGTTCTATGGAAAAAAGTCAGAATTTCAACTAGTTGTGGTTGACAAAAAACTACTTTATCAATTACTTTTAAATTAGTTGATTTTCCTACAGGGTAAGGAATAAACTCAGACATTTTCGCACATCTACACATGCGAGCAGTCCTTATATGTGCGTATGTGTGTTGGATACCTTTGACACTTGATTGCTTTTGTTAGCTTTAGCTGAAATGTCATTAAAACTTTGCTTGTGCATAACTTTTTTCATCTGCTTCTACAATTTAAGTGTAAGTGTGTATGAGTGTTGATTATTTTTTTATGCAAAATATACTGTAGTTGACCTGAACGCACAGCTGGTACGCAAGCTGATGATGCTTGTAGAGCAAAAGAAAAAAAATTCCTTTTCAATGAAACTAATACCAGGTTTTTAGCTTTATTCACACCTCTTTCTTTGCACCGTTGTTCCGGACATGTTGTGTACTTTGAGTGCAAACAAAAGCTAAACAAAGCCAATTAAGGATTCTAGCTGTGAGTATCAGCTGGCAAAAATTACAACAAACTAGTTGCTGAGGGCGGAACAATGAAGCTATTTTATGGTTGCATTTTTTTGTTTTGCTGTTATTATTAATTTTTAATTGAAAATACGTAAATCATACAAAGATAGTTTTTAATGAATATTCTGCCAAAGTCTGTCATAATTGCATGTACCTCATCAGAAAACATGTGGTGATAAAGTATTAAAAACACATTACAAACATTATGCAATAAGAAAAACTTTTTGTTTTACTTTTTTTTTCAAACATGTCTTAAAAAGTATTAATTTATTTGAAATTAGTAAATCCTAATGGAGAACGCTATCTTGGTACGCTATGATGGCAAAAGTTTATTTTCTTAACAGAATTTTATATTATTTTTGTAACAAATAAATCCTTGCTCTGCTTAAATTAGTGCTGCCCGAGCTACCTGACAACAACATAAGCCAAGTTTGCAAAGTTTTTGTTAGCAAAGTTAAATCCTTGGAATAATTCAAAATTAATATTCTCAATGCATTGCAGGCGGGCAAAGAATCTTGTAAGTAAGTGGGCAACATCTTGCAAACTGTTTGCAAAAAACACGGTTTTATAGCATGAAGTCTGTTTACATTAATATATATGGAATACACACAAAAAGTGCTGTATTGAGTTACTTAATAATTAATCAAAATACCCCCAGCCTTAGTCCGAAAGGGGTATATTAACTTTGCCACTCCGTTTTCAATGAGGTAGGCATAGATTCTTGATAAGCATCACCACCTGAGTCAATTTAGTCATGTCCGTTTATCTGCCCGTCTGTCTTTCTGCTTAACTTCACCAGGTTAGTATCAGGATGATGCTGCCTGTATATTCAAAGATGCTTTGAGGCGAATCATGGTTACCAACATGATTCTAGTACTTTAACATGAACTAGTATTTTCTTATCTGTGTAAAATTAGGGTGTACTTTGGAGCCCGGCGTTGAAGGCCATTTCTTGGAGTAGGTATGGAAAGTGGGTATATCACTTTAATACTTACTTACTTAGGTGGCTCTTACAACCGTAAGTCGGTTTTGCCTGTTGTAAGAATTTACGCCAGCCATTTCTATTTTGCGCTTGCTGGCGCTAGTTGGAAGCTCCAAGTTTTATCAGGTTGTTCTCTACTTGGTCCTTCCAACGGAGATGCGGTTCTGCCTCTTCTGCGTTGACTGCCGATGGGTACTGAATCGAATATTTTCTTCGCTGGAGCGTCGTCTTCCATCTGCTCAACATGACCTAGCCAGCGAAGCCGTTCAATTTTTATGCTATTTACTAAGTCGATGTCGGCGTATAGCTCATACAGCTCTTCGTTCCATCGTATTCGGTACTCGCCATTGACGCAGATTGGTCCGTAGATCTTGCGAAGAATTTTTCTCTCGAAAGCTCCCAAAGTTTTTTCATCAGAGCTGCTCAACGTCCAGGCTTGTGTTACATATAACAGGACGGGCATGATAAGTGACTTATAGAGCGTGACTTTTGTTCGTCGAGAGAGGGCGCTGCTGCTCAATTGCCTACTGAGCCCAAAGTAACACCTGTTAGCAAGAGTTATCCTTCGTTTTATCTCTACTGATATCGTTAATGTAGTTAATGCTGGAACCCAGGTAGACGAAGTCCTTCACAACCTCAAAGGTGGTGTTCTCAACAGTGACGTGGGTGCCAATACGTTGGGACTGTTTGTTTGTTAACACCAGATATTTTGTCTTATCTTCGATTACTGCTACTCGACTCTTTTTCTAATTTGGAGATTGCTGCACTGACTTCGCAAGTGTTATGGCCAATGATATCAATATCATCAGCATACGCTGATGATACGCACCATTGTAGAATATGGTGCCGCTTTGTCTCAGATCAGCAGCTCGAATGATCTTCTCCATAATTAGATTAAAAAAGTCGCACGGTAAAGAAGCACCTTGTCTGAAACCTCGTTTGGTAACAAATGGTGGGGATAGGTCCTTCCTGATTTGAACTGCGCTGCTGGTGTTGCTCAGTATCATACTGCATATAAGGATTAATTTTGCAGGTACAAGGTGGCGCTAAAGTAATCCTCCTATCAGAAAATGCTATGAATTTTGCGATTGGCCCCTAATGTCAGTTCTGTTTTGACATTTGTGCAGTAAACACATGCGAAATACACGTTAATAAACAATGTTACGCTACACTGCTCCAGAACGCGGAATATTGCTGACTATTTATTTGACCAATAATCGGTCGGTGACTTTGGCACAACGTGAATTTCGTCGCAGATTTCCTGGCCGTCCAACGCCTACTGGTGAAACACTGCGACGTTTAGCCACTCGCCTCGAAGAGACTGGCACAACACGAGATGCTGCCAGGCGTGGCAGACCCCGGAGTAGCCTTTCTGCAGAGAATATTGCTGCTGTAGCCGAGGATGTCATGGAAGCGCCGTCGACATCGACCAGACGACGTGCCACGCAAATGGGTATCAGTCGACGGTCTTTACAGCGAATTTTGGTACAAGATTTGAAGATGTTTCCGTACAAAGTCCAGACGGTGCATCAGCTGTTAGCTGCTGACTACCAATCGCGTCTAACATACGCTCAAGCCATCCTTAATCACCACCAAGAGGAAGATGATTTTTCATCAAAAATAATCATGAGCGATGAGGCCCATTTCCATCTTAGCGGGTACGTAAATAAGCAAAATTTACGCTTCTGGGGCACTGAAAATCCGCACGAAGAGCCATTACACCCGCTCAAAGTCACTGTATGGTGTGCTGTTTTCGCTGGAGGAGTCATCGGACCTTTTTTCTTCGGAGACGTCGCGGGCCAAACGGTTACTGTGAATGGTGAGCGTTACAGAGCAATGATCAACGAGTTCTTTTTGCCGCAACTTGATGAATTGGGATTAGAAAACATGTGGTTCCAACAGGACGGTGCAACGGCACACACTGCACGTGCCACAACCGATATGCTGAAGGATGCATTTCCCGGGCGCCTAATCTCCCGTTTTGGCGATTTGCACTGGCCAGCAAGATCGCCTGATTTGACCGCTCCAGACTTCTTTTTGTGGGGCTTTTTGAAGTCGCGGGCTTATGTCAACAAGCCTCAGACTCTTGCAGCTTTTAAGGACAATATCCGTTAAGAATGTGAGGACCTATCGCCGAAAGTTTTGGCCAAAGTGATGGGAAATGTCATAAAAAGGGCTCAAATGACAATCAACTGTGGCGGCGGCCATTTACATGACATCATATTCTCGACTTGATATAAAAAAAATTAAAAGACTAAATAAAAATAATCCACAAGAAGAATCAAAATTTTTAATTTTTTTTTGAAATTACAGCCAAAAAACATCGCAAGGTTACTTTTGCGCCACCCGTTATATAAAATTAAGACATGGTGGAGTATAGGTTATTCTTTATTGGACTGTCGAAAGCGGCTTTGTAATCGACAAAAAGATTGTGGGTGTCGATTTGTTTCTCTAGGGTCTTTTCCAAATTTGTCGTAGCGATATCTGGTAAAATCTACCACCGATCATAGCACTTTAATACGAGGCACTAAACACTGGACATTTTACACTTCTGAGCTTTCAGTGATAAATCGAGTATCCTGAGTTGATAGCTAAGTTGTTGTAAGTCATGCACAATTTACTGTTCTACCTGAACTCGGCCATTTGCAAAAGAATTTTTTATTTTAAAATCCAACTAAAAGAGATGTTAAAATTTCTGGATAAAAAATTGATATTGTTCACTTTTGGATAGCAACTTAACAGATCAGGATATCTTAAGGGCGGGTTAGTGATTTTTACGGTTTTTCCCAGCCAATCATCAAAGTTATTCTGAGATTTTGACAGCCTGTCATCTTCTTTTATATTAATACGCAAACATCGAATGTTGTCGTACACTTTTTTCATATTTATTTTAGAATAAGGGCAATGAAAGGAATATCATTCGAAAGGCCGACTTCGGCTGGTTAACTTCTTCTCTGAATATTTTTATCAGCTGGTTATATTTTGACATTAGCTCGAGATAAATGTGTTATCTAGAGTTGAAAAATACGAAACAACTGGGAGCCTTGGAAATATCCACCGGTTACAGATATATTCTTCCTCTTGGCAATTAACTATGCGCAGGGTTTGGGTGCAGCCAGATTACTACTGCCCAATGAAAACTAAACCAACCTCGGATAAGGATCCCTATTACAATGACGACCACGGCAAGCGAAGAACGGAATTTCTTAAAAGTGAAATGGTTAGTCTTAAATTTCTTTGCTTTGAAGATTTAATTGAAACCCAATTAGAGAAAGTGTAATTATGTGATATAACTCACATATAAACATATTTTCTGAAAGACTTTAATCAAAATTATTTAATTATCTTCGCATACTTCGCATACTAGTTGACATGCTTACATTAAGCTGTTAACATATTAACGTTTTAATATAAGGGATATAATTGTATTATTAAAGTTTTTACATTTCGTCTATTTTAGGCCAATAAAGTGCGCCTCAGGGCGTTGGCTACAATATCTTCTTTGTTAGTTTATCTTGCTAGTATTTTTGCAGTAACTGCCTTAAAATATTAATAAATAAAGCTTGCTTCTAGAATATTTACACAAGCGTAAAATTCAAACAATTTAATTTTATGCAGCCTGTACACTGTCTTGTTATTGTTGTTGTTGTTGTTGTTGTTGTTATTGTAGCAGTTGTGTACCAATTAAACGTGTTCTTTTAAGCACAATACAATGTGTAAGAATATTTTTATAAAAAAATATTTTGTTATTTTTTTGGTATTCGATAAGCAACTATAAATAAACTTCAATCCAAAATAAAATTAAATTTCTAAGAAAATTATTTGAAGTGTTCGCATTTGCTTTAAGAATCTTCAAGACAGCAGCTGCAAGGTTTTGGATTTGTTGATAGAGAACTTTAGAAGCGAAATTGGCAAATTGTTTTAATTTTGTTTTTGTCCTTTTTAACCTCGTTTCAATCCTTAAACCCTTTTGAAGCCTAGTTCACGGTAATGTGGTAATCAGCCTTCCTTTTTTTTTTTTTTTTTTTAAGGGCAAAAATAACTTATCTTGAATTTTTTCTTGCCAATTTGCAAATCTGTGCGTAAAACAAGAGCTATTTTATGTTAGGAAATGTGCCGAAAATTCTCCAATTTAAATATTCATTAAACCACATTTATAATGTATTGACGCTTCCTTCAATAGATGTTTGGCACTTAAAATGAAAAAAGTTGGTGCACGTGCTTAAATTAATAAGTAGATATAACTTATGGAGGCTTAAAACATATATGAATTTAAGGCACCACATAGAGACCTGACAAGCATCTTTCTTCAAACCATGTGAAAAAATACTTCTGTTTTTTATAGCAATAAAAATATTACCTCAGCGAAATTCAATACATTGTCTGAAGAAAGGAAAATAACATAAAAAACACAGGTGCGTCGTTGGACACACGAGAGAAGCGAAGCTTTTTCGCAGTTACATAGATTTGATAGCTTAATATTTTTTCTTTTTAATAAATTAACTTTTAAACACAAAAATTTAAAATAACATAAAATAAATTACATATATACAGATGCGTATAAAAAACCAAAAACTTTCAAAGTAAGCTAATAAAACTTCATACCAACTGGATTCGTTTCGATTTCGAGACGAAACCGTATTTAGTTCAAAAACAAAATTCATTCTAGTTTCTTCTTCGAATCAGCGTGTGAAAGAAATTTACATTTACGTTTTCGAAACGTGATTTTTAGAATAATCAAATAATTATTGAAACGAAATTTTTAAAATAATTGCAATATTTTCGAAAAGATATTTTTGGAATAATCGGAACGTTTTGGAGACGAGATTTTTGAAATTTTCGAATTGTTTTGGTACTGATTTTTCCAAAGTATCCTATAATCTCAAATCACTTATGATGAAATCAATGTATTTATAATAATATATAGATGTACTAGCTGAACCCGGTGTGCTTCGCTACCCCTATAGTGATAAAATAAAAAGTATTTAGATATTAATAAAAATTTATTTATTTGATTATGAATTCATTATTGCAATGCTTTAGGATATACAATGTTTTTAGTCGGTGTAGAGGTGTAGCTTCTAGAGCAAAGAAAGGGGCGTGGCCCACCCACTATTCACATGGCATATAATCCTATTTAAGAAAACATGATATATAGCAAATATCATCATTCTATGCCAATTATTGACTGAGATATGAGGATTTTAAGTTTTCGGTTGTGTAGGCGTGGCCCCACCCCTTCGACTGATCAAAATATTATGTAGCCAAGGACTTATTATTTCGTAACAATGTCCTATTGTGAAAATTTCATGTCGACCGGTCCAGTAGTTTAGAAAATATTACAGTACTTAATTTTTCCAAAAATGGTCGTGGTCCCGCCCACTTTTTTTTTGTGGTACGTATTTCTATTCATGCCAATACTATATGTACCAAATATCATTTCCGTGGGTCCAAAAATGCCGAAGATATGACGATTTTAAATTTTGGGTTATATGGGCGGGGCCACGCCCCTTTGTCCAAGCACAACTTTATATAGCCTAATATTCCTTCCAGAGTCATATTAAGACGCTGTGAGAATTTCAGGAAAATCGGTCCAGTGGTTTGGCCTCCTATAAAGCACAAACAGGCATACAGACATGCATTCATTTTTATATATGTACATTAGGGCGGGTCGACCCCTATGGAAGAAAAAAAGTTTGGTTTGTTACCGACTTTTTTGAAAGATCCTATTGAGAGGATTTCAGACCAGAAAAAATTTTTTTTTTAAGTGGTCTACATTAACAACCAAAATGGTCTTTTTGTTATAACTCGGTTATTTGATGTCCGATTTAAAAAAAAAGTATATTTTTAGAATGATCTTAAGAATTTTTGAGCTCAAAAATTAAGTTTTAAGCGCGTGTAACTTTTTTTCCTATGAGTGGATTTTAAAAATTTCTTCACACGGACCTATTGATTTTTTATGAACTTTAATTACAAAATATAAAATGGGCAAAGTTTTGGGGGTCGTAGTGCAAAAAAAGTTAAAAACTGAATTATTTTATTGAAGATGACCTCAAGGGTCAAAGACCTTTGACAACGGATTGTTAGCATTTTTAAGATCTTTCTAAAAATATACTTTTTTTTTAAAATCGGACATCAAATAACCGAGTTATAACAAAAAGACCATTTTGGTTGTTAATGTAGACCACTTAAAAAAAAAATTTTTTCTGGTCTGAAATCCTCTCAATAGGATCTTTCAAAAAAGTCGGTAACAAACCAAACTTTTTTTGGTGACCCACCTTAATGTACATATATAGATATACTTTTATTTTTATTACCTTTTTAAAAAAAAAAAAACTATTTTCATATTAGAAAGTCGGATTCGTTAAACATTCGAAACTAATAGCCTTATTTTGTATTCCTAACGAAGCATTCAACGAACGATGGCTATGCGAACGATGTTGAATTCAAGCGGAAATATGTATTTCGAACGAAGCTTATCGTTGGCTCATTCGTCAAGCTTTTGTTTGATATGTACATTCAAACTGTTATACACAAGCAGTTGTCAAATGTGGCACTGCCATATCAAACACTAGGGAAGTTTTCTGTATTTTGTCAGAGATGTTTTTAATATGTTGCTTCGTTTCTCATATGTTGGCAGTGCTTTTTGGTTTTGTCCGGTTTGTGTATTCAATAAATAAACTTTGAGCAATTAAGTGGTTTGCGGACTTGCTCTTCATTATTTTTGTTTTCAGTGATTGTGTGTTTGCTTTTGACATAACAATATAAAATGTATGCAGCTATTGCAGTTTTTATTTTTATTTTATGTATTTCAAGTGCTTCACAGCCTTCAAACACTGTATATATTTATATATTTCATCATTTATTTACCTTAAGGTTCAGAATTTTTAATTTTTTAACCATTCTTCTAACGTTTGCAACCACATCGATAGCATAAAAGTGTTCGTTTGATTTTGACATTTGGATTCGTGGTTTCAGTGCTCGTTAGAAATACATATTGCAAATATGTAACTGTACTACGGCATCGTTCGTTGGCTGATCAGCTGTTATCGTTGTTTGATTCTGTTCGAATTACAAATTTCAAAAACACGAACGAACACTGTTTTGGACGAAACGATTGATCGGATAGGAATACAAAATGAAGCCATAATAGTTTCAAGATTTCATAGATCAAGATTTTTTTATATGAAAAAGTCTTTCCGAAAAATTCTCGGATTTGCTAATTTGAATTTTCGCGAACTCATTTCGAATGTATAACGAAAACAACTTTTTAATATGAAATGTTTTTTAAAGAAATATTTTTTTAGTAACTTTTTATTAACGCCATTGCTGCTAATACTTTTTTCATTAATTTTATAAAAAACTTATATATTTTCGCACTCAGAATTTTTCAAAATATTTGTATAAAAAACGTTTCGAATGCATAAATTCGAAACCAATTTTTTTTTTTTTTGTGAATCGATTTTTTTTATGAATTACTTGATATATGTTTCAGTAATATGTAAAACAAATTTGTTTTTTAAATTTCTTCTCTAACATACTTTTTAGCCTGTTTTGTGCGCGCCGTCAAGCGTTTTTTTTTTTCTAAAATTTAACAGATGGTTATTCTCGCACCTCTCCCTTAGCTCTTTCAAATAGTTTATATTGTACTAGTATAAAAGCTAGGCTTCCCATCATTTTTAATGTTCAATTCCCGACGGTGGTCAAAATATCAAATCATCTCTTAAAACGCAGAATAAAAAATGGTGAAGTACCAAAATCAATACATTTATTTAACAAACAAAAAAATTAAATAGTGCTCCACCTTCAGTTTCTTCATAAAAACTCACTTTCTTTTTGCCATTGTTATATTTGCTAAATTGAGTGCTAAATTAAAATGTAAAAAAACACTGGTATTTATATAAAATAGTAAATATATGTGAGAACTTACCTACTTTTAAATTCACAGAATTTATAGGAACAAAAATAAATTTCACGAAAATGTTATGCAAGCGCTCCAGTCGCTGAATCAGTTGTTTATGATCACCTGATTCAACTAATGATGGCACCAAATAAAACACAGATTTTCGATAAATCATAGAAGCCTGTATGATACTTCATTTTTTTTTTTTTGCTCAATTTTTGTCATTGAAAATGAAAACTAGAGCAGTTCAAATAGTACGAATGCATGGATTCAATTGGTGTGAGTTACGCGAGTTATTTCAATTCGTTCTTCGTTAAGTTTCAATCAAATATTTACTGTGCTGTTAATAATTATTTTGACATTCTTAGAGTAAACAAAACTATTTAAGAAAATTTGATACTGAATTGGAAGTGATGTGTGTAGCTAATATTAATTTATTAAATGCAGCTGGTCTTAAAAATACCAGAAATTAAAAAGTAACAACGTTTATCCTTTTCTTACAAAATATGTCTGTCCTGCCCACGCGCCATTTGTTTTCAGATTTTAAAATTGGACAAAAAAAAAATGAAGTATCATACGGGCTTAAGCATCGAAACTAGGTTGCTGTATCCACTACACAAACACAGCTTATTTTAAATAAGGCCATGTACAGACTGACGTTTGTAGCCGTAAAAAGTTTTTCAAACTAATAACAAAAGTCGTCAGATTTCAAAGGTTAAATTTCTTTATTATTTTTTAAATGCCTGACAAAATACGATGCCGGACAAAATTCCTAACAAGATGTCTAATGCCTGACTATCAGGCCTTATTCCTGACGTATGGCAAGCCTAAAAAAAGCCCTTCCTACGACGGGTTGGAAGCATTAACGCTAAGCTGTAATTATTTTTTGCCATTATTACAGTGCTTTTACAACATAAGGTAAGGCAAGGTAAGGCAAGTCACTGATAAGCAGAGCTGCCAGATGGAGGGATTTTCCCCGATTTTCGGGATTTTTCGACTAAAACGGGAATACGGGGAAAATAATCATCAAAACGGGGAAAGTGTAAAGCTAGTAACAAGCATTTTCAACATTTCTTTTAACTATCTTGTCGAACGAAAATATATCATCTTAATTTAACTTTATGTAAATTTGTTTGACTATTTAGAAAATGGAAAAGTATAAAAAACTTTATACTTTTTGGAATTATTCTGTTCTGAAAACAATGAACATTATTTCCGTTGGGCATGTTTTTTACACGTTTTTTCTCTGTCAAAATGGAAATCTTGTTATAGAATGCAGATCTCTAAGTATTATCTTCACGATGATTTTGCTAAAGAGTTTTATACAACATTGATTCTGACATTTACTTTAAAAAAAATGCGTCCGATTTATTTCTGTGCCTTCCAAGAACGGTCTTATTCACTTGATTAAATAGACTAATTTGGTTAAAAAAAGTAAAAAAACAAGTCACCTCTAAACGAGGAAGTGAAAATAATAACATGTAATCTGTGTTGAATCGAGCTTTGATTTAAATGTTCATAAAATTATTTTGTAAATAGTCAATTCAAAAACATATTCAACATCTGGAAGCTCTGGAAGAACGACTAAAGGCAAATGCCAGAGAAGAGCTCATTAACTTAGAGGATCGTCTTCGGCTGCATGCAGAAGCTATATATAACCGCCTCTCAGCTGATATTGCCACTAGGTTTGCGAGATTGGAGAGTGAAGTGGCTTTGACTCAAGAGCGTATGAGTGAAAAATTTACTGCCTGTGACAACAAAATTCTCTCTCTTGAAGAGCAGCTTAGTGCACTCACCGTACGCTGCGACGAGCTTGCTGAGCAAATCTCTAAAAACATCAGCATCAGCGGAAACAACAACAACAACAAAAACAGCAGCAGCACAAACGGTCCCAACTATTCTGCAGACGTGGTTCTGTTTGGAGTACCAAAATCACCAGGCGAGAACCTAAAGAGTGTTTTTAATCTTATGTGTTGTGCCATTGATTTCCACTCGCCGCAAATAAGAGACATCTTTAGAGTGAAAGCAAAATCAAACAACATTAACCCGGTAGTGGTTGTTAAGTTCTACACACCCTACGACCGCAATCGTGTCCTAAAGGCCTTTGGTGACTATCGTAGGGTAAACAAAAAAGCGTTTAATATTCGTGA
The DNA here is from genome assembly GCA_914767935.1 of Coremacera marginata. Classification (NCBI taxonomy): domain Eukaryota; kingdom Metazoa; phylum Arthropoda; class Insecta; order Diptera; family Sciomyzidae; genus Coremacera; species Coremacera marginata. Next base: position 167,304,250 of record OU612046.1, read on the forward strand.
AGCTGGTTTCGACTCCGACAACAACGTCTACATCCACGAGAGCCTCTCTGCTGAAAGTCGGAAATTACTCCAAGCTGCGATTGCGTATAAACGCCAGAATAAAATATTCAACGCATTCACTCGTCGTGGTGTCATCTGCATCAAGCCTGTTAAAGATGCTGAAATCATTAAAATTAACAGCATTGAAGAGCTACAAAAAACGTTATGCGTTATTGATAATGGTGAAGGTTTATAATGCAGCTGCCTTATTTTTATGTTCATGTTTTTTAATTGTTACATATATTGTTTCTTACTTTTTACCCTATTTTCTTTTTCTTGTCCTTCTTCTAAGCTATTATAAGCTCACTTGCAGAGTCCTTTCAAATGCTTTTAATTTGTTTGTAACATACATATATTTATTATGTCAGTTGTAAATAATACGGATTTTGACGTCAAAGACAATCAAAAAACTGTGATCGAAATTTTATGTAGGCAGCATGAAGGCTTAAAAATTGTGCACTTTAATGCCAGAAGCCTAAATGACTCTAAGTTGGATTGGGTTAAACATGTCTTTGTTGAATCATCTGTGGATGTTATTTGTGTCTCGGAAACGTGGTTTCACAGGGATATAAACGACTCCTATCTCAACTTAAAAAATTATCAACTTTTCAGAAATGATAGACTGGATAAAAGAGGTGGTGGTGTTGCAATTTACTGCAAGAAACATCTAAAAGTGAATGTCGTGAGCAAATCGAGTCAATCGGAAGTAGAATTTTTAAATATAGAGATTTTGGGCAATGGTAACAAAATACTTGTTTCTTGCGTTTACAATCCTAACAGTAGTTGCAGTTTGGATTCCTTATTTACGTCTTTGTCCAATTGTGTTGTCGACTATGAATATTTTGTTGTAACTGGTGATTTTAATATAAATCTATTAACCAACAACAATCTTGTCAGTAGCTTCCTCGACAAAATATCTGGAAAGTTGGACTCACTGTGGTAAATACTCTCATGCCGACTCGGTTTTCAAACAATTCTCCTCCAAGCCTACTAGACATTATCATCGTTTCCGACGCATCAACTGTCATGCTGTTTGATCAATTATCTTTTGTTTCCGACCACGACCTAATTTTCTGTGCGTTAAATATCAAAACTTCAGCTGATGAACCTGCAACTCCTTTTACATATCCCGATTTTAAGGCTATTGATATGAACTCCTTGTATGAGAATTTAGCTAGAATAAATTGGTCAGATTGCTGGTTTTTACAATCAGTTGATGATAAGCTGAATTGCTTCATTGACAAAATAAATCATCTCTTTAATATGCACGTCCCCCGGCGTACGCGTCAAGTCATAAACAGTAGCTGTCCATGGTTCACGCGGTCCGTCAAAAAAGCTCTCAAAAAGCGTAGCAAAACTTTTTGTAAATGGAAGCGGAACCCTACCGCTTCAAACTGGAATGAGCATAAGAAAGCCAGGAACGATGCCACATCCGCTGTTAGGCTGTCCAAGTCGAAATTCTTCATGTCCAAACTAAACCCTGCGCTACCATCCAAGCAGTTGTGGACAAATTTAAAAGAGATCGGTATTTGCAACAAGGATTCCAAAGCTTGTGACCTAGATCCCAATCAGTTGAATGATTATTTTGTAGCTAACTCTACATTAAATGAAACTCGTTCTGCTGATGATGATGATAATAGTTGTGATTCAGAGTCTCCGAATGTTTTTCGGTTTAATGCTGTAAGTGAAATGGACATAGCTCGCTCAATAAAGAAAATAAAATCAAATGCATCTGGGGAAGATGGAATCGCCATTAGGTTTGTTAAACTCATTTTACCGCATGTTCTTAGCCCACTTGCCCATATAATAAATCACTGCTTTACCACATCGAGCTATCCTGAGATTTGGAAAGTGGCGACTATTATTCCTATAGCGAAAAAACCCAATGCTTGCAACCCATGTGACTTCCGTCCAATAAGTCTATTGTCTTCAGTGTCTAAAATATGTGAATCACTCATGGCGGAGCAGATATCCCATCATTTAAGTCTCTATAATCTCATGTCTCATCTCCAGTCTGGTTTTCGGCCTGGGCACAGCTGTTCCACTGCTGTGGTCAAAATACTAGATGACATAAGAGCACCTTTTGATAATGCTGATTTGACATTGCTCTGCTTGCTGGATTTTTCAAAAGCCTTCGACACTGTCAGCCACTCTATTCTCTGTAAAAAACTAGCCCTAAATTTCCAATTTTCTAAATCTGCAGTCCGTCTTGTAAGAAACTACTTAGAAGGTAGGTCCCAAAAAGTTCGTGTGGGTCAAAATTTTTCTATGCTAAAAAGCACTACCAGCGGAGTACCTCAAGGCTCCGTTCTTGGACCATTGTTGTTCACGCTGTTCATAAATGATATTTTCAGCAAGTGCCACCATGTCACTATGCATGCATACGCAGATGACCTCCAGTTGTACATGTCCAGACCCTTAGGTCTGGTTGAAGATTTATGTGCTAGAGTTAATGAGGACTTAGCCTTGGTCTCCAAATGGGCTGATGAAAACTTGCTCACGTTGAACCCCTCGAAATCATTTGTTTTGCCTATTTCTAAATATCAATATTATCATGAAGATTTGCCTCCGATTCTACTCAATAATGTTAAACTAAAACTTGTTAGTAAAGTCACTAATCTTGGTTTCCACATAAACTCATCCCTTACTTGTGAGGATCACATCAACTCATGTGTAAAAAAAGTGTACTTTATTCTTCGTAATCTCCGAAGAACATCAGGTTTTGTGCCCGTTGAGACGAGAAGAAAATTAGTATTGCAGCTGATTATGCCGATCATAACTTACTCTGAAGTCGTGTACTGCAATCCTGACTCTCGGTCCTTACACAAGCTCCTGGTCGTTTTTAATAATGCAGCTCGTTACGTATACGATCTTAATAAGTACGATCATATCTCTGTCTTTTGTAAAAAAATACTTGGTTGCGACTTACCAAGTTACTTAGAGGCTAGATGTTGCATTTTCCTACACCGGATCATCTACACACGTTGTCCCATATATCTCTTCGAAAAGTTGAAGTTTTGCAGATCAAGTAGAAACTTGAACCTCATGATCCCTAAATTTAATTTCCTTAACTCCAGTAGATTGTTTTTCGTCACTGCTATCAGGTCATGGAATTTATTACCTAATAGAATTAAAAGCGTTTCTAATAAAAACAACTTTAAGCATTTAATCTACAAACACTTCTCTTAGCTATCTTCTTCTTAATCTCTCTATCTTCTCTTTCTCTCTAATATGTACTACATTTTTCAATGAAATATTTTACTCTTTTTAAACTTAAGTCATCTTAAGCACTATTATTGATATAAGTCTTTAATTTTTAAATTGCATTTGTATGTTGTTATATCCAATGTAAATGCGGCATGCAAAAGAACTAATCTTATATGCCAACAATGTTTGTTAAATAAATTCAAATTCAAAATTCAAATTCAAACATGTTATTGAGAGGGAAATGTTACCCTAAGCAAAAGTCTTTCTCATTCTCAATCTTTTGGTAGTATTTTTTTGTGACCGATGAAAATTTTTGGCCAGCAATTGATTGTTACCGAATTTTTAGAACATAGTTGTCAGTGACAAAAAAAAAAAATTATTAAAGATTTATAAAAATTATTTCGAAGTTCATGTAAATACGGAATGTTTAAGTATCCATATTAAATAAATGAGTAAATATAGTATTATATTTATATCTTTGCACCGAAAGCTATGGTCGTTGGCCTGATTTCAAATTTATTATTGAAAGCTTTAATTTATAAATTAAAAACGGGGAATAAAGCGGGGAAACTTAGACTTAAAAACGGGGAAATTATTATTTTGTATGCAAAAAAAAGGGAATTTTCTTCACCGACACCTGGCAGTGCTGCTGATAAGTATCAAATGAATTTTCTGTGCATACTTTCAGGCTGATCGCAAAAATAATTACAGTTTGAGCGATATCGGGTGCAGATCAGCATGATTGCCTTTTATATATTAGGATTTATTATGTATTATATTATTGAGTACTCATATAATATGCATGCGAATGAACATCGCCAAACGTCGAAGCACTGAATTGGCCAAAAAAAGAAAATCGGAACAGCAAAATGAAAAAAGAACAGATGCAAGCAGATTATGAGCAAGCAGAAGGCTAACTGCATGCACCCGAGATCACATACGACTGGCAAGTTAGAAAAAAAATAATTTTTAATTTTAATCAAAAAAAAAAAAAAATCAAAAACAAAAAATTTTTTTTTTAACCACGTTCTTGCTCTTTTTACATAATATTTCTGCAAATACTTGACTGATGTTTATGGTCTAGATTTTTTTGTTATGACTTCTCCAAAAAAAAAAAAAAATTAATTTAATCTTTAAAACACCGAAAAAATTCGTTTGAATCTTCGGTGTGCAAGATTGCGCAATAACTATTATACCGATTACTTCAAAATTGCTGAGTAATTAAAAATATATTTTTGGGAGTCTGACTTCGAGTTTTTTTTTTTAATTCCTCAAGGAATTCTTACAGCTACTTTTGTCCTTTTGTCCGCCATTTTGTTTCTAATTAATTTTTTGAAATACTCTTAGTCAGCCCCTCACATTAGGTTTAAATTATTACTAAATATTTTTTTTTCTTCAGATAAGCCAAACTCGATATATACTGTGTAGCGTTTTTTCTATTTTTTTACTGCTTCATTTACACACGTGTGACGTGAAAGTATCGTCACGAAAAAGAAAATTGTTTTTTGTTAATTTTAATAATTATGTAAGACTAGCTGAATACCCGGCTTAACTCGGGTAAATAATTAATAATAAAATAAAAATAATAATAAATTATTTTCGATTTCATTCGTCGATTTGAAAAAACTTTTTACAAACTTTAGAAGAAATTTTGTGTGCCTCTTTCAAACCGGTAACTTCGGCGAAGTGAATAAAATGTAGCTTCAACATCTGAAAATTATGAGAAAAAGTTGGGGAAATCGTGATTTGTGTTTGCGTGCCGCTTGCAAAAATATATTTTCAAGTCTTATATTGTATTCGATAGATTGCACATTTTTGAAAAAAATCAGAGCAAAAACGAATTCTTGGCAATTCGACAGGAAACTGGACAAAAATTAAATAAGCACTGAATATAGAAATTGAAGTGTCAAAGCAACGCCAACTTACGACGCAACTGACTTGCGCATGTGTTGATGCGTATTCAAATACCACAGAATTCGGCATCAGCTGTCCTGATTTGCGAAAAAAGAAAGTGGAATATAAATACACATAAAGAAGAAAAGAAAATATTTATCACCCTTCGCGCTTTTCAACGCCTTACTGTATTTTGTAGTACAGCGCCCGCTGGGGTGCAAGATATAGCAAAATACATAGCACCAAAAGACTCACCGCACCCGAAAACCACTTATAAAAATCATACCTATCGGGTTAGTTGTTATGAGTTTTTTTGCGGTATTTGTACAGCAGCGGCCTCTGGTTTTCGAGATAGATCGAATCCTATATATCCGATATACAAAATTTTATCTAAATCGGATGAGCGGTTTTTGAGTTTTTCACGATTTCTTAAGTGATTTGTACTACAGCACCATTTGGTGTTTAAGGTCCAAGATACCCACCGTATCCGAAACACCTATGTAAAAATTTTCACGCAAGTCGGATGTACCGCTGTAGTGCCCTCTGGTGTTCAATATAGAAAAAATAGATAAGTCATAAAAACTACCGTACCCGAAAACCTCTATATACAAATTTTCATGCAAATCGGATGAACGGTTTCGGAGATAAACTATAAAAACAAAATGCCTTAAACACGATCGCAGCGCGACCTACCGAGTCAAATTGTATATCTAAACCATCCAGGGATCCACTCAAATACACACAAAAAATTTCATCAAAATCAGTGCAGCCGTTAACGAACAGTTTAATAACATACACACATACAAATTGGACAACAGCGCCCTCTAGTTTCGAGAAAGAGCAAAAAAGATAGCACCAGAACCCTTGCCGTACTCGAAAATCGCTATTTACAAAATTTCATCCAAATCGGATGAGCAGTTTTGGAGTTTTTCACGATTTCATAAGATTTGTACTAAAGTGCCCTCTGGTTTTCAAGATAGCACAAAAAGAATAAGTGCAAAACACTCACTGTATCAGAAAACCCCTATTTTCCAATTTTCAGCGCCCTCTGGTGTTCGAGAGAGAAAAGAGTAGATAAGTCAAAAAAAACTCAGCGTGTCCGAAAACCTGTACATGCTATATTTCATGCAAATCGGATAAACGGTTTTGGACTTTTTCGACTTTTTGAAAATATTTGTACTACAGCGCCATCTGGTGTTCAAGATGGAACCTAGTTTATAAGTCATAAAAACTAACCGTTTCCGAAAACCCCTATATACCAACTTTCAAGAAAATCGTATAAGCGATTTTTTTAAAATATTTGTACTACAGCGCTCTCGAGATAGAACTTCTACATAGAAATTTTCATGCAAATCGGATGAACGGTTTCGGAGATAGGCTAAAAAGAGAACGACTGGATCCCGATAACTGGATCCTGGATAAAAAGTAATCAATATGTTGACCGGGGAGATAAGGAACCTGGATATCAAATTTCATTAAAATCCATCCAGTGGTTTTCGCGTGATGCTTTAACAGACAGATAAAAATTTTAAAAATGCGATTTTTGGACTCAGCGTCATTCAAAACGTCTATCGCAAAAAGAATTTTAAAAAAATATTTAATGTACAGATTTTTTTTTTACACTTTTATATATATGTATATAGATAGATAATAAAAAAAACACGGGTGCGTCGTTGGACACACGAGAGAAGCGAAGCTTTTTCACAGTTACACAGATTTGATAGCTTAATAATTTTTTCTTTTTAATAAATTAACTTTTAAATTCCAAATTTTTAAATAACAGAAAATAAGTTAAATATATACAGAAAACATATTTACTGCTTATTTTTTTATTGTTGAATGTCAAATTTCCACGCCAATTACATATACGGGCATATAATGCCAGCGACTCTCCATTTTAACTTGCCACACATGGTTGTGAACTTGGCTGCACTTGGCTATTTTTTTGACACTTAAAAATGCACTTTTCAACGCACTTGTCATAGAGTGTAAATTATGATCTAGAGATTGCATCAACTCTGCTAAATCTCTGCCAAGTGTTAACAGAGTTATTTCACTTAAAAACATGAAGAAAAAAACTCTGTTAACCTCTGTTAACACATGCCAGAGATTTAGCAGAGTTGATGCAATCTCTAGATAATAATTTATACTCTATGCCAACAGCACCACAAACGCGTTCACAATACAAACAAACCGATGCTGGAGACACCTTGTGTCAAATAAAAGCATATTTTTGATAGTTGTAGCATAGCAAATACACAATCCTCTATCTATTGAAAGACGGCATAGAGTGTCAATTATCATCTAGAGATTGCATCAACTCTGCTAAATCTCTGGCATGTGTTAACAGAGGTTAACAGAGTTTCTTTCCTTCACGCTTTTAAGTAAAGTAACTCTGTTAACACATGCCAGAGATTTAGCAGAGTTGATGCAATCTCTAGATCATCATTTACGCTCTATGTAGACGGCGACGATCTACTGCAGCATAGCTTCTGTTATAATTAGGATTGAATTAACAACCGTTTCTGACAAGTGCTTGTGGCCTAGTGGATTGTGTATTGGACTCTTGTGTAAGAGGACGTGAGTTCGATCCCCACGTTGGCAGGCCAACAAATATTTTTAGTATTTAATATAAAGTGTCAAATTTTCTTGTTGTAATAAGCACTAGCAACAAAAAAAACCATCAAATTTCCATGAAAAAATCTGTCGAAAATTTTTCAGATTTAACTCCAAGCAAATCACAGAACGAGGAGTAAAAAGCTTCGCTTCAAAAATTTCTCATATATCTCTAACCGTTTTTTCCATATCCTTACTTAGAAACTCCTAAAATTTTGACAAAATTAGGTCAAATGAACCTTAACATGGAAAATGAGTATTTTTTAGAAAAGTATTTTTAATAAACTTTCTGTTGTTTATATATCATTTTATCTAATTTTTTTTTTTTCAAAAATTTTATATGAAATAAAGACTTGTATTATTTTCAATAGTTTTTATATGAACAAATTTTTGTGAAAATGTTTTTCGTCTACATATTATATTATTTAATGTCTGTTTTTCATATCAAATATTTTCACACATAATTTTTTCAAGTATTCGTCGCGAATTCGAAATGAATCCGACTACGATTTGGTGTTTATTGGGAAGTCTAGAAAAAAGAGATGCCGGCAGAGTAACTAATGTTTTTAACATAAACAATATTTGACTTTATAAAGTCCTAGAAACTCGGATAATTTGTTTTGCAACTTTTTAGTGACGCATTTAAACTGATTTTTGCTGTACCCAGAGCTGCCAGCTCAATTGAGACATGGATAAATTGGTTAATATCGCTTTTGTTTTTGTGTGCTTTTAGCATCTATTTTGTTCCATTTTGATGTCTAAGATAATAAAAAGCACTGATTTGTTAATTTCTAATGGCAATATTAAAGCAGCACCATAACGAAGCTCTAAAAACTGGCTGCTGCAACAGCGGACATTAACTGACGATGACGGCAACGACAACAAAGACTGCAACTGAGACCAGAATAAATTGCAAACTTTTATAAGAATTCTCGGGAATTTAATGCATGCTTCCATAATATACACAAAAACGACACTCCATCACTCGGTAACAATGTGCATTTGAAAAAGTACAGAGCAAGAAAAAAAAAAAAAAAACACAAAAGCTAACAAAGAAAAAACATACTTGTTTGCAAGAATGGACTTGCAAACACACATGCACACTCTGACAGAGAAGCATATAATTTTATACAGCTTCATGAAAAGGACTTTTATTGTACATACATCAAATTACAGCGTCATCCCACATAAGGTCCTTGCACTCATACACCCGCGCAATTGAATAATAAAATACAACGATGCATAAATTTACAACAAAAACTCAATTTGTCCTGTCGTCCTAGCTAGTAGTGCTAACATGCAACATGAACTGCTCTATTATACTTTAGAGAAAGAGTGCGACGAAGTGTGCAAATGAACTGAGAATTCAAGGAAATAAGCTCGTGGCAGGGAAATTGTAATTTCGTGTTTTTCCGAAACTGCTGAATCATAAAATATATATTGTGTTGCAACAAATTTTGCAAAATTTTAATGTTGAATATTCATGACTACTTTTAGTTTGTTATTCATTAAGCTTGCATCGCAACAAAATTAAAAATAGTTAACAATGAACAAGCACAGTAAAATTTTCAACAAATAAATGACCAAGAGACACTTTAGAGTTTTGTACAATAATTGTCATCTAAGTTCAAATACATACTTAATTAAGCTGACAGTAAGTTTTTGAGTGAAAAATAATTCATATAACCTCCGTTGCGTATTTTTTTTTTTTTTTTTTTGACTACACTTTTAGTGTGTTCTTTGTATTTATTGGGTTTAAATAAATTTCGAGCGTTGGACGCGTCTGCTTTCATAAAGTTTAGCTACTTTGGCATTACTCACAAAGGTGACCCTTTTCATAATGTTGCCTTTTACTAAGTAGCGCATTGGTATATATAAATTTCTTCGGTTTTTTTTCTCCTATTTTCTCTTTTGAGCATAAAAAAATACGGCTTTGTTGTAGCGCTTTGATAACTCTTCTTTAGACTGATTCTTGCCTTTTGCATCTAAGCTAGCATTACACGGTCTGCTCTTCTTTATTTTTTCATCTTTATCACTTTTTCGATAAAAGCCAAAGCTTTTTCCTAATTAAAAATATAAGAATCAACAGACAGCGCAGCATGCATGGACACTTCTTTGACGCTATTATTCAGTCTGCTCTTTCAAACATTCGAATATTTTTTTTGAAATTTTAAACAGTTCATTGAACAAAATCCAGTTCAAGTTGGCAACCAGCAGCCATTGAAGATACTATAGCAGTTAATTAGGTTTGACTCAACATGGCGTATGATTAACATAAATATATGTGCCGAAATGTACTGTTAAGCACGGGAAATCCTAAAGTTATTTACTCGACTATCTGCTGTCAGCAGGACAAGAACATAAACGAATTAGGGACTAATTTATTAAATTACAGTAATAAAAAAGAGAAAAAAAAACAAAGAAAGTAATAAGTAATTAGAAAAAATTACCAAACATGCCTTGTTTACAAACAAAAAAGGAAAAAAAAAACAACATCAGCACAACTTCAAGTCACGATAAGTTACTTCAATGAATTATTCAATAAGCTAGGAAAATTCTTAATAAACAAGCTGTTAATGTTTTATTTAAATACACATAATATTCACTCATTCATATTTTTACTATCACAAAATGTTTGTCAATAACAGATTTTATTTTTATAAAGTTGGCAAACGCTAGCATATAAAATTTAATATGTTCCTACAATATGTTAACCAACATGCCACAATATTTATATATTTTCCCTTGGTAGCTATGCGCAACACTAATTGCGAAACACGTTGATGATCTATTAAATCAAACGCATATAAAACCACAAAAATCATGTTTTGAGAATTTATATCGCACTTGTATAATAATAATAATAAATCATATCTCGCATTATTAGTTGTTTATATTTTAATTAGCAGAATTGAAATGAAAACATAGAAAGCAGGCATATTTCAAAAATTTACGTGTCTGTTTTAATTATCTCTATAGAAACTTAGGCGATATTTTTTTATTTTTATTTTGGCAGCGTACAAAAGGCGAACATTAAGATAATTAAATGTTTAGTTATATATTCTCCATATTGAGCATCCTCCAACCCCTTGCCTGCTCGAAAAGTTTTGGATAAAATACATTTCTAGTTTGTATACAATACAATATACAGTTGAAAATGTTTTCATATTAGCATTTTGATTGTACGAACGAATACTAGATTGAAACTGAGCGGAAACAATAAACATAACAATAGCATTTACCTCAAACTTTTTGTTTGTTGTAGAAAGTAATTTAAAGTTTCGTTTCATTTATCTTTGTACACAAATAGTTATTATCACATTTAAAGGATTAGAGCAAGATAAAAGATGTGCGAGTAATTTAAAGTTTCGTTTCTTTGTCTTTGAAACACAAATAGTTATTATCACATTTAAAGGATTAAGACATGTTAAGAGAGGTGCGAGATGTTGCAAAATTCGTGTTCGTTGATTCAATTTGTGTGCCTGTGAGTAATTAGTACTCGACAAAAATTCGCCTATGCAACAAACAGACAGGCAATTTACATATATACATATGTTCAATAATAAAAGTAACATTGAAATAATGAAAATAAAAATATTTCTAGTTAGCATGGTGGAATGAATCGTTTAGCATTTTTTATTCTCTCTAACTGACCTTTAAACACTGTATTATGCGAGCCAAACAGATGTCATCGGTTGAGTTATCTTCAGCTTGCCCCTCCTTTTTCATGGCTCTGTAACAAGGTCTGTAGCCTTTAATTAAGATATTTTTTAACATTTTTGTGAGGTTTAAAATAGAGGTTTGTAGTAGGAATTCAGAAAAATAATGACAAGGACAAGCATAGTACAATTTCATGTTTAGCTTTTTAAAATATTCTGTTGAATTTAATTTTTAAGTTTTTGCACAAGTGAATACGATTTTTGTCTTGAGTGTTATACCTCTAAAAAGTGTTTAAGTCTACTAAAAATTTTCAGAATTTAAGCATTTGATAATTTAGTTGTCTTAAGATACATTTTTTTTTTTTTAAAAAAAAGCTCAACTAATTCGGCGGCATAGACGTTGGTGTTGAAACAACACTCAGGACTTTTAACAATATTTCTATATATTTGTTGAAAAAAAATCCGCACTTAAAACTCAAAGAACAGCAAACAGTTAGAAATTGAGCAATCAAATACAAACACTTTTTTTTTTATTTTCAATACTAAAAACCGCAAAATCATAGACAACACTCCTGACATATTACTCTATACTTACCATAATCTGCTAATGAAATTTAAATAAACATTTTAAAATACTGTAATAGTAATAGTGTAATAGTTAAACTGTTATGCACTTGATGGCATTTCAGTAACTAAAATAAAGATTAGAGCAAATAAATCAAAACATAACACTCTTGACACGTATGGGTGACAACACAAATTCTGCAAAAATTCTGCACATTTGTGACAAAAAGTGACATCGGGGGGATGGTCGGTCGAGCTAAATTTTTGAATTCAGTTTTAAAAATTTAAAATTCTATTAAATTGTAATTTTATTGTAAACATTGTTTTAAGGCAGTTTTCTAGTCTAGAGAGAAAATTTTGTGAGTTTCTTAAAATTTAATAAGAAAAAACTAAAAATACTTTTAGTAACCATTAATTAATATAATAACCAAGTAATTTTACAATATTACACAAAAACTAGCAAGGAATGGAGCTTCGGCAGGCTACCGAAGCTAAAATACCTCCCGCGACCGTATTGAAGTATATTCGAAGTCTTTAGCCGTCTATAAAATGTTTATGTATAATCTGCGAAAATGTTTGTGTCATACGCCTAATTTTATTTTACCCTTAGGTGCCACATAGAGTAATTTGTAGACTGCACATTATGCTAAAGAATATATGTATGTGCAAAATTTGATTGGTATGTGCAAACTTATGCCAACGATGTCAAATAATTTCGTTCAAAATTAAAGTGGCACGCCCCCCGTTCAGTTCCGCCCAATTTAAATTATTATAATACAGTAATTTCTGGATATAAGCCCCCCGGTTAATGGATTTCCCCTCTTATAAGTTAACAAAATTAGGTCAAGAAAAATCTCCATAAGCAATACATAAGAAAATTCCCGTTTAAAGTATTTCCCGCGTAAAAAATCGCCCCGCTTAAAACGTTGCAAATTTGTGAACCATTTGAAAAAACTCATACAAAAATCCCCGCATAAAATAATATATAAAGTTGGCAGCGTTTTGAGGATTTATTGTTATTTATATAAATGTGAATTAACATTTCTTTTTTTTTAACATAAATACATATTCATTTGAAAATTTATTACAACATAATTTCTTTTATTAATACGAGTAGGGTGTGTATGCAGTTTCCTATAAGAGCGTCCTATAAGTTGTTTCTTAGGGCGACTTTTTTATATAAGCCAAAAATGGTTCATTAAACGGGTTTTTCGTATAAGCTCCACAACTGCTTTTAGCCGGGATTTTCATAAAAGACTCCCGGATAAAGAGTTTGAATTTTGAGCATTTTGCTAAGTTCTTATACCCGGAAATTACTGTAATTGTATAAATCCTCATAATAATTTTAATTTTACCAATAGTTTTTCTTTAATAAAATCCGATAATTCGAACTGTTTATGTTTAGATCATTTGACTGATGAACAATATTCAGGTTTTTCTGCTATTCACCAAAATATACGTAGTATGAGAAAAAATTTTGATACTTTCAATGCGCTCATTTAGCATCTCTGGATCATTTGCCACATCTTTTTTTTTTTTTTGTTTCACAAGTTTGGATTTACGAGGATGAAATTTCTACGTTTAAAGTTCCAAATTTTACATTTAAGCCACCTGTAATAATTCTTATTTAGTGTTTCTTAAAAATGGTTTAGAAAAAGTTGAAATAAAAAAAGTAAACATAAATAGTGCCGATATAATAAGTATAAGCTTCATAATTTGTGATGTTCATTACAGCTTCATTTGCGTCTACAGATAACATAAATGTACTTTTAATACTTTTTAGTTGAATTTTCAACATATTTAGAAATCAAAAATTTAAAATATAATACCTTTGGGTGATTTCAAAATTAATATTTTATCTGAGTCCCAAGATGTAGATAACTTTCTGTATGCTTTGGCATCTTTTGGGTTTGATACTGCACTTGCACAACTCACCCGATTAATCGCCTGCTTAGACCCTATATTTATTAGGCTTAATAGAAATAACCACATAGGTTTTAAGACAGTGGCACTTGATTTTAAATTTAGTGATCACAGTCTCATTAGTATCCAATTGGATAATACAGTACCTAGAGCAAAAGAAGTTAAAAATATTGCTTATAACAAAATTGTTTTTGACTCTCTGAGGAAGTGTGGAAGGATGTTTATTCTGCACATGACCCGTCTGTCGCTTTTGGCTTGTTTCTTAACAAGTTGCTATTTTATATATTTAATTGTAATAGGACATTTAATAAGCATAATAAGTGTCTCAAGAAATGGATGACTGTACCTCTTTTAAGGAAAATTAAAAAGAATGACCAACTATGTGCCCATGTCAAAAGACACCCTAATAATCATAGGCTTAAAGAATACTATAAAAAAATTAGTCTAGAACTAAGAAGAGAAATTCCACTTAGCAAAGACAACTACTATCATAACAGATTGACTGAAAACTCTGGCAACTCGAAAAAAGAATGGCGTATTGTTAATGAAATTTTAAATAGAAACAGTACTGATATGGATATCGTTTTAAATAATAACAATGTAAATGCATCTGAGCCTCTGATTTCTTTTCAAATGCAAGTTTACATCAGGATTCACCAATCAATAATTTTGTAAATCGATATGATAGTACATTAGTTCAAGATAATAGCATATCGGAAAGTTTTTTCTTTGAACCTTTTTCAGCCTTGGAAATTTATAAAATTATAAAAAATATCTAATTTTAGTTCTTTGGATAGTGTGTCTAGCTCTTTATTAAAAAATATTTCATTTCACGTTTCAGATGTATTGTGTTTTATCTTCAACTTAAGTGTGCAGTCTGGAGTTTTCCCAGAATATATGAAAACAGCGGTAGTTATTCCATTTTTCCTATTTTTCTGTTATCGACTTTTTCAAAGATTTTTTAGAAAGGTATAAACTCCAGAATGCTTTCCTTTCTAGATAGAAATAATTTCTATTGTGATTGCGAATTTGATTTCAGAAGTGGTAAATCTACCGAGGATGCACTTTTAAGAATAACAGGTGAAATATACAATAGCTTAAATGCATCAGAATTTTCAGCGTGTTTATTTATTGGCATTACTAAAGCTTTTGATTTGGTAGATCATACTTTGCTATTAAATAAACTTCACAAAGTAGGCTTTAGAGGTTATGTGTACGATTGGTTTGTTTCATATTTAAGAAATAGAAAACATATAGCTAAAGTCAAGGATTGTTTTAGCTCTGAGAACTTTATTAACATAGGTGTTCCTCAAGGATCTGTTTTAGGTTCTATTTTGTTTAAGATATATATCAATTCACTATTTATTCAACCCTTTAAAAGTAAAATCAGTGCCTTTGCAGATGCTACTGCCTTTGCCTACTCTAGTAAGAGCTTTATTGACCTATTTTCAGACGTTAACTACGAACTTGACATTTTAAGACGATGGTTCGGTAAACATAAACTTTTAATTAGAAATAAAACAAAGTTCATGGTTCAGTTTGTGATAACTTGCCTCTGTTTTATCATTCGGCGAGTTGCGTAAGGTACAGTTTAATTGGTACTGATGTTACTTTCAATAATAATGTAAATTGTTGCAAGAATTGCTTTATGATTAAGAGTGTTGACAATATTAAATACCTAGTCATTATAATAGATCCTAAGCTGAGTCGGAACTACCATACACTTCATCTATAGCAATATTCAAATTAAGTAGTGAGACAAATTTACCAGCTTAAAAGTAGTTTATGATAGCCTGCTTAAGTCTAAATTACAGTACGGTTTATCTTGCTGGGCTGAGGCATATTCTAACAAAATAGAACCTTTAATAATTAAGCAAAAGCATGCAATTAGAATTATATGCAAAGCCAATGGTAGAGCATCAAGTTTTGATCTGTTCAAATCTCTGAAGATTCTCTCATTAAGGCATTTGTATTGCTACAAAGTTCTCAAAATCTTTTTTGACAAATTTAGATTCTATTCTGTAAGATATAATGAAAACTACAATCTAAGAGTGAACACTGCAACTATTGCAACTATTACTACTATTTGTAAAACGCACTTCTCACGCTTCTACTTGTTACAGCACCTCGTTTGTATAACATGTTACCAGAAAATCTTAGATGCGAAAGAGCAAAAACAGGATGTCTTAAAAACACATGTGCGTCGTTGGACACACGAGAGAAGCGAAGCTTTTTCGCAGTTACATTGATTTGATAGCTTAATAATTTTTTCTTTTAAATAAGCTAACTTTTAAATTCAAAAATTTAAAATAACATAAAATAAATTACATATGTACAGAAAACATATTTACTGCTTATTTTTTTAGTGTTGAATGTCAAATTTCCACGCCAATTACATATACGGGCATTTAATGCCAGCGACTCTCCATTTTAACTCTCCACACATGGTTGTGAACTTGGCTGCAGTGACTCATGCATGCGTTTGTTAATTCCATATTTATTGATATCATCTATTTTTTGACACTTAAAAACGCACTTGTCAACGCACTTGTGGGCATTGCTAATTTTCTTCGTACCAACAGCATAGAGTGTAAACTCTTATCTAGAGATTACATCAACTCTGCTAAATCTCTGGCATGTGTTAACAGAGGTTAACAGAGTTTTTTTCCTTCACGCTTTTAAGTAAAGTAACTCTGTTAACACATGCCAGAGATTTAGCAGAGTTGATGCAATCTCTAAGTAATAATTTACACTCTATGTCACAAACGCATTCACAATACAAACACACCGATGCACAGTGTGAGATTTTATCAATCTAGGAGGACAAAAGTAAAAAAAAAACATCCAAAAAATTCGTTTTTTTTTCTTGAAAACAAAGCTAGTACACACATAAAGCCATGCCAAAAGTTTGAAAATGATTGCTTTATCAGATATATCTAAAACAGCAGTCATAAAATGGTGCTTTTTGTGTTTTTCAAAATTGTTCTTAAGCCTCAAGATAGTAGTTTTTGTATTCAGTGCGCTGAATAAAGTGGTTAACTTTTAAACTTTTTTTTCAATAGAAAACTTTTGTGAAAATATGTAGATTAATTCAAAATAAAATAAGTCGCTTAATAAATCTGAGTTTTATTTAAATTAACGATGGAAAATGCATCATAACTAAGGAAAGATAAAATCAGCTAACACTTTGATGGACTGCCAAAAGTTTGTATGCATACGTATGCACATAAATTAAATTTTTGATTAAGTTTCACTCTCATAGATAGTTCATACAAAAATTTAGCTATTAGTTTTTGCAGATAACCAAAATATTTGTATTTTAGAGGCCTTAATATCTCAATAATAAAACTTTATGATGTAACAAAAAATTACAATAGCCCAAGATCATCATTATAAGCTGATAATGCATACTAAGATACTATCTAAATGCAATGTTTAGTATACAGTCAAAAATCTTGGACTAATTTTAAATCCAATCATGGAAATCATGGCTTTATTTAAGTTTTTTTTTATTAAATTTCAAACTCTTCAAAAGATTAAAATGTTTCTTAATAAAGCGAGGAATAAAATTTAGGCTGGACCACTCTAGGACGAAATCAGGAACCAAGACATACATGGAAATATTGCATAAAGATTTGATAACTTCGGACCCTGTGGTTAGCTCATATATAACAAAAGCAAACTCTAATCCAACACCACTTAATAATGCATAACTACAGTGAGTGATGGATCTTATAAAATTAACAAACACTGAATCAGAGTCACAGTTAAACAAAAGAATAGAAGGAAGTGAGAGAAATTCTTCAAGCAAAAAATCAAATTCGGAATAACTAGTACTTTGTTTATTCTTATACATTTACAGCTTTTTGATAAAAAATTAATATGCTTTTCTTTGGAAAACTAAATTTCTGCAAGTTCTTCTAAATAGGACTTAATTACAATAACAGAGAAGACACACAATTTTGTGTTGTTCTAATGCAATTAAGTCTTTCAAAGTCAAAACAGAGAGCGTGAATTTTCCTTTATAGGCAACTCAATGAAACACCCTGCAATTAAGAGGGTGTTTGAGATAGATCCCAGCGCCGGAACAATTTTTTTTTCGGAATGAGCCGAGGAATCATATCACAAAATAAATTAGAATTTTGTCCGCCTAGATTGGTCAAATCGTACACTGTGCGATGCTGAAGACACCTTGTGGCAAATAAAAGCAAACTTTTGATAGATGTAGCATAGCAAATACACAATTCTCTAGCTATTGATAGATGGTGACGATCTACTGCAGCATAGCTTCTGTTATAATTAGCATTGAATTAACAACTTTTTCTAACAAGTCATTGTGGCCTAGTGATAGTGCGTTGGACTTTCGTTTAAGAGGACGTGGGTTCGATCCCCATGGGCAGGCCAACAAGTTTTTTAGTATTTAATATTTAAGTATTAAATTTTCTTGTTGTAATAAGCACTAGCAACAAAGAAACCATAAAATTTCCAAGAAAAAATCTGTCGAAAATTTTTTAGATTTCATTGCAAGCAAATCACAGAACGAGGAGTAAAAAGCTTCGCTTCAAAAATTGCGGAGGAAGTTAACTTGGAACAACTACTTTACACAGAGAGGCCATCTACTAATGCAATGGAGTTTTTTTTAGTAGCAATTGAAATGAATTAGCAAGCTCCAGCCTCTCAAAAGTTCCACTATTACTTGGCAAAATCACAAATTGATGCCAATATGAATCCTCTTGAATAGTGGTAGTCACGAGACAAAAAGTTTCCACAACTACCTAGATTACCTAGCAAAAAAGTATTTGTGCATCCCAGCATCTTCCGTGGCTTCTGAGTGGGTATTTTTAAGTGTTAGAAATATCGTTTCTGCACAACGCAATTCCCTCGCTTTTTATTTCGAAAATTATTTTTATATGAGTTTTATAAAGCAGAATTGACAATTTTCAATAAAACCTTTGGATAAATCCAGAAATTTACTTTTAAGCTAGTTTGCGAAATGTTCCACTGTTTTTTGCTGAAAGCTGCTCTCATGCCTGAAGAAGTTGCAGAAGAGACTGCCTGCTAAATCTGATGAATTCTTCCAAGTTTTTCCTATTCGAACAGTAACCTTCAAGACTTTGCCTAAAAAAACTCTGAAATTCCAGAGTTTTCTAAAACTGCCAAAAAACATGTTAGGTAATTTGTGAACATCGCCTCATGATAAATAAAAATTCAATTTTTTTTCTCAGTTTCCGAGTTCCTGAATAAGCCTTGAATAAAAATCTTATATAGAACATAAATAAAACTTTATGTAAGTTCTTCAAGAAAAGAAATAATTTCATACCTACCCCTTTTCTCTTTGCATAGAACTTTGTATGATTATTCAAGGAAGTTTAAATTCTCCTCTCTACATAAATTCCCTATAAAAAGCTTAACTCAAGGCTAATTTAGGTGAAATTGTTACCTGGGAGTGGTTTGATAGAATAGAAGAACTCATCACAGAATCGTATTATTTGGAACATGGATGATTTTGATTTCACATAAAAATAACCAGTTTCATATCAAACTAGTAAGGGTGGAGCTTCGGCAGGGTACCGAAGCTAAAATATCCCCCCGCGGCCATATTGAAGTATATTCGAAGTCTTTAGCCACGACATAACCGATCACATTCAGCTTTATATGTTAACGAAAGTTTTCCTGTTTTGATGACGTCACTTTGTATGGGAAGTAGGCGTGGTTTTGATCCGATTTTGCTATATATCATAGAGATGGTTCATATGGCTAATGGTAATGGTTCATGGCTGAAGTGCAAAATTTCAAGACATTTCATTAATTTTTGTGGATTTTTAAGAGATTTTACATTTAAAATAATGCCGATTTGTATGGGAGGTAGGCGTGGTTTTGATCCGATTTTTCCAAATTTCATAGCCAGGATTAAAACTGAAAAGCAAAGCTCACCTACCAAATTTCAAGGCATTTCTTTAATTTTTGTGGATTTTAAAGACATTTTATGGTTAATATAAAGTCACTTTGTATGGCAGGTAGGCGTGGTTTTCATCCGATTTGGCCCATTTTTTAACTTGTTCTTCCTTTTTTAAAAATAATCGTAATCGTGTCGACAGACGGACAGACACACGGAAATCGACTCAGAAGATGATGCTGATCAAAAATTTATATATATTTTTCTATACTTGCCACGCCTCCTTCTTGGCGTTACAAACGGAATGACAAAGTTAATATACCCCTTACGCAGTACGCGTTGGGGTATAAAAGTCCGTCGTATCCGCTTTTAAGCACAAACTATTGATAACACTTCACATTGAATGTCAAATCAATTTAAGTATAAAAAATAAACCGATTGACAGGAGGGTAGGAGGGAGAGGACGCACAGTCTGAGCGAGTCGTGCCGCATTGTCCGTCTGCCACCTCTACACCCACCCACAGTTTTTGCCCATTTACTTAACCTTTTTCATAATACTCGACATCCGTAGAAGTTGCCTAAAACAAGCAAATGGTATACATTTTTCAGCTATATTCATTAATTTACATACTGATGACTAGAGAAGATAAATATATGCAAATGCATATTGCACACGCTTTTGCATATTCTGATAGTTTTTAGCCGTTTTTGCATGTTAACAACATTCGTGCATATTTAAGCATATTTCGGCATGTTTAACAAAAAATATAAATAATAAATCTGGCGACTATTTTTCTCGTCGAGAAATATGACATTTTTTGAAATTTAACAACTTTTCCTAATTATATTATAATAAATTTGAGTACAGTTGTCTCTCCTACCAAGTAAGAAATTCTTAAATTGCTTTGCTCAAAGACTTCAGTGTCTGTGCGATGTCTTACAGAAATATTTTAATATCTTACATAAAGGCAGTTTTTATAAAGGCACCATTTTAAAAAAATTCTTAAAAAGTCTTGTACCGTTTTGCTCAATATTGCAAAATAAATTTAAAACAGAATATAACAAATTCCTATTGCCATTTACACCATTAACGCTATGTTGGGACACATGGCTAAGAGCACTACATTAGAAGAAATATATTAATGGCTCCAGTATAGCCTGAACTTTCAGGTTCAGGACTGAAATTTTTCGGTCTTTTTAGACTTTCAATTTTTTAAAATAGTATAAATTTATGTAAGCGGTTGAAGTGAAAACTAGTACATACTACCATTCAGACTGAAAGAAATGGTTCAATTCGATAAAATTTAGTGATAATTTAATTAAAATTAAATTTGGCGGAAAAATTAGTGAAAACACAAATAGACTTTCATTGTGTGTAACAGGGCCGTAGCTAGCGAAATATCGGTCGCAAGACTTACAAATTTTTTTCAAAATTAGAAAACACTAAAATAATAATAAATATGGAAACTTTAAAGGGGGGGTTTCGAGCTAAATTTTTTTTAAAAATGATTTTTGTGATTATTCAACAAAAATGTTGTATATTAAACTCATCGTAAAATCATAAAAAAAAATTTTGTCGACATTCGGGAAAGCATATTTATCAATAATTTGTCAATTTGAAGCAAAACGTATCGTCGAAATTATTTATAAAAAAAAAATTTTTTTTTGATATTTTTAAAATTACCCGAAATCACCCCTTAAAAAAATTTTAGAAAAAAATTTCAAAACCACCGCCCCGCCCCCCCCTAAAAGTTTTAATTTTTATTATTATTTCACCGTTTTCTAATTTTGAAAAAAATTTCTTAGTTCTAGAAGCCAAATTTTTCTAGCTACGGCTCTGGTGTGTAACGATATGTTCTCTACTGATACTGGCCAAGAAATCGATTACTGTTTTTTTTTTTCTCAGAATGTTCATTCATTTGGAATTAATGTCAATTTCGAAGTGGTCACAATGTCTGTTGCCATTCATTATCTCTTCTTTAGTATGGAAATTAAGAAATTAGACGTTATGTCTTTTTCAGTTTGGATTTAATGTAGTTTGACATTAAGTAAACACACCATCCAAGTCACTTTGAACCGAAAGTCAACTTAAGGACAATTCGCGTGTATAAGAAGAAAAAATTAAATGCGTATGTTTACGAAGACTGTATATCTAATCGGAATATAAAAGGCAGGGTTGCATTTCGCAGGCAGAAAGGTAGTGGAGAAACTGTCCCCGGGCGGCAAAATTTTAGTGGCAAAAAAAATTTCATGGATGCATTTAGTAAAATAGAGTTTATTTATTTATAAATTTGTATTCATATTTTACAAATGATTTAACTAGAATATTTCAGCATGACCAACCAACTTGAATTAAGCCTTTTATAAATATACTTGCAGAACACAGTGGTACGCGGCTTTGCCACAGGCATGTTTTTGTTACTCTTTGAATGAGTGTGGATAGAGATAGAGCGTAAAAACTTCATAAAAAAAAATCCTTAACAAACTAAAGGATCGCTGTACAATGTGTTTATCCGCTCTCATTTTCACTGTTTTTGACAGTTTCCATTGTAAGCAACAAAAACTTTTGAACGTCGTTCAAACGATCACCGTGTGATCTCAGAGCTTAAGACAATACACTCAGTTCTGGTTATACGCGACTTTTTTACACGAATTTAATTTAACACGAATTGAAAATAAATATTTATTTTGTTTTTACACGCTTTATTTTGATTTAACACGATTGACCCAAATTCTGAAAAAAACAATTTTAGTACTAACAGTTTTCATCGCTATAAAATTTTTATTTTTTATTATACTCCCGTGTTGCCGCGTGTAAACATGCATGTCAACAGTCGTCCCTAGTGTATTGTATGTGTACTATATTGTTTTTTTGCATTCTTTTCTAAGTTTCTGAAATTGTTTTTCTTTTTGCATTCTTTTATAAGTTTATGAAATTGTTTTTTTTTTGCATTCTTTTATAAGTTTATGAAATAAAAATATACGCAAATATTAGCTATAACGCTCCAATATGAGTTTAAAAATGGTTTATTGTATTATTTCTACAGATTTGTAAAATTTGGAACCAATCTTCTACTTTTCCATAAGTGCAATGCATTTTTTTACACGATTTTTTTTGCACGAAATCTTTGGGAACGTATCTACCGTGTGAAGTGTACATGTACTGAGTGTACATGTCAAACGAAATAAAAAATGTTTTGTTTTGTTTTGTTTTGTTTTGTTTTGTTTTGTTTTGTTTTGTTTTGTTTTGTTTTGTTTTGTTTTGTTTTGTTTTGTTTTGTTTTGTTTTGTTTTGTTTTGTTTTGTTTTGTTTTGTTTTGTTTTGTTTTGTTTTGTTTTGTTTTGTTTTGTTTTGTTTTGTTTTGTTTTGTTTTGTTTTGTTTTGTTTTGTTTTGTTTTGTTTTGTTTTGTTTTGTTTTGTTTTGTTTTGTTTTGTTTTGTTTTGTTTTGTTTTGTTTTGTTTTGTTTTGTTTTGTTTTGTTTTGTTTTGTTTTGTTTTGTTTTGTTTTGTTTTGTTTTGTTTTGTTTTGTTTTGTTTTGTTTTGTTTTGTTTTGTTTTGTTTTGTTTTGTTTTGTTTTGTTTTGTTTTGTTTTGTTTTGTTTTGTTTTGTTTTGTTTTGTTTTGTTTTGTTTTGTTTTGTTTTGTTTTGTTTTGTTTTGTTTTGTTTTGTTTTGTTTTGTTTTGTTTTGTTTTGTTTTGTTTTGTTTTGTTTTGTTTTGTTTTGTTTTGTTTTGTTTTGTTTTGTTTTGTTTTGTTTTGTTTTGTTTTGTTTTGTTTTGTTTTGTTTTGTTTTGTTTTGTTTTGTTTTGTTTTGTTTTGTTTTGTTTTGTTTTGTTTTGTTTTGTTTTGTTTTGTTTTGTTTTGTTTTGTTTTGTTTTGTTTTGTTTTGTTTTGTTTTGTTTTGTTTTGTTTTGTTTTGTTTTGTTTTGTTTTGTTTTGTTTTGTTTTGTTTTGTTTTGTTTTGTTTTGTTTTGTTTTGTTTTGTTTTGTTTTGTTTTGTTTTGTTTTGTTTTGTTTTGTTTTGTTTTGTTTTGTTTTGTTTTGTTTTGTTTTGTTTTGTTTTGTTTTGTTTTGTTTTGTTTTGTTTTGTTTTGTTTTGTTTTGTTTTGTTTTGTTTTGTTTTGTTTTGTTTTGTTTTGTTTTGTTTTGTTTTGTTTTGTTTTGTTTTGTTTTGTTTTGTTTTGTTTTGTTTTGTTTTGTTTTGTTTTGTTTTGTTTTGTTTTGTTTTGTTTTGTTTTGTTTTGTTTTGTTTTGTTTTGTTTTGTTTTGTTTTGTTTTGTTTTGTTTTGTTTTGTTTTGTTTTGTTTTGTTTTGTTTTGTTTTGTTTTGTTTTGTTTTGTTTTGTTTTGTTTTGTTTTGTTTTGTTTTGTTTTGTTTTGTTTTGTTTTGTTTTGTTTTGTTTTGTTTTGTTTTGTTTTGTTTTGTTTTGTTTTGTTTTGTTTTGTTTTGTTTTGTTTTGTTTTGTTTTGTTTTGTTTTGTTTTGTTTTGTTTTGTTTTGTTTTGTTTTGTTTTGTTTTGTTTTGTTTTGTTTTGTTTTGTTTTGTTTTGTTTTGCTTTGTTTTGTTTTGCTTTGTTTTGCAGCTCAGTAGTGCATTTATATGTATCTCATTTTTCGCCTTGCGCCTTGCTGAGCAGAAAAAGAGAAAAATAGAGAGCAACATGGAGTTTATTGAAACTCTCGCAACACAAACGCGTGAAAATAGAACGATCAAGCAAATCGTGGCATCGGGGATGGTTTCTTAAAAAAACTTAACACTTTAATTAAACTTTTTATTAGCAAAATTTCGAAATGAAAATATTCCTATACTGTGCTTTAGCACAAATGAAACAAAAATTTGCACTTCAATTTTATGTAATAGTTTAGATAAGTTTTGTGTTGTAATTATATGTAATGTTGAAAATCTCTTCTTTAATGCATATGCTGGAAGTGTACATTTTGTTCTTTCATTCGAAGAAAACGGCGACTGATGTGCATCGAGAGCTCCAAGAAGTTTACGGAGATCTGCTCTAAGTGAGACAAGGTGCCGTGATTGGTTCCGTCGCTTCAAACACAATGATTTCGATGCTGACGTCCGTTTGCATGAAGGAAGGCTAAAAATCTACCAATGCGCTGAATTGGAAGCATTGCTCGATGAGGATACTTTCCAAATGCAAGAGGGCTTGCTTTAGCGCTAGGAGAGCCCGCCAAGCCATTTCCAAGCGATTGCATGCGTCTGAAATGATTCAATGGACGTTAAGCGTCGTTTTTTCGCTTGTGAACAACTGCTACTTTTTGTTGAAATGAACAAAACCATCACTAGGGAACGGTATTTACTTCAACTGATGCGATTGAGCCTAGCACTGCGCGACAAAAGACCACAATATGAGCGGAAGCACAAAAAAATATTCTACAACTCGGCCTCACGTTGCCAAACCCGTTAAAAAACCTACATGGAAACACTCAAAGGGAGAGTCCTACCCAACTCGCCATATTACCCAGATACTGCGCCGTCCGATTATTACTTGTTCTGTTCGATGCCACATGGTTTGCCTGATCAGCAGTTCAGCTCATATGAAGACTTTAAAAAATGTCTTGATTAGTGGATAGCCTCTAAAGAACACTTTTACCGTAACGGTTTTCGAGCTATGCCAGAAAGATAAAAAAAAAATGTGAAATTAACTTTTTCACAATAAAGTTGCATTTTCATAAAAAAAAACGTAGCGAGAACTTAAATGTGCACCTGATATCTTAAAAGTGAGCTTTGCATCGAAGCTGACTAGATTAAGGGAGGCTTTAGGGAAAAGCCGTTAAAATTAAGGCAAATTTTTGAATATGTTTTCTAAAAAGGTTTATTATCTATATGTATATATATTTATATATATTATACATATACATGTTGATTTTACATCATTAGATTAAGTAAAAAAAAAATGTTTGTTTGTTAACTTATATTTTTAATATACAGGGTGAATCTGTTAGAGAGGTCAATCCGAAAACCGGAGGTTCCTTGGGTCAATACAAGAAAAAAATTGTATGGGAGGGGACGGGGTCTATTTTCACCCCCCTCCGAAATAGGAGTAAAATAATGTAAAAAAGTCGAATTTTAAGGTAATATCACTTTTAGCGCAATAACTTTGAAAGTATGATAGCTTTGTAAGATTTAAGTGCAGTTTTGGAAACACAATTTAACAGGTCTAATAAAAAAATAAACAAATTAAAGTTAACTCGTTTGGTAAAAACAATTAAGCTGACCAAACTCAAATAATAATTTTTTTCACGAAAAAAATTAGTACGAATGCGATTTTCTCTAAAGTTAAATTTTAAATAAAAAAAGTTAAAAGTAAAATTTTCAGTTGATTTTAAAACTAACGCTACTATTAAGTAAACAACAATAAATTAGAGTGTTATAACGGTTTTAAAAAATATCGGCATTCAACTCTATTTTATTGTTGTTTACTATAATAGTAGCGTTAGTTTTAAAATCAACTGAAAATTTTACAACAAAAACATTACACTGCAAAGTAAATTTTTGTTTTTTCTATTGTTTACATATCAATGTAAGCTTTTGTAATTTACATTGGTATTTTAAGCACAAATTAAAACTCAAAAACAGATGACCTGTTGACCTGAGGTAAAAACTTTGTATTCGGAAGTTTTGGAGAACACTTAAGAGAACATAAATACGTAATAAACTGAATTTTTTTTTTAGATAAACTTTAGAGAAAATCGCATTCGTACTAATTTTTTTCGTGGAAAAAATTATTATTTGAGTTTGGTCAGCTTAATTGTTTTTACCAAACGAGTTAACTTTAATTTGTTTATTTTTTTATTAGACCTGTTAAATTGTGTTTCCAAAACTGCACTTAAATCTTACGAAGCTATTATACTTTCAAAGTTATTGCGCTAAAAGTGATATTACCTTAAAATTCAACTTTTTTACATTATTTTACTCCTATCTCGGAGGGGGCTGAAAATAGACTCCCCCCCTCCCATACAATTTTTTTCTTGTATTGACCCAAGGAACCTCCGGTTTTCGGATTGACCTCTCTAACAGACTCACCCTGTATAAAGATGGCGCTGAAATTACTTACTTACTTAGGTGGTCGTAACAACCCGTGTCCGGGTTTCGGCCGACCTCATCAGCTCTCGCCAGGCGCCTCTGCTTTGCGCGCGCCTTATCCAATCGGATATACCAAGTGCGGTTAGGGCTTCCTCAGCCTGGTCCATCCATCGGAGGAATGGTCTCCCTCGTCGTCGCTGACCAGCGACCCTCGCCTCGAGAAACTTTTTCGCTGGAGCTTCGTCGTCCATACGATGGACATGACCGAGCCAGCGTAGTCGCTGCACAGTTATACGCCAAACTACGTCAATGTCATCGTAGAGCTCATACAGCTCGTGGTTCATTCGGACTCGATAGTCATCGCCGACTCGAACAGGACCGAAGATTTTGCGAAGAACTTTCTCTCGAACACCCCCAGAGCGGCTGCGTCAGTTTGCGAAACTACCCATGCCTCAGCGCCATAAAGCAGCACAGGCAGAACGAGCGTCTTGTAGAGTGTTAGTTTTGTCGATCGAGAGAGGGCTCTGGAACTTAGTTGCTTACTGAGCCCGTAGTAGCAGCTATTAGCAATTATTGTTCTTCGCTTTATCTCCAGGCTGATTTCGTTGTTGGTGTCCTCAAAAAAAGCTGAAAATCGGCCCTCATCATAGCGCGACTACAGATTGTCTAAATAAAAAAATGCTTTCGAAAATAAACTCCTGAATGCACATCTTTTATTTATGAAAAATTAAGAAAATTATAAATCGCAGAAAAAAGTTGGAAAATTTACGTAATTTTTGACCATAAAGACGCTCATTTTGGCAAAAGATGTGGAGAATAATATCATAAGCAGATTAAAAAAAAAAAAATTAAAACCGGTCGATTAGTTTGCTTGCAGTAGTGTGGGCCATTTTGAAAAAGTATGTTTCGAGAAAAACGCATTTAAATCTTTTAACTCTAAAAGCATCAAAGCGGTAAAAGTCAGAACAAAGCTGTAACAATTACAAATTTTTTTTTTTCTCTACAGGGTTGAGTTTATATAGTATACCATATATATATATATATATATATAGAAACATTCCGCACACACATACACTTTTACATATACACATACAGCGAACACACGCATTTTAAAAGTTTCATCGGTTTGATCGATTGGTACTCTGGCGCACCGGCCTTTAAGCTCTGTAGAATCTGTATTATAAGCGGGATTGATTTGAAAATTTTTTTAAGAATATTTGATTTTCAAAAAATTGTTTGCCTAAATACCTGCCTTAAATGAGACAAACATCAAATACCTTAATTGAAGAACTAATGAAACAATTAGAACTATTTTTAGCTTTCTCCAGGATAATTGGAAAAACCCTGAACCAATTTTATGATTTTCTATACAAAATTGAAAAAAACCCATTTTTTTGACTTTCCATATCGTACCTATTGTCTTATAGCTTTGACACATTGGCATAGGTAATCTTGATTATCTTTTGTAGTTTAAAATATAACCATTGGGGATGACACACTCATTGTTTTTCTTAACTAGTTTAAGAAAATGACGAAAAATATAAATGCAATGGCTGAGCGAACCACACTATAATCGTATAATTCCAGTGCGTGTGCTCGAGTGAGAGCACAGTAGTAATCAACGAAAATGTAGAAAGAGGAATGTAAAAATCAGCTGTTAAAACTCGTTCAGCTGCGATAAACGACTTTCGGAAACTAATTTTGACTAAATGAGTTCAAAACATAGTTTAGCAGAAAATTAAACTAGAAAAGCGATTTCAACAAGTTTAAGTCTGGCAATGTGTCGCAGGTATAAGATATAATTTTATTTTATGTTAATACTGAATCGATTAAAATTCTGTAAGATAAAGATTTTTATGCTATTTGCGAAAATTTTACCTGTTATAACTCTGTTATTATTGGAATTCTTAAACTCATCCAACTTGTAAAATTGTATAGTCATTTATTTTGTGTTACAAAATTTTCTCCAGGTTGAACGGTCTTCGAGAAATTTAACTTGAAAGCCGAAAAATCATAAAATTCAACATAAAAGTGGGCGTGGCACCTAAGCCACAAATCTATCTATTTAAGTCCTTATGAAGCAATTGTAACGATTTGCAGTTTTTCGCTAATTATTTCCGAGCACATCCCTTTTTTAATTAATCTAATTTTACTGGTAACTATACCAGAACTATTACTAGAATTATTATTACTATATGAATTCACAAAAAAATTAATATATCTTAAAAATATAAACTTTTATCTTTTTATGCTGTCAAAAATTAAAAAAAAAGGCCAGGCATATATTTTCTTGCCCAGGGGCGGTATCTAGTCTTAATACGTCCCTGGTCAAGGGAGTAGTATAATCTTCTTTGTGTTAATAGATCCCTCATGAATTATATGTTCGAAAAACTTTGCCGTTGTGATTGTATACGCAAAATTATAGAATACAAATTGTTATTCATATATACGAATGGAAACATTTATATGAATTAGCATAATATAAGGAAGAATGTATCCAAAGAAAAAAAAAAACAATCTTTACTTTTATCATCCATAAATAAAAATTGATTTCGAATAACATGTATCATAAATAATTTAAGCAAAATAAATAAAATAACCAAAGTTGCTCAGGCTTGAAAATCCAATACATTCTGAGAAAAGGATTACCGAATATTCTGTGTTAGTTGTTTGACATAAAAAATTTTAATTTAAAATTAAAAAAAATTAATTTTTTTAAAAATTTAATTATATATGTAAATAATCAGTTTCGGTTTGCACCAAAATTTCAGTTTCGTTCGTAATACAAGCTGATAAGAGAAGAACTAAAAACTAAACTTATTCTAACAGGGGTTACCCCCTCTCCCCGTTCCTTGTTTTAGTGTTTGAAGATATCCAATTGGAAGCGGGTGGAGTCCTCCCACCCGAGTGACATGATTTCAAGAACATTTCAAAAAGAAAAGGCAAGAATAAAAGTAAAGATAAAGGGGATTCACAATATATTTAACTTAATTGTAAGGAAAAATTCAAGATGAGGGCAAAGTAAAGGAGTTATGGGTGGTTTTTCGAAATAAAGATCTGCTCAGATAAAAATCGAATTCGCTAACCAAATTATTGTTCACACGAAGCATCCTAGTAATTGACTACATCTATAGTCGGTGCAGTGAAAGCTGATATGGAGGAGAAGCATAGACTTAAACTTAAGTGGGTTGGTATTAATATAAAAGGGAAAATTAATTTGAATATTTTATTTTGCAAACAATTGACTCTATACTGACAAAAAATTTATGAACTCAACCTAGGAATTCATCGATACGAACAATGTTTGACCAATATTGACCAATTCTCAGGAATACCAAAAGTTTTTCTCAAGGTTTTTCTTTGTGTGTACTTGCCGGACTGTAAATTTGTAATTTAAAGCAAATATAGTTTGTTTGACCTTGGAAAAATTTTGACAATTTCTTAAGCTACCAAAGGAAAGAAAAGTAGGAAACAACGAAATCAACGTAACTCCAGATCAAAATTGAACAAAAACTAAAATTTCATAAACAAATGCTAGATCATGGTGTAAGAAACCAGGTGGAAGCGAGTTTTTCACCACACTTTAAATTGCCCCGGGTCTGTCAAAAAATTCTGACAGGGAGAGAGCAAGTGTTGATTAGTGCCAAATTTTATTGGTTGCGTTCAGCAGGTACAACTTTTGTGCAACCGGTTAGTGTGTGTCTGCTGAACGAAAAATATCAGTGTCTAATCATAACATGGGAAAATGTCTGTCTTTCGCCGCACTTTATATTTTTGATACATTTGCTCAACGTATTCAGTATTTCCAGTTAAAAATTTGGCTTTTTTAGAATAAGTGTGCTTTTATAACAAATGAAATAAATAACGCAAAATATAACGAGAAAACACAATTTTCCCCTATTTGATCACTTTTAAAACATTTGTGTTCACAAAAATAAAAAAGGAACGTAAACTGATACCTGATCAGAGACACAACATGTTGTACCCATTATTTAATTATTATTAGGTTGTTCAGATATTTGACGTCAACTCACAAGAATAATAGCTTAAATACATTAACGACGACAACAACATTGCCACATGATTCAATTATTATAAGGTTGTCCAGATATTTTACGTCTACTCACAAGAATCTATACTCTTATTTGAAGAGGAGAGCAAAAGAGCAATTTTTTAAGTACATCTTATTTGAAGAGGAGAGCAAAAGAGCAATTTTGTAAGGACATAAAAATCACGCAGTTGCCGAAATATCATACTTTTTCATAGTACAAACCAATAAAGATACATTTAACTACTACTTTTTGAATTACTTGCTTAACCAAAATATTATGAGCTTTACAAATGTTATGGTCACATTTTAGACGTAAAATAATATTGGAAAAATAAATCTTCTGAATGTTGTACGCATTTCATACAGAGTTTGTATGAATATTTTTATTAAATATCGCACACTAAATACAAAACAGTCACAACTCAAAATTTTTAAATTTCAAGGTGAAGCCAAAAACAATTTTATTTTTGAAGGAACTCCATGCAAGGCAATGAGACAAAAGTTTTTTTTAAATCTATAGAGAAAAAAGATGTGTACAAAATGTATTTGTTGTGTTACAGCCAATGTATATGATCACTACGAATAGTTTTACATTAAAAAGTAAAAATTTGTAAATTTTGAGTTGTGACTGTTTTGTATTTAGTGTGCGATATATGTATTTTTTTATATTTGAGTAAAAATAAGTAAAAATTATATAGTCAGTTTATATGTAAAATTTATTGGAATAATGTTTTCAAAATAGTTTAAAATAGTTTCTTTAACCAAAAGTATAAAAATAGTGATTTTTACATTTGTGATTGGGAAAATCAAAAATTTTTACTTTTTTCCTCTTTTGTTCAGCCAACGCAGAACTTTTTTTTAATATTATATATAAAACTATATTTTATTGTTAATGGTTGTGTTAATATGCCTTCTAAGTGTTTCGTGATATAACCATTGTCATTTTTTCAAGAACGTAAAAATATTTTTGATGTAGAATTACGTCTTACAGCACGTTTGTCATTTTTGGGGGTCTTTTCCACAAAATTTTTTCAAGCACATCCTAACGTTTTTGGAGGACACTTTGGAATATACTTACAGCCTTTAATATTGATCTTACAAAGATAAAATATATGTCAAAAATCAGTTATATCTTATATCTATATAATAAGAAAAATCATGCATTGATGCTTCAGTTGCTGCTGACGTTCTCATGGTTGTTGCTTTTGTTCGTGCCGAAATCACGAACGCAACATCGTGTTGTTTCTTGGAATGAATTGTTTTACGAATATTTCTCAGTAACGGCTTGTATTGTTGTTGTTATTAATACGTATGTAAAGTTTACATTAATGTTATATATGCATATCAGCTGTTTTAATTTTTATCGTTTGTTATTGTTTTTGTTTATCTTCAGCGAGATAAATACAATAAACAATACAGATGTATTATAGAGATGTGCTGTAGAGCCAGAATGTAGCTACAAAAATGTGTATTACTATTTACACATATTTTGTTAGTTTTAGAATTTTATAGGATTTATCATTCATCAGCATAGTTTTTTTAATATTGAATGTGAGCATTAAAAAAAGCGAAAGTCAGTTTTAAAGTCGAAAGCAAAATTTAAATTTGAAATCTATTTTAATATGGTTTTTTTTTTTTTTTTTTTGTTAAACAGCTTTTATGGAAAATATTCTATTGCATTTATTACACAATATTTAAATATTTTTGATTAAATTAAATATAAAACTACTTCCATTCTAAATTGTGTAATTTAGGGAATGGAGACTTTTGTGGAATTTTGAATGTATTTGCTTACATTTGCATTAGCATAGTTCAAAGTGGCATACGCACGATCTATCAACGCAACATTGTAGAAGTAAAATTTTTAGGTCGTGCGTTCTGACTATTCACACCGTAAAGTTTTTTCAAAGTCGATCAAAGTACGAGCAAAGGCCAACAGACCAAACCGAGCATTGCGAATTGGCTGGAGTTCAGAAAAATTTCTAAACATAGGCTGCAATTAAAATATAGTTCAGGCTTCATTTTTACAGGAACATAGGTATTCTAACTTCCCAGCAGAAAATGTCATGTCTGATCAAGCAAGAATTCAGGCCTGGCAGGTACAGATTAAGCAATGTGAGACCGTTTAATCTATCTTGCAACATCGGGCTTCTTAAATATGTTTTGAGTCCGCGAAGTACTGAAAATGTTCGTTCATTTTCACACGAAGTGACTGGAAGTGTTACAAGGATGATTGGTAAATTAAATATATTAGAAAATATTTCTATATTGCACTGTTCTAAGGCTTCAAACACTATCTTTATTCCATCGTTAGTTTTATTACTAACTTAATACCAAACATTCAGTTCAATTTTTAAATCATCAAAATATACTTCCAAATCATTTTGATAAAATCCAATTAGTTCTCCAAAAACTTTTAAAGTGCCACATACAGCGATTTTGCAGCGTCAGGAAATAGTATTTGAAATCCAATCAGAAATGTCTCCATGTTTTAAAAATCTAACTCTTAGGCTTGAGATAAATCAAAAGCTTGTCAAAAAATTCTGACAGAGAAAGAGCCAACGGTTGACTAGTGTCGAATCAATATTTATTTTGTTGGCTTTAGACCAGTGGTGATCACTACATGTTTTCCAATAACGACGTGGGCGTCGTGTGTTTTTGTGCTTTTGTGCACGAAGTAGTGATCGGCTCGCTGTGTTCGTACACTGCGTAGAAGTTTGTTTTTTCTTATGTGCTTTAAATTTCAAGTACGTATGCTTTGAGCGTTCATGCGATGAGGGTGTTGGTCGCTGTTTTATTTATGAAATAAGTATTTTGCAATGTTTAAGGAAAGTTGGTGTGTGCAATTTTTATTTTCGGAAAGTTTTTTTAGTGAATCACAAAATATGGTTTGCTTTGGTACAGTAACTACAGTACTGTAGTTCTGTCTTCCTCCTTTTGAAATTCTTTGCAAAATCTTTTCTATGTTAAAAAATCGAAAAGCAAACACAAAAATAGAAAATAAAACTTTATAGTGAAAATACAATACTCAACAATATTTCCTTGGACCAAATGTTGTGAGAGCTTTTAACAACTAGTTGTTCAGTGTAAAGCAGGGTTGATATTGACTTAGTTGGAAAAGGGCCAGAATTCAAACAAAAATTGGGCCAATTTGACGTTAATAGGGCTTTTAGTTTTAAAAAGTGGCAATTCATTATTGAAGACTTTCTATTTGGTCACACGGTCATGCCATGGTCTCACAAATAGCACACTTTTTAATAATCTCAACAAGTCCAGTTTAGTTTTGCTGAATATTGTCAAAATTTTAAATTAACAGTTTTGGAATCCAAAAAACTTTAACTTTTTCGTGTTTTATTTCGTTTGTACCGTTTAAGCCGAACTTGGGATTCCTCCCACAAAAAAAAATCACAAAAATAGCGCACTCTATTTTAAATGATTAAATTAAATCACACTCCATCTTAATATTGTTTAAGGTGATTATTTCAAGCTTTATTTTAAGGTGAATGAGCAATTTAATGTAGACTGTTCTCCGTTAAGACTTGTAAGAATACGTTGATTAGAAAAAATTCACTCCTGTCAAAAAATATATTGAGGCATGGCTGAATTTAACAAAACATAGTTTCATAAATGACCACAATTTTAGAATAAAGAATTTTGCAAGAAGAAAATTAAGTCAAATTACATCTGATAAGATGACAAAACAATCGCCAAGATATAAGTTTGAAGTTTGCTACCAAAACTTCATCAGGGTGTAGAGAGATGGTACTGGCCTGATTTTCTTAGCGTTGATATTGAATTGATAACAAAATGGATTAATTTGTATGTATATTAAGACATTGTCAGGACTACAATGGAGCCTTTAGGCTCGCTCTTTTCATATAACGTGGAAAACAAATTAATTTTGTAGTTGAGATTACTAAAAAGTACGCTTTTTATGGTCATGGCTGTATATAACGGAACTTATTTTAATGAGAACATTTAAAAAGGCGATAGGAAAAAAAGACTTAATAAAAATCACCCAAAATTTCTCCATACAAAATTCGGTTAATTTCGTTTAGAAACCGCCAAAAGAAATTATGCGGTTATGCACGTTTTTAGACGAAATTTCGTTTTTCGGCTTAGCTATTTGCCATACAAAAATCACCTAAATTTTTAATACTAAATTTCACTTTTTTTCGTGTGATAGTTCACATTGACTGCTAGTGTAATGGTTATCTATATTATTATAACGCATGCTCATTTTTTGGGATGACTATCAAATCTATACTGTAGACGCGATTTTCATAAATTTTAGGAAATTTTCTCAAAATTTTTGACATATTTTCGTTTTTATTATGTGATTTTTTCGTTTTAGTGATTTTTAATTTCATGTTTTGTGCGAATTTTCTGTGGACGATATTTCCTACCTCCAATTTCTACCTCCAAATTTAAAATTTTGTAGAACGATGGCATTGTACACAATGTTGTCAACAGACATCAACCATAAAACTTTTCTTGTTAAAAATTGCGATTATTTTTTGGCTTAAACTTTTTCAAAAGGGCCTAAAACGACTTAAAAGGGCCTCGGGGCTTTTACAATTAAAATGGGTTAAAAAAAGCCCTTAAAGCCCGCAAATATCATCCCTGGTGTAAAGCTGTGCACTCGGAAAGCTCTCTTTGTTGTTGTTTGGACCGTGCGTTGATCACCACTGCTTTATACTTGGAGTATAATAAATAAATTCTGTACAATATGATATTGTGAAGTAAGAAATTGAATGTGTGATAATTTGCACATTAAAAATTGCAGTGTTATTTTTCATAGTTTATGCACTTTTATATTAAATACTAATACAAATTTCACAAACTTTGTTTTGCTAATGGGTTTTGCTTAAAATTAACCATCACTTGTTAATCATTTTTGGTAAGAGAGAAACGGTAACAAATAGAATGAGAAAATACGTTACCACCTTATTTCTCACACCATGCTCAAATCGAAGTGTTTTAAACAATACTCAAAGTGGTCAGAATTAGAACTATAAAAATTTAAACACATGTATTCTGAACGAATAAAAATCATTGATAGTTTAAAAGATTGTGGTTCAACGAAAATAGATTTGAAATTTAGATTTGGGTTTTCATTCTTTTGATAAAAACTTGTGATTAATTTTCGTGTAAGTGCATACTATAATTGTATGCTATTTTTCTTTTTGTTAAGATAATTTTGGAGAGGTTTAAACCCCCAAAATTCGCCCTTTGGTTGCGCTACTGATTTCAGGTCTGAATTTCAATTTTTATTTCAAATTCATATATGAAATCTGGCCAGAAATAAAAGAGGCCTGATTTTTTGTATAATTTCAGATTAAAATACAGGTTTGTAAAAAGGAAGCCTGAACTATATTCAGCTTTGAAATCGGAACTGAATAATGGAAGCGTAATTATGTTTAGAAATTCAATACTGAATTTCTGACTATAGAATAGTCTGACTATAAGATGCCTGAGCGAGTTATCTGCTGGGTTGGTATTAAACAAAAAACCAGTCCTCTTTTTTTTCAGGCCAGATTTCATATCTGAATTTGAAATAAAGACTGATATTCAGACCAGAAATCATAGATGAAAATTTAAAAATGTAATACCAATTCCTGTTTTAAAGGAAAAATCAGGCCTCGGTCATGCCTCTCAGGCCTGAATTCCAGCCTGATCAGGCATTACATTTTCTGCTGCGACTTCTATACAAATTTCCAAAATTAAAAATCTCTCCATAAAAAATCTGCTACGGACCGGTTTTAAATACAGAAAAGTTAAGAAAGAAAAAAGCACCAAGTTGAGAAAAGAAAATTTCCTCTATATAAAATTCTCAGAACAAATCGGAATATATCAGAATTTCTACTACTTTATTTCTGGCTTTAAATCCAAAGAGAATTTTTTTTTTTCTTAATTTTATTTATTCCTTTTCCTAGAAGATGCTTTGTTTTTACTTCCGCTTCTTATGCTTATTTAATATTTTATGATTTCATTAAAATAAAAATAACATTGAGTAACATCACAATCTTAGGAGAGTAGGATATAAATACTAATATTTGCATTTATAAATGTGAAAACTAATCTAAAAACAGTTGCTTTGGAAAAAATGTTATTGAGTTTATTCAAATTATAACGTTGACTTAGAAAATGTAGCTAGTACAAAAATTAATGTCTGACTTATAAACAGCTTAAGCAAGCCCATTACTTACACGTTATTTATGCTGCACGCTGTTAGCATATATCCAGAGTTAATGATTGCGGCAATATTTTAGATAAAATATACACAATGTTTTTTTGTTCTTTGTATTTAATGTGCGTAACATAAATATTCACTTAAAAACAACAAATCAAACTCTTTCACCAAAATTCTTAATTTTGTGTAAACATTTTTAAATGTTGTTGGTTTTTATATTTTTCAAAAATGTTTACCTTAACAAACGGATACAATGCGCAGCTATTATAACCGTTTAGGTTGGCACGCGAATTTGTACTAAATTATAATGGAAAATTTCAGCAAGAAACAAGCGAAACCTGTGTCTTCAGGATGGCTTATAGTTTACGAATGTACCTACTCATGACATTGAGTGATTCAAAAGTAATGCTCAATTTTCCACAACTCGTAAGCAACATGTTGCCAAGAGCGACATGCGTGCTTGGTTGGCTAGAATGCAAGCTGTAAAGATTTAATGCACATGTTGAGATACAACCACTTGTTTTCTTTGCGCTCTTGCTTGGCTATTCTACTCAAGTTTATGAGTTACTAAAACTAGCGGTTGGTTGGCCTCTACTGGGTGTCAGCTGTTTGCCCACTTGCGCCTGTCTGTTCTCAGTCTAATATTCGACCACACTGCAACTTGTGCTTAACATTGTATGAAATAAATACAAGTTGAATGTAAAACAACACGTGAATTTATTATCCTTGATCTTGTATTTCTAAGATTGATGTTGTTTCTACTTTAAGACACACTCAGGCAATAACAGTTATTCTGCCCCAGCTAATGATTTATAATTTAAAAAACATCAATTGATAAATTTCTTTAGTTGGTATGCGTGATGGAGAAATTGTTTTTATTTTTTTAATTTGGTGCTACACGTCGTATGATTCAATGGTTTTACGTTTGAATATGTTATCTAATAGAAATGAAATTAGCGTCTAGAAAATTTGTTACTTAAATTTTGTTGTTTTTTAAACTCTTTAAGAGGGCAGAGTTCAAGTAGCTGAAGGTTATTTAGAACTGTTGCTTAAAATTGTGGTTCAATTTAGCGAAACACTTTTTGATGAAAAATACAAGCACAGAAAAGCCAGCAATATATATGCTGGCAGTGCTAGAATTTGTTTTTGATTGCGGTTATTGTGCTCTGTCAACACTTGTTTTTGTTAAAGTTAAGGTCACGAGCAGTTTGTTTTGAATATTATATGCGTTTATTTAGCAAGCGAATGCAAAAGTGTCCTTGGAGTAGTCATTTTGGATACAAAAACAATATCTGAAAAAAGTTTCCTTTATGAGACCACAACAATTGAAGCTTCTCTTCGGGGATTCATGGGGTTCATGAGCGTCTGAAAGATTTTTCATAGGAAGGGACAAAGGCCTATGTGGAAAGTTCACGTATTTGGGAATTATTCTGGAATAAAATAAAAAAAATATAAAAAAAAAATTTTACAAATAAGCTTTTATTTAAAACCAAAACGTGAACTAAAAAGAAAAAAATGAATTTCAGTGACATTTGTCATATATGTATATAGTAGGTATATTCCAGATTCAGAAGAACCTCTCTCTTGGTTACACATCATCATAATAAAAGCGTACGTAAATAGGTATGTTCTAGGGACGTATATAAATTTAGAAATTTTCAAAATGTAAAATATACAAGTTTACTACACAATATCAGTGGAATCGAATCTTCTAGTAGGCTTATCTGTATAAAAACCGCGATCCATTATACAGGTTTACTGCACAATATCAGTGCCTTAAGCTTTTAAAATTTAAATGTATTTTACATATTGAAAATTTCCTAATTTATATACATACGTCCCTAGAACTTACCTATATACGTACGCTTTTATTATGATGATGGGTAACCAAGAGAGAGGTTCGTCTGATTCTAGAATATACCTACTATATACATATATGACCAAAGTAACTGAAATTTAGTTTTTTCTTTTTACTTTAAGGTTTGGTTTTAAATAAAAGCTTATTTTTTAAAAATTTTTTTTTTGTATATTTTTTTTTATTTTTTACTTTTTAGTCTTGAAGGTTTATTATGAACATCTTTTATTTTGAAAGCCTTACATATAGCATTTTAATTTCTTAGACCATTAACCTTAACAGTACATAATAACATTATTTATACCATTTACATTATTATTTATTGCATTATATACTTTATTATGATATTTTATTGATTTGTGGGAGGGAATAGGAAGCGTGGCTAAATTAAAACTTAAACCCCTATCTCCAACTAGTAGTTTTGGAGATATATAATTTTTATTGATTTGTGGGTGGTAAAAGAGGGTGTGGCAACATTTTTTTTCTAACCCATGCAATACTTGAAGGACATTAACTGCCAAAATTTTAGCTGAAACAGCCCGGTAGTTTTGGAGATATATGAATTGTGTGGGCGACAAAAGGGGGTGTGGTGAAATTTTTCATTAAACCCCATTTTCTACTTGAAGGAAATTTACTACCAAAATGTCATCTGAATCGTCCTACTAGTTTTGGAGATATAGCATTTTTATTGATTTGTGGACGGTAAAAGGGCTGTGGCAAAACATTTTTAATAATATTGCATTGTCACTGGGCTTAC
The DNA here is from genome assembly GCA_914767935.1 of Coremacera marginata. NCBI lineage: Eukaryota > Metazoa > Arthropoda > Insecta > Diptera > Sciomyzidae > Coremacera > Coremacera marginata. The sequence goes on from OU612046.1 coordinate 167,343,945, forward strand.
ACATGTATGCTAAATTTCAGCTTAATCGGAGACCCACAAGCTGTCGAAAAATTGTTTGCAAGATTTGCGGACATACATACATATATACATATATACGAACGAAGCAACCCTGTAGGAAAATCAACTAATTTAAAAGTAGTTGAAAAAGTATTTTTTTGTCAACCACAAATAGTTGAAATTCTGACTTTTTTCCATAGAACGAACTAACATATTTTGTATGGTGATGTCCGCTAAATAAGTCAATTGACTTTCGTCTGCATATATTTTCAACTACTTGTTAAACTAGTTAAATTTAAACTATATTTTTAATTACTTTAAAATAACCAATTGAAAACTATTTAATATTCCACTTACTGAAGATGAATTTAAAAGCATAAAAATTTTAAATTTCTATACATCAAAGAGATCATTTATTTATTTGACTGTTTTGAAAAATACATTAATCATGCCGAAAAAATCATGCCTGGTCGACACAAATAATTTCTAAAATATAAAATCTGAAAGCAAAATGTAAACAAAGTTAAAAGTGATCAGAGTTTTTTAATGGAAAATTGTGAAATGTCGTTCTTTGTGGTGTTTTAATTGATTATAAAATAATTCAAAAGTGATTCATGCCAAACTTCATTACCAGTTAATTAAAAAAAGGACTAGTAATTACATTCAAGGAGCGCAAGAGAAGTACGCTGCGATGGTAGATATAATTTCATTATTCCTTTCTTCATTGGATTATTTCTGCTTCCAACTGGTGATAGTTCCAGAAGCTGGATGAACTCTGCGCTTATATGTAAGCATGCCTACCACGGAAGCAGTTTACAAAAAAGGGCACGCCATCGCCTGGATACATGAGCGAAGGCGCCGATCCAATTGATCGGAATTGTGTGGATACTGCGCCTGTTATTTAACACGAGTCAGCTTCATTTCATTTCATGCTTTTGATGCTTCATTTCAAAATATGAGCTAAACAAGCGTGTCAGCGGGATTTGCCACGCCTTGCAACCATCAATCATGGTCGATGGACACAGCGATATTTTGCTTAGTGCTTCTTTAAAGTGTCAATCGCAATGAAGTGATGGAACAGACTCAACGCTACGTAGGGAAAGACGTGCGTCTTTAGTACTGAAGTGATGAGGTGTTTGCTGAATGGTTAAGCAATGCATCAATTTCCGTACAGAGTCCAAATTGTGCAATGTTTGCTAAACAGTACCAGTTTGTAATTTGAATATCTTAAATAATAAAGAATTTTTAATCGTTTCACAGGGTTTAGAGGCAGTTTATTAGTTTGGAAGTGTGTTTACCACGTCTGTCTTGCAGCTCAATGTCGTAAATAAAAAAGATGTATTTTTGAAACAAAATGTTAGTGAAGCCTACAGTTCATAATATTTGATGAAATAACATGGTTAAATATTTATAAACTTGTAATCTAATAAAAATTTGTAATTAAAACATGTCCAAGTCAGAGTAGTTGCCGCCTTAATATAATTCAAAGTAGTTTATCAACCACTTGTTTTTAAGTAGTATTTCAATTACTTCATATATAATGCAATAAAAACTATTTAGAATTGAAGTGGATCCCGCCTTAATATAATTCAAAGTACTTCATATACTAGTTTATTTTAAACTAGTTTTTTAGTTAGTTGTTTTTAAAAACAAGTTAGTTTGTTCCTATAGGGAAGTTAAATAAAAGCTTATCAAAAGATGAATTTCAATTTCTGAGATGTTTGGTGAAAATTTTGTGAACGGCGCCATTTAACATACACTGTTCTACTGGGTGAGATTTGACCGTGCTATCAGGACAAAATTGTAAATTTTTGTATGATAATTCCTTTGTTCATTTTTAAAAATATTGTTCAGAAGTTCGGTTGTATATGAAATTTTTTCAGATATTGCTATACTGTAAAATACAATCTTAAATACTTAATCGTTATTTTAAATTTTTTGAGATATTAAGGGCTCTCATATAATGCTAATATTTTAAAAATTGCAAAAATGGTTACTTTAATTTTTGTTTCTACGGGAGTCAACTTAATAAAAAATGTAACTTGCCCGTATGATACTTAATTTTTTTTTTTGTCCAATTTTAAAATCTGAAAACAAGTGGCGCGTGGGCAGGACAGACATATTTTGTAAGAAAAGGATAAACGTGGTTACTTTTTTATATCTGGTGTTTTTAAGAGCAGCTGCATTAAATAAATTAATATTAGCTACACACATCACTTCCAATTCAGCATACATTTATACTTAATAGTTTTGTTTACTCTAAAAATGTTAAATTAATTATTAACATCACAGTAAATATTTGATCGAAACTTAACGAAGAACGAATTGAATAAAAACGGCAAAAAAAAAAAATGCAAAGAAAATACAGTCCGTCCTACAAATTTTTCTCCAATTCGTACCATATGCCTACTTACTCACACCATGCATGCAATCCATGCATTCGTGCTATTTGAACTGCTCTAGTTATAATTTTCAATGATCAATTTAATTAAGTATCATACAGGCTTAAGCTTCATGACAGTTTGACAAAATGTATATGTATGTTTTCTTTTATTTTTTGCTTTAATTCCAATTGATAATTTTAATATAAATTTGATTTATTAAGCAACTTATTTTATTGAATATTAATCTACATGCCTTCACATGATCAACACATTTAATACAAAAACTGCTTACTTGAGGCTGAGAAACAGTGTTGTCAGTGTTGTCATTCTCACCTTTTGAATTCATACCTAAGAACAAAATACCAAAAATTACCTCAAATTACCACAAAATCTCGAAAATTATCACAAAATACAGCAAGTCAACGAAATACCTCAAAATTGCCTTAAATGTCACATTTTGCAGTGATTATCAAGAATTTTCAAAGAATTTGACGGTAAATTGCAAAAAAAAATTAACATTTTAAATTTACAAAACAAAAATTTTAATGATAATTCAGGTTTTTATTTTTGAGTAAATTTTTTTTTGTTTCTTTTTCACTTTGAATTTTTAACGTTTTACTTGTAAAACATCGAATATGCTTTAAACACAAGCACACAACCATAAACGTATTCATAAAGTGTGTTCCTTCATTTAACCTTTTCTTTATGCATACACAGGGCCGTAGCTAGCGAAATATTGGTCACAAGACAAACAAATTTTTTTTTTCAAAACTAGAAAACACTAAAATAATAATAAAAATTGAAACATTAAGGGGGTCGGGGAGGGGGAGGGGGAGGGGTGGGAGGTTTTGAACAAAATTTTTTTTTTTATTATTTTTGTGATCATTCAACAAAAATTATGTCTATTAAACTCATCGTAAAATCATAAAAGTAATTTTGTCCACGTTCGGGAAAGTATATTTATCAATAACTTGTTAATTTAAAGCAAAACGTATCCTCGAAATTATTAAAAAAAAAAATTTTTTTTTTGATATATTAAAAATTACCTAAATTCACACCTTAAAATAATTTTAGAGAAAAATTTAACTCAGAACCCCCCGAAAAGTTTTAATTTTTATTATTAATTTACCGTTTTCTAATTTTGAAAAAATTTGTTAGTTCTGGAAGCATAGTTTCTCTAGCTACGGCCCTATGCATACATAATACTTTTCTAGGAAGAAATCTCGTTTTGGTAGTTTGTTATAATTTGTGGTATGTTTGCGTGGTAAATAACATACACGTTGTTAAAATTTTCTCACATTACATTTTTCTCACATAAAGGCTTTTGCCCACTTACGCACGTAACGAAACTACAAAATATAACTACCCTGTGTTCTTATGTATTCATGCAAGCTAACACCGGCAACGAAACGGCAACGACCAAAGAAAAAGCCGTTGTCTATAAAACCAAAGAATTCTGACCGGTTTGTCGTTTCGTTTCGTTACGTGTCGTAGAGGGCAGAGGCCTTAAAGCGGAGATTTTTACCTTATATCGCAGCATTTATAGTGTAAAACTGGCAACTCTTCTGAGAAATACTTTAAAACAAACACAAAAATAGTTCTTCGACTGCCGTTCAATCTAAACCAATCAATCTAAATTCTTGATATCGCTTTGTGTGTTTATATGCTATATTTTAGAGAAAAAAAAAAAAATATGTTTTGCAATTGTTTTTATTTTGACAAGCTAGATTGAGATAGTTCCACACTGTGCGTTCGACACATGCTTGCAGACATAAGAAAATTCATTAGGGTAATTCACGATCTTGCTGCATTGTTGCAAATGCAAAATTAGCTGATTTTACAAAAACAAAACGCATTGATTAAACGCATTTGCAATATGGTGTGTTCACAAAAATCTTTTCGTGCAAAAACGCATTTGCAACGAAGCAACAATATCGGGAATTACCCTATAATATTTTGAAAGATGAGCTCAAAAGGAAAAAATCATCCCAGTTTTCTTGTACCAGTTAAGAAATATTTTTAAATTTCATTTTGATTTTTTGTTATAAAATGCATTTTAATATTTTTGTGCAAAAGCACATTAACTATTTTTTATGATTTCAAACATAAAATGTGGAGTACAACACTGTTTAAGCTCATCTTAAATGTTTTCAATTTTTGCCAGTGAGAATGATTGCCAGTGAGAATGCTCGATTTTTTTAATATTGCATTTATGTGATTGGAATATTCTAGAATGTTCAGGTAAGGTAATAATCGAAAGAAGATATGAGGCGGATAGACTTGAGAGTGCAACCCTAAAAAGTCAAATATTCATGACTTGTATATTAAATTCAATATTTGCATATAATGACATATAATATATAAAAAATTTATTTTTTTGAGAATTTAAAGACTTTTAGGTCTTAGGCACAAAATTTAGGTTTATGTATCTTAAAAAAATCGAGCGATTAAACGCCCCAGAACTCTTTTCTAAGCCGAACATTTTTTTTAGATGAACCTGGGTGCAGACATCTTGCTCACCACAAATTTTAAGGCCTTTTGCGGCATTGCTTTTTTCTACCTTATCGATGAACATTTTTGGACCAAAATTTCAGGAATAAGTCCTCAATAGTTATACTATAATAATGAGAAAAAATTTTGACCTAAAACAAAATAGAGATAAAAAAAAATTCGAAAAACTCCCGGAGGCCCTTAAAGAAATATTAAAATAAACTGTATTTTAGCATAAATTTTATTTCTAAACTAGTAAATTATTCTGTTTCAAAAATATATTCTTGATTTATTCAAATGCTTAAGAAAGTGTAAAATCACAATGTAATTTAAAAATTTTTTTGACCTGACAAAAAAAAATTTCGAATTTTTTTTTTTTTTTTTTTGTAAAAAAATATTAGTGGGTCTCAATAAGTTAAGTTTAGGCAGTTGCTCGGTGATGCAAATGATTGAATAAAGATATAATATTTTTAAGCATTTATAAATGAAAAGGGCTAAAAACTGAAAGAAAAAGAAAGTAAAAGATACTGAGAAAATGTGTGCGTTAAGGTTAATTCAACTTATAAAAATAGTTAAATTAATCAAACAATTTTTTTCAGACTTATCTTTTTTTTTATAATCTTTAAGTAAAGGCTTAAAGACTCTTTAGTTCTTACTCTATAGTTCTCCTATGAATGCCATTTAACTTTTAACTTTTTAACTCTGTTATGTGATTGTAATATTATTATACTGAAAATTAAAAAAAAAAATTTAATTTTTAACAATACTTTTGCAATACAATTACTTTTGCTCATACTTCCACTTTTTTATAATTATGTTACATATACATGTCTAATAAAATAATATAATATAATTTAATTTTTTTTTTTTTTGACTGAATTCATTTTAAATTCTAAAATTTTCGTATGGCTATGTAACAAATATAAGAAAATAATAAAAAATTTGTTGGCTAAGTTCTATGGAGCGGCAGTTGCCCCTGCGGACGCCCTTGTTCCTGCCTATACAAAATAGGGAAGAAGAAGAAACGGAGCTCAATATCGCGCTCATATGAAATGTAAATGTTAATGCAAATAATATTTAAATATAAATTTCAAATCTATTTTAAATAGGGCTTTAAAGCGAATATCGAATCTTGCACATTTTCGCATTGAGATAGGTCAAAAGACACACTCAAGGTTACCATGTCTTCGTTGTGAAAATGCAGTACAAATTTTTAATAAAAATTAGTTTAAATGTGGCAAAATGGTGTACAAATTAAGGAAACATAAAAAAATTCAATATAATTTAGAAACATAAAGGAAATACAATTTATAAAAATGATCAATTATTCTTCAACCAAATCTACAGTGGCGGACTAAAACGACATTGCGGACATAGCTGCAGCGCTTGAAGCGGCTTTTTCATTGATAGAATTTTATTTATTGTTGGTGGAAATTTTTCTCAATATTTTTGGCTGAGTTTTTAGAAAATGATAGAAATCGGCAGCTCAGCTTCATGTTAAATTTCTTAACATGAACCTAAGCCTTTAGAAGTGAACTAAGCGTCTCTACCTTAAGATTCGATGATTCACATTTCCAAATTTGTTAAGCGAGCGAAAAAACGCATTCACACGGTGCTGAAGAGCCTGGCAAACAAAGAACATATTCGACGATTTGCAAAAATTCAATGTATGGCAATAGTTTACATTCCATATGCTTAAAGATCTCGACCCATCGGTCTTCTGTTGGAATCGATTTACTTTTCCACACTTCTAATTTCTCAACTGTGCGGTAATTTTTGATGTAGCCGCATTGATCAAATACTTTTGGCAAATTTTTGATCACATGAAACGTAGTGGCTTTTGCCACCTTCTCCATTGATTTCTCGAGCACTTTCCAGGCTGGAAAATTACACATAAAGTCTTCTATCTGACCGAACTGTTCAGTCTATCCTTCGAGGTACTCCAGGACATCATCTGAAAGATTATCGTGATTTTTGAAATGAAAAAATAAATAAATTTGTGAGAATATAAGTACAATAGTTTTCCAGTGTACATCATTTCTTCATCGTATTTGTCTGTGACCATCAGCTTTTCTTTCTCGCTATTAGTTTGTGGATCCAAATAAAACTCACTTTGTCTAAGCATAATGTTTCCTCTTAACACTTCCATATAGTGTGCAACGTTGATTGCCGAAACGTTGCACCTTCGAATTGGCGAGCAGTGTCTTGAAAGTATTCAGCCTACACAACGAAAGTAATAAGTAAAGATCAGCAATGAACTAAAGGTTCACTAAACTTACTTGTGATTTAATGAAGAATAAATACATTTTCGAGAATGGATTTTCGAAAAAATGTTTTAATAATTGTTGGGCAGCGATTCAATTGCATGAAATAGCACTCAAGTGCGTCATATACGTTCAATATTGAATTGATGGCCAGACCCAACGCAAGGAATTGAGTTTTTGCATAGCCCAAAAGCTTCGAGTATTCAATCTCATCGATGTTGTTGCACCATTCTTTCAGTGACTCAACGCGTGCGGTGCAAATATAGCATTTGGAATCCTCTCTTATGGGTTTTTAGAGGACCCCTGCCTTTACGACGCTATTCCTCTGGGTCCAAGACGTTGGAGTTATAGATCATGAATGATCATGATATAGATCATGATGATTTTTAATAAAGTATTAAAAAATGCATATCCAAAAGAGGATGTGCACCTGAAATACTCTTCACAGACCTGTATTTTACAAGTTAAACAGCAACCACATACTAGATGTCACATTCACAAACACAATAGCACTACTGTGTGCCCTATTCTGTAAAAGCAGTATGCAATAAGAATTCCATACTGCCCTTAATAGTACCAGTTTGGCTACCGGTAGATTGGCGTACCTTCATTACCATCTACTGGTCAAGACGAGATCTATCCTATCTCTTGCATACTAAGCAGGTATGCCAGCCCGGTCACACTACTGCGCGACCCCGCCGGTCAATCTAGACCTGTGCAAGTGATGTGCACAAACCACAGCCAGCACGAGTCTCCCCGAAGGGCCAACCCATGATAGTCACCTGGGTAACTCGGTCCCGTCGAAATGGGGGTCTACAACATCCCAGCAAAGAGACAAAAAATTCATATATACATATATAAAGAATTTTTGTTTTTGACTGTGCACATAGCACTATTTCGTATTTGACTGGCACTTCTATTCAAGGCATGGTACCCCCACCATACCCTAAACGAAGTGCCTACGATTTTTGACCAGCTGACTTGCAGAAGGTCCTCACAAGGTCTTTTTAATAAGACACCAATTATCCTTTTATTGGCCATATAGACCATGTCTCAATGCCGTGAATAGATAAGGTCACCTCATTCGACGGGCTTGACTATCCCCGTGCTAACAAGTTATATGGACCATTGCTATTCCATCGCAAGCTATTTTCACAATGATATACATAGTGACCTGCTACCAAGATGGGCGCCACCCCAAGCTATTGGTTGGCTCTAACCTTTTACGGTATGGGACGTATCCCATAACCAACCCTCCTCCTTTATCCTGGCTTGGGACAGGCAGGCGCAAACCTGGCGGAGTTAGAATTCGGAATGTATTTTCACGACAACACATTCCACGTCAAAAGGCATAGTGTCGCAGGTATGTGCAGGATATGTGCAGCACAGCCGACTCCAATTAAATCCGGATTGTCTTGTTTCATCCGCTTATAAACATTATTCCTTCCTTCTCACTTACGGGATCCCAAGTTAGTTGAGCAATTGTCTTCGCAAAATCCAATCACTTTATCGCTGATTTGAAACCCTTCTGTCGTATTATTGATCAATTTTGTAATGATATCTGAAGTGTCACCTCTTTCTGATGACATCCCCAATACTTCCACTTGTACACCTATGGTTGGCTTAAAAGATCATACAACTACAGACATCAGTTTGATATGTCCGTGGTTCGAGGCATCAAGAGAGACGCAAACGAAATTGCTAGAATGTAAATCGTTTTTAAGCGAAATTGTAGAGAACGGTGGGAATACATTAACACATATTGCTACGCATTTAGTGCGAGCTTAATGAAATTTCTGAAGTTCAAAACATGTGCGGAAAATCTTCGATGCACAATCTGATGACGAGAACCTATGATTGGACTTTATTTCGTGGTACGACCCACATCTTCTATCGCGGCCAATTTGCTGTCACATTTCAATGCGAAATAATTGCTCACAGAGCGTGTTGTTGAGATGACCTCCAATGCTTTTTTATGCTTCCTCGAATCGATGTGACGTTCGATCTCTAATTTGCCAGCCGTGCCTATGTTAAATGTTGCAAGACAATTATTGCATCTCACATCAATGTCTGAGATTGTTTTTGTAAGAAAAAGATATTTCTTTTGCAGTTCAGGATTGAAAACACACTTACGTCGCGGCATTTCTTTTCACATAATTTCACACATTAAACCCAGTGAACCAAAACTACCGTTTTTGAATTCATTTATGAACCTTTTCGGGTAGAAACGTTCATTTTCGGCACTCATAAAAGAACCCTTTTTATATCATTCGTCGGACTTAAATGCCTCTCAAAAACGAACCTTATTTTGTTCGCAAATGAGATAAAAAAAGAACCATAAATTATACCATATTTATGGAACCATAGAGAACCATAGAGAATAATTATTCTCTTTTTTGTTCGGAAATAAGTTAAAAAAAGAACCATAAAAGTTATTTTTCGGCAATCGGAAATTAACCCTTTTTGAATCAATTGCCGGACGAAAATGCCTCTCAGAAACAAACTGTTTTTTTCTTCGGAAATGAGTTAAAAAATTAACTATACAAAAGTTCTTTTTCGGCCCACGAAACCGATACGAAATTGAACCCTTTTTGTATCAATCTTTGGACTGAATTGCCTCTCAAAAACGAACCTTTTTTTGTTCAATAATGAGTTCAAAAAAAGAACATTTTTGAATTATAAATTTTATTATTACATAATACTATTTATAATTACATATCGATATTTTGTTAAAGAAGAAATGATTATTACTAAAATTAGAGATCATATTAATCATTGGGTTAATAGGATTAATATACCTGGGCTGGAATACACGCATTGTGTTTTTCATGATATTGATGTTTCAAAGGGGAAAAGGCGTGATTGTTTTCCAATTTGACAAACTTCCAAATTATATTTGAAATATCAAAATAGTTAAGTTATTAATTGAGGAATTTATTTGAATACATTTTTGCATGGAATCTTTCCGTGGTTTTCATTCTATTTGGGCTGGATTTTAGTTTTTGATAGAAATGTTGAAAATTTTCATACGTGTAGCAGTACATCCATCTCGCACTGGTAAAAAAGTTCATATGACGTTTGTACGAAGGCTAACATTTTCATTTTAAGTTCCTTTATTTACCTGATTTTAGAATATAAAAAGTAACATTTATGATTCATTTGTGAACTCATTTATGAACAAAAAATGGTTCGTTTATGAGAAATTGTTTCCTACTGATATGATAAAAAAAAATTATTCTTTTTTGAACTCATTTCAGAATGCAAAAAAGAAACATAAATGATTCATTTCCGAACTCATTTATGAACAAAAAATGGTTCATTTACAAGGAAGTCTTACCTACTGAAATGATACAAAAATGATTCATTTTCGACTCAAAATAAGTTTTTAATGAATTTCGCAAAATATGCACAATTTTACTTTATGGGAAAAGCTTTCACGAATTTAATCTTTTATAACAAGCACTTTGAAACGACAAAATAAAAAAGGAAATATTAAAAAAAAAAAAATTCTAACCAAAAACGTTCGCAAAACTCTCACCTTACTCAAAACCTTCGCTTATGGTTCAGGGGGAATAAAAATTTGTTCTATGAATTAACGACCGGTTAACAAAAAAATGAAAGTGACGTTAAGAGGCTGAATTGAATTGACAGCAAGATGAATGCGAAAAAACGAAAGACAGGGTGGTATATTGGGTGCATTCAGCCAACGCGAGCGCTGTGAAATCAATATGAGACCGAAACGCAATATTGGCCGATTTCTGCCAACATGCACGCGCTATAAAGCAGGGCGATTTCAGACTTCGACCGAAATGCAATTCACAAATTTTATGCAATATGAATCTGTCAAATGCAGGACTGTCCTGCACAATGCAATACGCTTGGCAGACTTACTTATAAGGATATGTTGTATGTAGAAAAATTATGTGTTTTTGTATTACAAGGTTTTACATAACAAAAAAGTTGAGAAATCGAGATAAACCATCAAAATTGCTTCAAAAAGCTTCTCCAAGGTAGTTGCATGTATAATATGTACATCGAAAAAATATGTGCTCAAAAGTTCTCATCGAATAAAATTTTCTGCGTTTTTTGTTTTTTTTCGACATATCTTGTGACTCGACCCGAGGGGTATGTATTTCATTACCAGGGTGATTTTTTTTTTTTAATCTGAAATCAGAAAAATTAGGTTCCAATTTCTTTTTCTTAATGCAAACCTCTTTATGAAAGCATAACTAACAACCTGTCAAGAGTTGTCTATGCTACCATTTACGCGATGGAAGATATTCGACCAATCCACCGAAACCGGTCATTCATCAATATCTCCGCTCCTCTTTATCGGACAGATAATATGCTTGGAGAAAAATTGTAGAATAGATAGCTTGCTTCAAAAATGCCTTCAACAATTTTAACGTCAAACCATCAGTTTTCACGCTATGAGACTACATATGTCTGAAACTATATCTATATATATATAAAATTGTAAAAAAAAAAATTTGTATATGAAATATTTGTTTGAAATTCCTTTTGCGATGGACATTTTGAATGACGCTGAGTCCGAAAATCGCATTTTTAAAATTTTTGTCTGTCTGTCTGTCTGTCTGTCTGTTAAAGCATCACGCGAAAACCACTGGATGGATTTAAATGAAACTTGGGATCTAGGTTCCTAATATCCCCGGTCATAACATAGGCTACTTTTTGTCCAGTAAAAAAGGTTGGACCCGGTAGGGGGCGCTGCGATCGAATTCCAGGCATTCGTTTTTTCAGCTTATCTCCGAAACCGTTCATCCGATTTGCATGAAAATCTGTATGTAGAGGTTCTCGGATACGCTGAGGTTTTTTGATTTATCTACTCTCTTCCATCTCGAACACCAGAGGGCGCTGTAGTACAAATATTTTGAAAAACCTCGACAAACTCCTAAGCCGGGCATCCGATTTTCATGAAAATTGGAATATAGGAGTTTTATGATACGGTGAGTGTTCTAGACTTATCTTTTTGTGCTATCTTGAACACCAGATGGCGCTGTAGTACACATTTTTTAAAAAGCGTCGAAAAACTCCTAGCTGTACATCCGATTTGCTTAAAAATTTTTACATAGGAGTTTTCGGATACGGTGGGTATCTTGGACCTGTTTTTTCTGCGCTACCTTAAACACCAGATGGTGCTGTAGTAGGAATCATTTAGGAAATCGTGAAACACTCAAAAACCTCTCATCCGATTTAGATAAAAATTTGTATATCGAATATATTGGATTTGATTATCGAGTATGGAAAGGGCTTTGGCGTTATTCTTTTATTCTATCTAGAAAACCAGAGGGCGCTGTTGTATAAATACCGCAAAAAACTCAAAACAACTCATCCGATAAGTATGAATTTTATAAGGGGTTTTCGGGTGCGGTGAGTCTTTTGGCGCTATGTATTTTGCTATATCTTGAACCCCAAAGGACGCTGTACTACAAAATACAGTAAGGCGTAGCAAAGCGCGAAAGGTGATAAATATCTTCTTTATGTGTATTAATATACTACTTTAATTTTTCGCAAATCAGGACACCTGATGCCGAATTCTGTGATATTTGAGTACGCATCAACACATGCGCAAGTCAGTTACGCCGTAAGTTGGCGTTATTTTGACATTTCAATTTCTTTTTTCAATGCTTATTTAATTTTTGTCCAGTTTGCTTGATTGCTCTGATTTTTTTCAAAAATGTGATATCTATTGAATACAATATAAAACTTGAAAATATATTTTTGCAAGCAATCGGCGGCACGCACACACAACTCACGATTTCCCAAACTTTTTCTCATAATTTTCAGATGTTGAAGCTACATTTTGCTCATTTCGCCAAAGTTACCGGTTTGAAGATGCACACAAAATTCCTTCTAAAGTTTGTGAAAAGTTTTTTCAAATCGACGAATGGAATCGAAAATAATTTATATCAACTCCCGAGTTAAGCCGGGTATTCAGCTAGTACTAGCATATAATTAAAGTTAAAAAAAAATCTGCGCATAGTACGAAATTTTTACTTTGCGCTCTTCAGACATATCTAGTCTCAGAAAACTGTTATTTTACTTTAAAACTGGAACTATCCGATCTACAATTTTCTATTTTTACTATTTTTAAAGCAAAATCTGTTGCAAAATAAATCCCATCAGAGTGGGAAGTGAGTTTAATAAAACCCAATTTTGTTTTTGTAATTTTGGGTTCAAGTTTTCACAACTAAATATTTTTTAATTAAAAGCTCTCCATGTTTTTTACTAAGCTTTTTTTATAATTTTTAAACGAAACTATTTTTAAAGCAAAATATGTTGAAAAATAAATCCATTATTATGGAAATCAGTTTATTAGAAGTCTATTGTTTCACAGGTTCACAGAAAATTTTAAATGAATTTTTTGGATGGCTTCCGTTGCAACAATGACAACAAGTGGCGAAAATTTCAATAGAATTCATATATTTAGATTTCGTTATATTTTTATATAATCTCTTTTTTTTTTTGCTCAATACTTGCTTTGTTTCCATGAATAACGCGCACAAGTCATAATTTAATAATTAAATAATATTGACATTCAAGCGGTTATAATAATAAAAATTATGTATGTAACCCACAACAAACATAACGATTGGTAGCATGTACTTGTATCCGTTTCCGCTTTACAAATATTTTTTTAACCTAAAGCCATGCGGCGGCCTCTGCCAGTGCGCACCTGAACTTAATTTATCATGAATTTTTTGTTCAATATTATTGCCATAACAAGCTGGTCTTGTAGTGTAAACAGTGTAGACTCAAGTATTTTTCTTTTTTGACTAACCAAATATTCGGCATGTTTTTATTCAGCAAGTTCAATAAATGCAAAATTATGCAGCGACGAATGCTACATCCAAAAAAAAAAAAAAAACAGAGCGATAAAAAGGATTTCCGCCGCAAGCAGCGCTGTTCTATTTACATTTGAAATGTAAAGAACCTTTAAGGCAAGAACAACGTTACATGGCAGTCATTTTACGCAACGTGTTATTAAATCAGCTTCAATGGGCAACCTTTATTTAAATGGGATTTTTTTTTGTTTGTATGTGTGGGTGTGTGCTCGTCCTTGGCATTCCTAGTCAACCTACTCTGATTTAGATTGACAATTTTAAGACTTCAGCCGTGTTAAACAAAATGATTTACTGACAATTCATGCAAAACTTTTGATTTCACGTCAAACAATTCGTCGAAAACAGTCGCTGCCTTGATTTTGCAATTCATGGATTCAAACACAATAAAAAATTAAATAAATAAATCGAAGCAATCAATTCTGTTCGCAATCATGTCACGTCTGACAATTAAAGTGCTTAACCTGCTGTTAACTTAAATGTTGTCGCTATTGTTAGAGACAACTTTGTTGTTGTCTGCTTACTTTTGTACCTTTTTTGCCAAGAAGAAGTCAAAGTTTATCGATAACTGCCGCTTTAATTGATTTAATATATCGGCTAAGGTTAAAATGTTTTTTTTCCTACCTCTTCGCATGACCGAAATCCTTTCAATAGTTATATTGATTTGATCTTTGGGCTCGTTCCCCCTTCGTTACTTTGCGTTGTACATTCCCATCTATACATATAAAAATCTAATGGTGTCCGTATGTTACACCATCACTTCTGAACTGTACCAATGGTGTTGTTTGGTCGGTCATGGCACGGGTTCTTAAACTCAGTTGTAGAACATCGGATGAGCGGTTCTCGAGATATTGCAAAAATAGTGGATTCCCTTTCACCAATTTCTCAATTTTCTCATATAAAATCGCTAAAAATCAGTTTTTCGTGGAAGTAAAAGTCACAGAACATTGAAACTCAGAATGGAGTTAAGACTTGATGATGTATTGCTAATAGAAAAATTAGTCGGGTATTGGACCAGGGACTGTAGCTCCGTCCATATAAGCCAAATTTTTGATATTGCATAGCTTTTGATGTAAAAATCACTGTAGAACTTATCGCTTAGTGATGTATTTCTAATAGAAAATTTGGACTGGCATTGGACAAGCAGGTGTGGCTCCACCCATATATGCCAAATTTTAGATATTGAATAGCCTTGGAAGTAAAAATCACAAAACATTGATACTCAGAATGGAGTTACTATTTGGTAATGTTATTTGTTATTTGGTAATGCTCATTGGACAATGAGCATGGTGGCAAACAAAAGGTCAAATAAAAGTTTTGAATATGTTTATTATTTTCCAATATAATTCCGGGTGTAGCAACGCACACCCGGTATAAACTAGTTACTTTTATATATACAGCCCTATCATAAATAATTTTACACGCAGAATCGAAAAAGGGAGTTTTCGTTTTAAAGATAGCGACTCAATATGTTCGCTTTATTAACCGACTTCAAAAAGGAGGAGGTTCTCAAGTTCGTCGGTTTCTCTGTTTTTTTTTTTTTTTTTTTTTTAAATGTATGTGCATCGATAACTCCTAAACCATATGCCTGATTGCCATAATTTTTGGGGAACAGATAGATATCATAAGCATGGAGGTGCCCGTGGGCGGTATTCGAGATACTGGGCGTGGCAATACTAGATCTCGCAATACTAGATACTACTGTATCTCGAATAATATTGACACTAAGGTACTGCAATTTAGTGTAGGGGTAGGCACAATTATTACAAATTACCGGCGATAAAATGGTCGTTATTCGAAAAATGGGCGTGGCAATATTAAAAAACAGTGTATCTTGAATAATTTTGAGACTAGAGTACTGCAATTTCAATTTCAATTTCAATTTCAATTTATTGATCAAATATGTTAGCATATAAGAAAAATTTTCTTTTGCATGCCGCAGGTTAAATAAATAAGATAATAAAATTTAACAATAAGATTATTAAAATTATTAAAATTATTAAAAATTAAATAACAACAAGTGAGTATGAATTAAAAACTTAAATTATAAAAATATAGATGATAGAACGAATTTAAAATTATAAAAATAATATACAACAATTTTGAGAACATAAATAATTTCTTAAAATAATAATAAAAAATAAAAACTATCAAAATTTGCTTTCACTTATTTATAAGAACAAAGCATAAATCAACCAAATTAACATTAAAAAGCAGGTATAGTTAGGAGAAATATTCAAAGATTAAACGCTTAAAGGCTTTTAGGTTGGAAACGACTTTAATGCTGTTTGGTAGAGAATTCCACAGTCTTATTGCACTGACGAAAAACAGCCTGCTAGAATTTTTGTAATAGTAGCTCGGAATCAGCAGGTTCAAATTTCTACTTGACCCACAGAACTGAAGTTTTTCATACAAGTAATGTGGGCAACGCGAGTAGATTATTTTATGCAGAAATATACAATTTCTTGCTTCGAGATAACGAAATAAGCAGCGACCAAGTAGCTTAGTGCGAAAGAAGGATACATGATCGAACCTCTTCAGTCCATAGACGTAACGGGCAGCGTTATTTAGAGCAACTAACAATTTGTGGGATGAACGTGAATCTAAATTGCTATAAACTACTTCCGAGTAAGTGATGATGGGCATCAGTAGTTGTAATACAAGTTTTCGTTTTGTTTCGATGGGAACAAACGCCGAGGTCATTCTTAGGTTCCGTAAAACAAAGTAGACTTTACTCACGCAGGAATTAATGTGATCCTCACTGGACAAGAAACTATTTATCTTAAACCCAAGGTTAGATGCCTTAGTAACAACTTCCAGTTCAACGTTATTGAGTAGAATTGGGGGTAGATCAAAGTTTAAGAAAGATGTTTTAGATATTGGTAGAATGTATGATTTTATGGGGTTTAGTTTGAGTTTATTATCTTTAGACCATTTAGTATGGGGGTAGGCATTATTATTACAAATTGTGGTCAATTAAGTGGGCGTTATTCGACAAATGTGCGTGGCAATATTATAAAAACACTGTATCTCGAATAATATGGAAACTAGGCTACTGAAATTTAGTGTAGGGGTAGACACAGTTAATGCAAATTACGGTCAAGAAAATGGGCGTTATTTGACAAATGGGCGTGGCAATATTTGAAAAAGAGTATATCTCGAGTAATATTGATTCTGTGGTACTGCAATTTAGTATAAGGGTAGGCATGGCAATGGCCGTGGCAATATTATAAGAACACTGTATCTCGAATAATATGGACACTAGGGTACTGAAATTTAATGTAGTGGTAGGCACAATTATTGCAAATTGCAGTCAACAAAATGGGCGTTAATGGAGAAATGGGCTTGGCAATATTAGAAAAAGAGTATATGTCGAATAATATTGACACTAGGGCACTGAAATTTATTGTAGTACAGGGGTAGGCAGAATTATTAAAAATGATGGTCAATAAAGTAGGCGTTATTCGATAAATGGGCGTGGCAATACTAGAAAAACACTATCGCAGTTAATATTGACGCTGGGGTACTGAAATGAAGTACAGGGGTAGGCACAATTATTGGAAATTACGCTCAAGAAAGTGGGCGATTATTTTACAGAGGGGCGTGGCAATATTAGAAAACACATATTGACACTAGGGTAATACAACTCTTTACAAGAATGGGTATAATAATTTCAAAACATGTGACATCTAATTTAAGTTTAAGAGGCAGATATTTGAAATAACCAACAAACTTTCAGAATTTAATAAAACAAATTTTTTCGGAACAATTGTACTAATGCTGTTTATACTCTTTTTCGAAAATTTATCATATTCTCTAAAAAGGAAAAAATTTTTTTAAAAAAAAAACATCCGACTACAAAAACACTACAAAGTAAAAAATATTTTTAAAAGTACTTTTCCTTTTAATTTCTTTGTCATATTTGACAATTTATTTAAACATATTATTATATATGAAATCTTATTACTCGAATTTTTTTCTTATTTGTTTTATTATCATATATTAATATATTAATTTTTTGATGAATACAAATGCTTTGAAGTTGGCGCTTCTGATTAAAAGTCTGATTATATTAGCGCCGACCTTAAAAGCTTTTGTATTCATCAAAAAATTAATATACTTATGATAATAAAACAAATAATAAGATTTCATATATAATAATATGTTTAAATAAATTATCAAATATGACAGAGAAATTAGTAGGAAAAGTATTTTTAAAATCATTTTTTACTTTGTAGAGATTTTTACAAACACAAAAATGAAAAAGAACAATAAATTTATTACCAAACAAATGGTATGGCCAAATGTTTAAATAACACTTCTACTTTAACACTTACGATACACTGTCGACACTGTCCTTATTTTCGGTTTGCTATCGTAAATTTTACAGTATGCATTTAAAAAATTTTAGGAGCTAACACATTGTAAATATTACCGTTTGTTCTTACGGATGCACGGTTCCCAAACAAAACAGTAACAATTTATGTTATATTTTGATTACTTTTTATGGTTAGAGTTTTCAGGGCGATACTGTCATCACATGCTTAAAATTATTAACATAAATATATAACGGTAATAAATATTGTTTATCTATAACTACCCTATAGGAACAAACTAACTTGTTTTTAAAAACATCTAATTAAAAACTAATAAAAAATAAACCAGTATATGAACTACTTTGAATTATATTAAGGCGGCAACTACTCTGATTTTGACATGTTTTAATTGCAAATTTGTATTAGATTACAAGTTTATATATATTTAACAATGTTATTTCATCAAATAGTATTAACTTTAGGCTATCAGTAATAGTTTTCAATTGGTTATTTTAAAGTCATTAAAAAATAATTTAAATATAACTAATTTAACAAGTAGTTGAAAATATATGCAGACGAAAGTCAATTGACTTATTTAGCGGACATCACCATACAAAATATGTTAGTTCGTTCTATGGAATAAAGTCAGAATTTCAACTAGTTGTGGTTGACAAAAAACTACTTTATCAACTACTTTTAAATTAGTTGATTTTCCTACAGGGTAACGCTGAAGCACATCTCTTCCAAATCACAGCTTTTATTTGTGTATCTTAATGATTGTATGTTATGGGTGCGCCAACAAATGTCCTGCTTGTTGTGTTGATTTAGTCTGTTAAAATTTCATGGCAAACAAAGTTATTAAAATTCATATAAATGAGTTTATAAATAAATCAATCATAAGCGAAGACGGTAGGACACTTTTTTTAAATACTCGCTATAACACTTACACACACACATGCATCTTAAAGTGTTTTCTCGATTTTTGTGTAAAAAGTGTAGAACGCATAGCCGTGCGCCGTTATTTAAATTCATTATGATTCCTATAGCGTTCAGTGTCCTTGATTTTTTTCCACAAAGTCCTTGCCATTGCTGCTATTCACCCTACTCGTATTTCATCCTTGTTGTTTGTTTGTTTGTTTGTTTGTGTGTGCGTGCTTGTGTATTTGTGTTTGTGTAATGACTGCCACAAATGATTGCACAGTTGATTACATTAGGCGCAACAGCGCTTCCTTACTTTCTCGGCGGCGACTTCCGTGCGAGGACAACACATAACATAAACAGTGTCTACGCCTCCGCACTGTGTTTGCTTGATTTTGTTGTTGTTTTCCTGCTGTTGTTCGTTCATCTAGCCTGCGTGTACTTTGTTTGTTTTTCAGTATTTATTTATTTTAAAGTGTTTTTGAAACAGCAAAAAACATTTTGCCTCTAACAAGAGAAAATTGAGAAAAAACAAAAGCACAGGCAGAACAACAAAACAAATTAATTCATTGCAAAATGAAGAATTTTAAAGAGTTTTAAGATGTTTCATTAACGTTTATCACTCTTAATTGTCCTGCTTTTGTTCTGCTGCACACTTAAAATAAATCGCAATTAATTAATATGGAAATCGCCTGAAATAACAGTGCCTCACATTAGCTCAATTCAATTAAAAGCACATTTAATCATTTGGTTTTTGACTCTAGCACCATCAGTGGGGGATGAACCACCCACTACCACTACTAAACATGGCCAAAGTAAATTGTTCTAAATACATATTCAAGCGTTCAATTCTAGCTCTGAGCACCAAACGAACCGAAAGCAATTCTCTGCTTTAGCAAACAGCACGCTCCACACTGACAAAGACTACATTTGACTGTCCTTGAACAGTTTGCTCTAGACTGATTGACAGCCGCCAAAAAGACTGACACTTTTGGAGGCGGCGATTCTTGTACATAGAGCAAGCAGTAAGCGAGCGGCCTAAAACAAATATAAAACCTATCCAGTTGCATTTGCCAGTCCTGGTGCTGGCACTGAATGGACTTAATTCAATATGGCGCAGTCCCCGTGACAAGCTCTCAAGATTGTCAATAGCAGTAAAGATAACAATGACGGTAACGGAATTGAAGACTTGACGAAAATCAAATAGGTCATTGAATTGCTATATAAACGACTGCGTATAGCGAAATGTTGATTTTAACAATTATTGTTAACTTTTTACTCTATGGAATAATAATAACAGAAGAACCCTCAAGTCAATTGTTGAACTATTTTAAAATGCTTGGAATTTGGAGACTAATGTGAGGTAGTCATTGTTATGTTGAAGCCCAGAGGAATGACAAAAATTTGAACGATGAAAATGTTACGATGGCGTAAATTATTTTATTTTAAAAAGGAGACAAACATAGAGCAATTCCACACACGTTCCATCAAGTATGTGACAAAAATTGTTCGCATTTTTTTCAACAAGTATATTTTTTGAAAGGCGTGAATAAACGGATTTTTGCTTAGGATTAATTCACAAACTATAACAGCATACTTAAAAAATATTATTTTTTTTAAAGTTTTTTCGATTCATCTTTCGATTCATGTTTGAACACCAATTTTGTGCAAAACACCAAATATCGGATTCATAGTAACTTGATTTCAATTTCACACGGAAGTAAAATGGAGAATCTGCCTGAATGAATAAAAAATTAAAGCACAGAAATAAAATCAATGCGAAATTAAGAACAATTCTTTGTGAATAGCATTAATTTGAATAAAAAAAAAAAGAATGCATTATTCTGAACAATGGCAGATGTCTAATCGAAATGGATAATAAATCAATTTTTTGAAAATGAATGTGAATTCTAAATATTATTCGAAATTCAATTTTGCACACACTGAACGCATTCTTATTTCGTTATTCACTTTTGTAAATAATATCAAATTGTATGCATTTCTTCCAGTTCTGTCACTCACAAATGAGCTATCCCTTAAAAGATAGGGGGAACACCAAAACAAGGTGTTCAGCTGAAAGTACAATCTACACGACACACTGTGGTTGAGTCCTTACAAAAGTTGTCAATATTAAAGAGATTTTGTTTGGATTTTTGGATAGCACTTAAGTAGCACTTAAGTATAAGCGATTGAATCGATCGAAGCAATGGCCAAAGATATAAGCAAACAAAAAAAGAGCTACGCAATAAAAAATAAAAGTGCTTTTTGACTTGGATTACAAAATTATCAAAACTCTGTGAATTGGGGGTTTTTGTATAAAATTGTGTTCTTGGCATATTTGAAATAATACAAGATTATTTTTAAAGTAATCATTTTAAAAAATATTTTCTCGTTTTTAACCGACTTCAGAAACGAGGAGGTTCTCAAGTTCGTCGGTTTCTCTGTTTTTTATTTTTTTTTTTTTTTTTTTTTTTTTAATGTATGTGCATCGATTACTCCTCAACCATATGCCTGATTGCCATAATTTTTGTGGAACGGATAGACATCATAAGCATGGAGGTGCCCTTAAAAAAGTGGGCGGTATTCGAGAAATGGGCGTGGCAATAATAGATCTCGCAATACTAGATACTACTGTATCTCGAATAATATTGACACTAGGGTACTGCAATTTAGTGTAGGGGTAGGCCCAATTATTACAAATTACGGGCAAGAAAATGGGCGTAATTCGACAAATGGGCGTGGCAATATTAGAAAAACAGTGTATCTTGAATAATTTTGAGACTAGAGTACTGCAATTTCAATTTCAATTTCAATTTCAATTTCAATTTATTGATCAAATACGTTAGCATGTAAGAAAAATTTTCTTTTGCATGCCGCAGGTTAAATAAATAAGATAATAAAATTTAACAATAAGATTATTAAAATTATTAAAATTATTAAAAATTAGATAACAACAAGTGAGTATGAATTAAAAACTTAAATTATAAAAATATAAATGATAGAACGAATTTAAAATTATAAAAATAATATACAACAATTTTGAGAACATAAATAATTTCTTAAAATAATAATAAAAAATAAAAACTATCAAAATTTGCTTTCACTTATTTATAAGAACAAAGCATAAATCAACCAAATTAACATTTTATGAAGAAGAAGAACAGTAGAAGAGAAAAGCAGGTATAGTTAGGAGAAATATTCAAAGATTAAACGCTTAAAGGCTTTTAGGTTGGAAACGACTTTAATGCTGTTTGGTAGAGAATTCCACAGTCTTATTGCACTGACGAAAAACAGCCTGCTAGAATTTTTGTAATAGTAGCTCGGAATCAGCAGGTTCATATTTCTACTTGACCTACAGAACTGAAGTTTTTCATACAAGTAATGTGGGCAACGCGAGTAGATTATTTTATGCAGAAATATACAATTTCTTGCTTCGAGATAACGAAATAAGCAGCGACCAAGTAGCTTAGTGCGAAAGAAGGATACATGATCGAACCTCTTCAGTCCATAGACGTAACGGGCAGCGTTATTTAGAGCAACTAACAATTTGTGGGATGAACGTGAATCTAAATTGCTATAAACTACTTCCGAGTAAGTGATGATGGGCATCTGTAGTTGTAATTCAAGTTTTCGTTTTGTTTCGATGGGAACAAACGCCGAGGTCATTCTTAGGTTCCGTAAAACAAAGTAGACTTTACTCACGCAGGAATTAATGTGATCCTCACTGGACAAGAAACTATTTATTTTAAACCCAAGGTTAGATGCCTTAGTAACAACTTCCAGTTCAACGTTATTGAGTAGAATTGGGGGTAGATCAAAGTTTAAGAAAGATGTTTTAGATATTGGTAGAATGTATGATTTTATGGGGTTTAGTTTGAGTTTATTATCTTTAGACCATTTAGTATGGGGGTAGGCATTATTATTACAAATTGTGGTCAATTAAGTGGGCGTTATTCGACAAATGGGCGTGGCAATATTATAAAAACACTGTATCTCGAATAATATGGAAACTAGGCTACTGAAATTTAGTGTAGGGGTAGACACAGTTAATACAAATTACGGTCAAGAAAATGGGCGTTATTTGACAAATGGGCGTGGCAATATTTGAAAAAGAGTATATCTCGAATAATATTGATACTGTGGTACTGCAATTTAGTATAAGGGTAGGCATGGCAATGGGCGTGGCAATATTATAAGAACACTGTATCTCGAATAATATGGACACTAGGGTACTGAAATTTAGTGTAGTGGTAGGCACAATTATTACAAATTGCCGTCAACAAAATGGGCGTTAATGGATAAATGGGCGTGGCAATATTAGAAAAAGAGTATATGTCGAATAATATTGACACTAGGGCACTGAAATTTATTGTAGTACAGGGGTAGGCAGAATTATTAAAAATGATGGTCAATAAAGTAGGCGTTATTCGATAAATTGGCGTGGCAATACTAGAAAAACACTATCGCAGTTAATATTGACGCTGGGGTACTGAAATGAAGTACAGGGGTAGGCACAATTATTGGAAATTACGCTCAAGAAAGTGGGCGATTATTTTACAGAGGGGCGTGGCAATATTAGAAAACACTTTATCTCGAATAATATTGACACTAGGGTAATACAACTCTTTACAAGAATGGGTATAATAATTTCAAAACATGTGACATCTAATTTAAGTTTAAGAGGCAGATATTTGAAATAACCAACAAACTTTCAGAATTTAATAGAACAAATTTTTTCGGAACAATTGTACTAATGTTGTTTATACTCTTTTTCGAAAATTTATCATATTCTCTAAAAAGGAAGAAATAAAAATTTTTTTAAAAAAAAAACAACCGACTACAAAATCACTACAAAGTAAAAAATATTTTTAAAAGTACTTTTCCTTTTAATTTCTTTGTCATATTTGACAATTTATTTAAACAAATTATTATATATGAAATCTTATTATTCGAATTTTTTTTTTATTTGTTTTATTATCATAAATATGTATATTAATTTTTTGATGAATACGAAAAAAAAAATGTTTGTGATTGACTGTTGAATGACGAAAAAGAGTGGCCATACACGCGAACCTGCGTAAAAAGAGAGAATTTGAGCATGAGTGTCACTCATGGTCGATAATGTGTACCGCGCTTTAAATATTGGGTTGCAGTAAGCTGTTCAGGGTTGCATTTTTTGATGCACAAATATACAAACCTTTTTTTTTTTGAGGTTGTATTCTAAGTTTCTTTCTTATCTTGTTATCTTTGATGACACCGCAAGCGCAGTATTAAGACAAATTGTCTCTTTGCCCTCTTTCGCTATAACACACAGTGATCGGTTTAAAGCATTTAAAATAAATTTGTAAATTTCACCTCTGCTATGCATTTGAAGTGTCAACTTTTTTTCTTCTTTAGAGCAGTGCTTTGTCCGATTCATGTTTGGTTCATAAATATTTTTAAAAACTTTTTCACATCTAACAAATAAATACAAGACATAGCCTGCAAAGTAAGTCATTTTGTAATATTTTTGCACACTCAAAATATGCCAACATTAACTCCAATTACTTTCGCACTCTAATTATTATGCCCACGGATAACTTGACGTCTACGAACAAAAACAAAAAACACTTTTGCTAAATGAAACGAAAGTAAAATGGTTTTGATAAAAATCGAATAGAATAAAACCGACGAACTTGAGAACCTCCTCCTTTTTAAAGTCGGTTAAAAATTGTTTAATCTAGATCCACCTATAAGTATGCTATGAAAAAATTAAAATTAACATTTATGCTTGCAATACGATGAAATGCTGTTATGATTTTGGCCATCACTGTACATATGTAAAAATATGACTTCAGGATGTATGTATTGTGCTGTGCATCATAAAATTAATTAATTCGCAGCCAGAAAATTTCAAACAATATCTGATTTTCCTGTTGTTTGTTTTCGTGTTTGTTGTTCGCTTTAATTTTTGTACTTTAATTTGGAATTTAAATTAAATTTCCGACCACACAATAAATCAAAACATTTTCTTGTGCAGCAAAAATTTGAACTTACCTGCCCACACAAAATGATTACATACACACGTAAATGAATGTCTGAAAAAGAATAAAACTCATTTCCATTTGGAGAAGTTTTTTACCTTGACATTTATTGGAATTTTCTGAATTCATTAAACGAATTATCATTATCTTAAACTTAAATAGTAGAAATAACAGCATTAGCTAAAATATAAGCCAAGCTTTTAGGTAGAATAAATGATATGGTACTTTAAAACTATTATAAAAAATTTAGTTTTAATGTTTTTTATTCCTGTATTCATTTTATGCTGACAGCATTGCTGCAAGCTGAAAAAATGCATCCGACAACAACACTGCAGAAAAAACCAAGCGTGTAATTGAATTATTTAGCGGTTGTGCTGGTGTTGTGCCTTGTCAGCTATCCAAAGTAAACATTTAAAAAAACCACACTGATGTTTATGGTTGACTGCAGGACATGGAGAGCGACAGACTAGCCGCTGGCTCTTAGTTGTGCAGATAGCGGTTAAGTGCTGCATATAAAGTTTAAACTTAAATGAATATGAGTTTCAGGTTCATTAAACAGTTGATGCCTTTAAACAAGAGGCGGCACTTCATCAATCAAGTGCAAAAATTTAATCATAGCACTTGTAAATACATCCATGCCATTCATGCAGAAGATTTAAATAGTTTTCGATTATCTGCAATCTGGGCATGTTAAAAATAAAACTCGAATATAAATATCTTGGATACTTTAAATTGACACATTATTAATCTTCACTTTTGTTATGACCAACGAAAACCGAGACACAAATAAACGCACTCCCACACCAACATACTTGCATATATTGCACGCATATTCATCATTTTTATAAGTAGGTATATGAAATCAGCACGTAGGCGATTGTGAAGGCGAAACCAGCAGCACTATTATACGTCAAGGTTTTTTCCACAGAGCTACTCAAGGACATCATAATTTAATGTTGACTATATATTATTTTTTTTTTCTTTTCTCTGCTTTATTTCTCGATTTGTCCTTAAAAATAGAGAAAAACATAGTCGTCAAAGCAAAAAAAATGCATCATGTATTCATGTCTGATTATTGGATTTCAATAATTTGACTGAAATAGATTCTCCACCTTGAACACAAGCAGCATGTGTAGAGTATATGTTATAGTATTGCCAGATTTTGATTTCAGCGAAATGGGATTTTATATAATTGAAATTGTTCCAGTTTTTTATCAAACTGTCTTTTGATTCCCATGAAATTTGGGGTTTTTCCTCCACCACTCGAATTTTTATCATTTACTTTATAGGAGAGAGGTGTGGACATTGTGATACTCAATTTTAAAGATTAATATTAATAGATACTTTTTTCGCAGTGTGATTAGGCGTATCAGGAATGGCAGTCTCCTCCAGAATTATTATGTACAATGGAGCGTTCATTCTACCTTGTAGTATTCCGCCAAGCATAAACCACGCCATGTGATTGATTTCTTAAATCTAATCATAAATTCGGGGTGGTTTAAAATATTTTCTTCAAAAAAATGCATTCTCTTTGAACTACTTGTTTTGCTTACGAAGGGTACTTTGAATGGTGTAAATCAATGGGGCTTTTTTCCCTACTTGAGTAGCTGCGCTCTGATTTTTAGCACCGATTTTAAGGAATCGGCTTCGGAAATCTCTAAAATTCTCCGATCAAGCCAGGACGTTGTAACTTTTGGGAACGGTTGATATTATTGACGATTTATTGTCATTTTGACGTTTTTTGGCGCCAATTATGACTTGAGGTTTTTCTTTCGTTCTTATGACATAAATTACGTTTTTTGTTGACTCGTTTTTTTTTTTACTATTAAAAGTTAAGTTGGCAAGAGATTCAAGTTCAGAATAATATATAATGTCAAATTAGTCCCAAACTCTTCGA